>OX439128.1:50979173-51326673 GCA_949318235.1 Ecdyonurus torrentis | reverse complement strand
GTTTATCTTTGTCAAGTCTTTTCTTCTTACCCACCATCATAGACTCAATTTCAGACTCAAATGTGTCCAGCTAGAAAACACAAGAGATAAAATTTAATTACAAAAGAGGTTCTCACTACATAATATATTAACTACAGTACAAGCAATACTTACTTGGATATTGAGAGAATCAATTGTATTGACAAGCCAGATGGAAATTTCTTCTCTCTCTTTCTGTGCAGGATCAAGTTTCTGGGCTGCTCCAAGCCCCTCTTTAGAGTAAGCTTTGGTCTTGGTTTCTCTCTCCACAACCTTAAACCTTTCCATTTGCTAAAAAAATATACACACAAAAGTCCATTAAATTAAGATAACAAAAAAGCTCCAAATTTTAACTTGATGTTATTTAAAGTAGATTTGCTACTTATATTAATGTAAATTAACTTACAGTTTCTATTAACTTCCGATGATCCAACAAGGCGCTCTTATCCTTGATTTCCGCAGAGGCAATCCATGACTTGATTTGATCTCGAAGCCTCTGTAGTTTTTTAATTTCTTTCTTGAGGTCCGCCTCATATTTTTCTTTCTGGTTGCTGTTTGTGGCATTGTGAACCTTTTGCCACGTGTCTTCAAACGTCTCTACGCCTTCAGACACCTTTTTTAGACACCTCTCAATCTCGCCTGAACAAAAAAAAACATAAACAATCGTTGAATAAAAATAACAACAAATCCCTTACTTTCATTGTATTCTGACCTTGTTTCATTCATGTTTTCTACCACCTTACACTATGTACATTTGACTATGTTAATATAGTTTACCATTTCAATATTTTTACCATTTCGTGTTTTTCTCATAAGATAACATTGCGGATTTAGTGGGAGTTTTTGAATGGCAAAATATATTATCACAATTGTGTGTACGTACAGTACATATCATTCAACTGCATCAGACCACTATGTTTGAAGCATACCCTTTCCTCTTCCGACCTGTTATTACCAATATCCCCTCCCCCTCCACGCAATTCTCTCATCAGCCATACTTTCAACATGATCAAACTACCCTAACAAACTACTCTCATACTACTGACAATGTTTCTTGCATCCCTGTATTCTCCACTCTATCTAATCTTCTCTAGCCACACGTTTGCCAAAGTGAAACAAAACGATGTACTCAAAGTATCCACCTTAATGTAACGTTTACTCTGCAGCAACCAAGATTCAGCCCCATATAGGAAAGGGAGGAAGATACTTGTTTTGACTTGTATAAAAAATAGCCAATTCAATGTTAATTCCAATGTTAATTCAAATTTCTTTTGCGGGGACAGGTCACTTCAAGTCCCCCCTCACTTCTACCCCTGCATATACATACATAATGTATGCTAGGATTCGAAATTGCTATCATACTTTTGTGACAGAATATTAAATTGTTTAGTAAATATTTGTTGCCAAAACGAAAACACTAAATATAAATAGTATTGATAAAATATTTTACTCTGATACAGTAGTAGTTATAGAACAAAAAGCTCGATTGCTATTAACTTGATTTTAAACTTTTTGCTTTTGTCCTCTTATCTTTACTAAATGGTTGCCATGGTTACCACACAACAATAATGACAACATCAACAGTTTTTCATTCTATTTTCAAATTTTTCTCTACACAGTCAATTAAAAATGACATAAATTTAGCGAGCAAGGCAAGAAAACTTCAAGACAAGCTGTAATTAAGAAATTTCCATGAAAATTATTTATTCCCCCTGCCTCCATCACAATGTCGTCCATGCTCACAGTAATGAAGCTATAGCAACATACAAAAGCATGGACCATTTAATGCAACGTAAATAATATACATTAAACTAATGAGACGTTTAGAATGAGATTATGTCACTCATGTTAAAATAGGTACCAGCAAAGAGGCAAAAATAGAAAAATATAATGGCACTTCACACACTGCAGCACACAATGTGTATAAACATCGATACAATGAATCCTTTTTTTCCGCTAAAAAGCTGATAATTAGATAGTTTCTTTTATTTTATTAGAAATCATAGTTACTATTGTTGATATTAGGGTTATTGAAATTTCAGTAGCTACGAGTTTTGTGTTTACTTTGGTCTGTGCAAGTGAACAAACGCTCAGGTGAAATTGGTAAACAGGTCGAGTTCGGTGCAAAAAAAAATTGGATTATCTCACCTTGTAGCTTTCTAGTCGCAGCCATAGCTATGTACACATAAGGGATGATGTTTCGTGCATAGTCTAAATTCACAACTAAATGATTCAAATCGAGCAGGGCCAATATTCTGAGCCAAATATCACTTAAAGCCTTTCGTCGTCCTTCAAGATGGCTTCCTTTCGTTCAAACTGCCGTATCACAACCCAACAGGACAAACTACTTCCGCGACATTGAATAGTCAACGTGCAAGAATAAAAATTATCACCTTAGATGAATGACTAGGGTATGAAATATATTTAAAACACACTAATAAGTAGCCTTTGTGGATAAATATAGCAATAACCGTCACAAATCAGAAAAGTAATGAAATAAAAATACTCGGAAGGATAAATGCGAGCCACGACTCCTGCGCAAAAAAACAACATAAACAATCGAGCAACGATTTTAGTACAGCTGAAAAAAAAAAATATATATATATACCGCGAAAATTGGAAAGCAGAATTCCTGAGCCTGAGCTCGCGCGGCTTGCGCTTTAAAAGCTCGTGCTCGTGTATAGCACAAATCGTGTTCTTTATAGATGAAGCAAAAGTAAGTATTTAAAAATAATTAATTTGATAGTTGTGCTCAAAATTGAGAAACATTAATGTATTTTCCAAACTTTTAGAAAGGAACAGTAAGTATAAAAAAATACATTCATTAGATCGAATATTATTTTCAATAAATTAGCTTTACGACATTCAAGCGTCATTTATACACAAACAAATAGACCCGTCAATCCCGTCATATTTATCAAACTTCGCATATCTCATATAGCTGATCTTGATTTCCACCAAACAATAAATTTGATAATTTTATTTAAAAGTTAAAAATCAAATTTATTTAATTTTGGCCTCGATCTACATGTATATAGAATATAGAAAAATTATATATTATAAAATAGCGCGTAAATTATATATTTTATATTATAGATATATAGGCTATATAGGCACACAATAAAAACGGTGGCAATACCTATAGCTAATTTAATTACATCATTATATAAATTTTCATAATATATGCGGTACGTTTGCTAGTTGAAATGTGTTTCATAAAAATTATTATTAAATATACTCCCCCTCCCCCCTCCATGCAAACATTGATTTTCTAATTATATAAATATATTGATTTTCATGTGCATGCAATTTTCTTGGTAATATTTTCTAACATATATGTTTGATAAAAAAAAAAAGTGTAAATAATTTATAAAATTTGCTTAGCAACCTCTATACTACAATATTTAATATTGTTTATTATTATCATATTTATATGCCCCAGCCATTAAAAATTGAAATTGTATAGTTCCTGGATACCAAATAAAAATAATTGATTTTTTTTATTACTTATTCTCTCCGACTTAATAAATAGAGGCTGACGAGGCACAGGTGCAGATCAAACGATGCCAATTGTTATTAAAACAAGACCAAATTCAGCCTCTAACAATAAGGAATTGAACTCAAGGTGTTCACCGATCATTGCGGAAACTCCAACATTTTGCCTATCAGGATCACAGGTAAAAAAAAAAAAGTGTTATATTTATTTAATATTTAACTAGGCATGCATGACAAAAAATACTTATAATAATAAATCCTTATTGGGATAAAAACTATGAAATAAAATAAACCATGCGGCTGAGAATAATAAATAATTAAAAAAAAAAAAAGAAGAAGTTATAATATGAAGTACGTTGTGTAAAATACACTTTCAAGAAAATATTTAGCTTGATATACTTCTGGAATTCTAAATGATAAGCTTCATTTTGTTTTATAATTTAATTTTTCAGCATTTTTAAAGCACACTAGAAATATTTGTTACTTAAATTATATATTTTATGTTACACAAAAAAGCGTTGCACCACAATTTCAATAAGTTCAAATTGAAGAAATGCATGAGTTACAATGAATTTTGGTGTTGGACCAAAATAGTTTGATGTATTTTGAGTGTGAACATACAGGTAAATTTGACTCCTCGGCTGAACAGCAATGCAGGCAAGGCAAGCGTGAGGTCCAATGCTGTAACACCAAGAAGAAAGAGAAGACCTATGTCAGCAGTACCGCTCATTTCACACCAGGTAATAGTATATTTTTTAAATTAAAATATAAAATTAAACGGAAATATTTTATTTTACTTTGAAAATAAGAACTTTTTATTATTATTACTATTTTAACCATAAAAAAGGTTGTATGAAATTATAGTTGTGTTAATCTTGTACAAATCAATACCAATTAAAAAAGAAAACTATTAAAATAACATAACTTTCAACTTATATTCCATGTTTAGGTATATTAGTAAAAAAAAAAAAATAATAAAAAAAAAAAAAAAAAAAAAAAAAAAACTAGGGTAATAGTGTAAATATGAAACAAACTTTTCTGTAAGGTTTAAACCTTAAATTGTAATTGTAGAACAATGATTATATTATTTTAGCGTTACTAAAACTTTTTTTTTTATCGAACATATTTTTATATATTTGATACGATAAATTTGAAAGAAAGGAATGGGAGCAAGCAGCAGGGGTCTTACCCTAGCAAAGAGTCCCACATAGTTTAGTGAAAATCTGGCCAGCACAGGTAATAATGTAACACTTGCAAGATTTTTACTGAACTGGACTCTTTTTCTCTATGATAAAGCGCCTTTGCTGGTTTCTCCTATAACCTTTTTACCTAACTGCAAATGGTTTATTTTTCTCAGCTATATTTATATAAATTTTTAATCTGTTTGATATTATTAAATATATCATTCATTTATTTTGCAGAGTGTTAAAAATGTTCCACGAAAACCTCGCCCAATGTCAGCAGATTTAGAAAAGTACATGTCTCAACGACATTCAATTGTCAGTCTCTCTCCAGAGCAGCCATGGCAATATTTTGACAGCATTGTACAAAGCAATAAGAGCTCAAACCTGACTGAGAGTAAGCCTCACAATATGTGGGGTCTGAATGAAGCAGCTCCATCAGCATTAGACTTCACTCAACAACGTGAAAATTTAGAAACTCAAACTGACGCACTGCTGGACCAACTACTTGAAAGTACGGTACAGCAAACTAAAAAACAGTTGAGATTTGCTCAAACTGAATCAAACTTACTTACTTTAAATTTACCAAGTGAACTCATATCTTCAGATTTTTCAAATCCAATGGAGAAATTTGTAGGAACTTTAGTAGATGATATTAAATGTCAAGTTAAAGAATCTTTTCATTTGAATGATGAGAGTTCTGCTGCTAATTTAGTACAGGAATCAAACAATGATGATGTTGTGTCAAGTAAGAAGTTGCTTGTTGAACAACTACTTCTCAACAATAATTCTCATCATAATAATGATGAGTCTACTAAAGAAATTGAGAATAATAGAAATTTTAAGAAACACAAACAAAGAAAACCAAAAACAATTGCTGAGCTTCTAGAGATTATAGATAGTGAGATACCAATCCAGTTTAGAAAGAAACCAACTTTGCCTCCAAAGCCTAAGCTACAAGATTTACCCAAATTTCATGCAGATTCAGATCAAATGACAAGTACAGACGTCACTGTTGTGCCACTCCAAACTGAAATATTGAAAAGCAATGAAGTGACCCTCAAAGTTGAAAATTTGACCCCTGGGAATGCTTCAGAATATCATATACTGGAAAAAGAAAAGATGAAATCAGATGAGACAGTGGAGTGCAACAGAAACAATGAAATCACAAAGTCTGAATGCCAGGAAGAGAAAACACAAGGTTGGTTTAATGCAAAAAAAAAAAAAAAAAAGAAAAAAAAAAAAAAGAGAGAGAGAGAGAGAAAGAGAGAGAGAAAGAGAGAGATTTTTTAGATTTTTGTGTGTGGGGGGGGGGGGGGAGCAGGATGTTTAAAATAATGCCTATGTGGTTTCTAAAGTAATTAAAGTCATTATGTTGAAAGTAAAAAATAACCACTTTAAAAATCACATTAAAAATTTATACTTGGGTAAAAAATCTAAAAAATTCTAGTAAATTCATGAAAAATAAAGTTTTTTTTTTTTTTTTTTTTTTTTACTTTATATAGCGATTCAAATTTCATGCAAAGTGCTATAAGTGTGCAAGTGTGAAATGTAATTGATTTATTTTATGAAAATAACATTTTATTGACTTATTTATTTACCTGTGAGTAGAGAAGCCAGTGAACTGCGACCCAGCTCCAACAGCAAATAACCACAGTGTGAGTGATATTTTGAATTTCCTGGATCAAGTAGAGAAAACAGATGAGATGTCTCGGACTTGCAGCAGAACTGACAGGAGACACTTCTTGCAAACAAACCAGGACACAGAGTAAGTGATTCACCTCATTGACATCATTTGTAATTATTAATTAGCACAAACTATTAATAGTATAACTATTTTCAGTGGCCTCATTTTTGAAACAACTTCATTTTTTTAAGCACATTCGTTTTATTATTATTTTATCTTAATAAAAATTAAAAATATAATTAATAATAGGAAATAGTTGGTATATAGAGAGATTAATGCACGGTGAATAAAAAATTAATAAAACACGAGTCTCTAATTTATTTAGCTACTTGGGACCAACGTTCTAGCATAGACAAGTGCTACATATTTAGCACTTACACTAGAACATTTGATCCCAAGTCCTAATTTACTATAAAAAAAAGAGAATTTTTGCGTTTTAATAATTTTCAATTCCACATGCTCTATGTACTGTACTAGTTTCTATTAATTACTATTATTTGCCAAAAAATTAAAATATATTACATATAGGCCTATAACCAACTGCAATGTTTTTTTTTTTCATTTATATATTTTTTAAATCAAGTACAGTATTTAAAAAACACACACTATTTTTATGCTTTTAAATACTAGCTTTCATTTGAATTGCAAAGTTGTAAATATTGATTGGCAAATATTATTGCAACTTGTTGAAACTTTTATAATAATAATAATTAAACAAAAAGTTTTAATAAAAAATAGGCCTATGGAAAAAAAAATAATAATAATAAAGTAACTAGCAAAAACAAGCTTTTATTATTATTAGAAGATTTTATTATAAAGCAATAACTATAATTTCAGATACAATGGAGGCAATTCACAAAGACAACTGAGAGCATTGAAAGAAGCATTAGAGGAACGGTCAGCTCATGTCCAGTTACTGAAGGAGTCTTTGCTGCAAGCAAGAGTTGATGCTTCAGATGCCATGGCTGCGGCAAACAAAGAGCACCGAGCAATACAGCGCAGGCAGAAGGCGGACTTTGAGGCAGCTGTCAAAAAACTGCAAGATAATGTCGACAAGGTATATCCATTTTTAAACAAACAAGGAAAACATTTTTAAATTTTAAAATTCCCGTTTGGTGTAAATTGAAATGAGGACAGTAGAAACTAAAGTTTTTATTTTATAATTTTTTTAATTTTTTATTTTTTTTTAATATACCCTACCTATAGTGTGAGGAGGTTGGAAAATTCTTGCTAGCACAGAAATAATAATGAACACAATGAACAGCTTTCAGCACTAGAATGAACAATTATCAACAGAACAGACATTTTACTGTTGAACTTTTTCTAACAATTCATTATTATTTCTGTGTTACCAAGAATGTCTACTGGGCTATTGAATATCACTTAAATATAGGCCTATTAATTAAATATTAATGAATGACACATTCGATATTATGTTTTTGTTTTCAGTTACTTGCTGACAAAAAACAACTCGTGGAGAAAGTTGAAGAGTTGGTTCAACAGTTACGTAATGTGGAAAGTAAGCACCAAACTTCCATTCAGGCTTTACAACAACGTCACACCGTGGAGATTGCAAGAACAAAGCAACTGGCAGCAGCCGCAGAGAAGATTAGACGTGAGCGCTGGGTTGAGAGACAGACAGCTCGTATCAAGGTAGAGTTAATTTACAATTAAAATAGGCAATAAAGACAGAGATTTTCAGTTTATATATTGATGTATAGGAGCTGACAGTGAAAGGCTTGGAACCAGAATTAACACGTCTCAGTTTACAACATGAAAACAAAGTGGCTCAACTGCAAGCAGTGCATTCTAGAGAAGTGCAAGCTCAAGCTGAAGCTGAGGCCAGACATGTTGAAGAGCTACGTTCACTCATGATCAAGGAGAAGGACGAAGAGTTGGCGAGGGAGAGGACTTTGCTCACTGAGAGGTAGGTATACTGTTAAGTTCACTTTCACAATGGACTTAAGATTATATGTAAATCAAAGGGGTGATTATTGTGTTCTTAAAGCTCCCAAAAACGCGATCTCACAATTTTAATTATTAACACGCTGATGGCAAAAGCTATTACAGCAACCCCAAAGTTACGTCGCAACTAAACTTCCTCACACGCTAGTTTGGAGCAAACTTGCGTTACTCTAATCTATGCAGAAATTATTTTACAACATATCTGTAACCTTACAAACATTTTATATAATAAAATATTATGCCAAGTGTAGCCAGCACATAATAAGAGTAACTCACACTCACACCAAAGTAGCATGAAAGCAAGTTTAGTTATGATGCAAGTTCGGGGTCATTGTAACTGCTTTAGCTCTCAGCGCATTAATACAGTACATAATTAAAATTTTGAGATCGCATTTTCAGGAAGTTTAATAACATGGTGAAGTTATTAGTTACAAACTCATTTAGTTGCAACAATGAAAAATACATTAATTTAAGCAAAATCTTTTGTTAATAGAAAAGCTTCTTTAGTTTCAATATTTTAAAAAATATTACAGTTCATAAACAAATACATAAACCAAATTTAATTTTTAATTACTTGTGAATTCAGATTTGAACGGCAGCTGTGTGAAGAACGCGTGATGTTGGAGCTACGGTGTGAGAGATTGAAGGAAGAACATGCCTCAGAAGTATCACGTCTTCAGGCAGCTTGGTCCGTGCAAAGAGAAACTCTGGAAGCACAAGCGCGTCAGGAGGCAGCGAGAATGAAAGAAGTGCACGAGCAACATATAGCCAAGCTGGAGGAGAAGAAACAGGTATCAAATAAAAATTAATTGTGCTCTGTTGTAGGCTCTACATACTGAGGCACTTTTACATGTTTTAAAAGATAAATATTTCACTTTTAAGACCCATTCTATTTGTAGGGTGAAGTAAAAGCAGCTCGTGAAGAAATGGCATCAGAGCAGCAAGCATGGCTCTCATCTCAAACAAGAAAGAACAGTGAGTTTCTGTCAGCCAAACAGCAGGAGCTGAGAGATGAGAGGGATGTGGAGATTGAGAGAGCCATTGAGAGGCTGGAATCTGAAGAGAGGAGAGAACGAGCGGAACAAGAAAGAGAAACAGAGAAGAAACTCACGTGAGATTAAGATGATGAACTATCAATAGGATATTATGAAAAATTATCCATTTCCAAATCATAACAAATAAAAAAGAAAATAATAGTAAAAAGCCTATCATTACATAGTTATAATGC
Organism: Ecdyonurus torrentis; assembly: GCA_949318235.1. Classification (NCBI taxonomy): domain Eukaryota; kingdom Metazoa; phylum Arthropoda; class Insecta; order Ephemeroptera; family Heptageniidae; genus Ecdyonurus; species Ecdyonurus torrentis. The sequence goes on along the minus strand of OX439128.1, from coordinate 51,317,099 downwards.
AAAGAAAATACACACAATCTTAATGTGCACAAAGGCGATAGAATAATGAAAGAAAGTCAAACATTGGGTTTGAACAGGCCCAACTGCTGCAACGATTGTAAATTATTATTGTGCATTTTGTTGCGGTTAACAAACTATTCTGTTCTTTTTATTTATTATCAATAATCATGATTGGTTCATTTCCTAAATAATTTTCAAAGTGATACTAATAATAGTAAAACTGTTATAAAAACAACTAAAAAATCAACAAAACAAGTTCAAATACTTTTTATGTTTATAACTACTTAATAGTGACTAATAATAAACAACCTGCTGACTGACTGTTCCAGACGTCTGCGTGAGCAGCACGCCGCAGTGCTTGCTGACAGAGACCTGGCAGAGAAACTGTTGCAGGCACGGCTAGTGGATGCTCAACATGCCTTGCAAGCCTCAGAGGAACAACTTCTAGCAGCCAAGGCAGCTGAAAGCAGACTCAAACAAGAACTTTGCATTAGCACACAGGTATGATGTTTTTCATCATCACTATGAGGTAGGGTGACTTTGCCACCCCATTTTTCACTCATTATTTATTGTAAGATCTTGATGATTTTTAAATTCTGAGATATACAGACCTTTCAATAGGTTTTACAGTCATGAAATTTCTAAAATAATTAGTGGGTGAATAGCACTCAAGTCTCTCCCCCACAATTTTGAGCCATTGCTTTTTTTCTTCTACATTTTCAGGCATTTTCAAATCATTTTTAAAATTTTAGCCTGTTGTATACTGTATAACAAAAAAAAAATAATAATAAAAGTAATATAAAAAAAAAAAAAAAAAAAAAAAAACGCAAAGTGGTAAATAAAATTGCTGTTTAGATTACTTTGTTGTCAATAGCTTTTACCTAGTTTTAGGATTTTTAAAATTAATGAAAAACACTTCCAAAGTTGAAAAAAAGAGAAGTTAATCTTAAATCTTTAGAATGGAACTAAATATACCCATATATTGTTTACTAAACTTATTTAATCAATTTGATTAATGTACAAATTCTAGAGAGTGGAAGCCCTAGAGGCTGATCATGCCACCATCAGGGATAAGATCTCACACCAATTTGAGGAGAAAATTGATGAGTTGGACAAGAGTATTGAACAACTAAAGAAGGAGAGAGATGCTGAGTTGGAGCAGGTGCACTCAAAGTGAGTATGCCAAGTAAATCTCAAGAACACAATATAGGTTACTTTAAAATTTTATGTGGGAAAAATTTGTTTTTCACTTCTAAAATAAATTATCACAAAATTGTAAGATTGTTGAACCACGTAAAAATTAAAAATGTTGAAAAATAAAATTAAAGAAGTTGAAAAAAAAAAAAAAAAAAAAATCAAAATCAAAATTCTTTTAGGGAACAATAACAACCTCATGGTTTAATCAATTTAATATTTCACATTTCTAACATGCATAGGTATATAAATATTTCTGACAAAAAAAAAAAAAAAAAAAAACTATTACATTTTAACAATATCAGGTTAAAAATAAATTAGGAAATAAAGGTCATTTCAATTTGAATATATTATCAAAGGAAAGAGTACTGAACACCGTAAGCTGCGACACTAACTAACTAGTTAAACCGTAGTTAAGTTGTTATTTTGATTGTTGCAACAATTAAAAAAAGATAACTAAGGTTTAACTAGAGGTTGCAGCTTACAGCCCTGAAACCAACAAGCACATTAGCATAATAAAGCCAGTATATAGCTAGTTGAAGATCTTAATTGCACAGTTCACACAAATATTTACACTTATTATTAAGACAGTTAGGGCTGTAAGCTGCAACATCTAGTTAAACCTTAGTTATCTTTTTTTTAATTGTTGCAACAATCAAAATAACAACTTAACTACGGTTTAACTAGTTAGTTAGCGTTGCAGCTTACGGGGGTTACAGATTGATGAACCTCTTCTTCAGTTGCTTAGTGTGTAATTCACCCTCTGGACCACTGAAAATGAGCATCCTGATAATGTCTTAATCAAAGTTCATGTTAACTGTGCCACCAAGATCTTCCAACTAGCTACAGACTTAATCTTGGTCCGAGGGGCTCCATGATTTTCTTATTCCATTCTTTCCTTTGACAGTATAATTAATATTGTCAGTTGAAAGATTATACATAAGATATCGAGGCTGCCTCGTCAAAAGAGAGCATCTACACTATCCAGATTTGTGACAAAACAACTATCTACACTTTCCAAGCAGCACTGTAACTATGGACTAGTAGTGGCCATTAACTTTATATTGCAGATGCTTGATTGCGGAGAGTGTAGATGCTCTCTTTTGACGCGGAAGCATCGATATACAGACAGGCCTAAACCATGCTCTATTAAATAAAAAATAGTTAAAGAGGATATCACTTACTCAGTGCGTTTATATGTGATGTTATGCTAGATTGAAGGGCGTGCTTGAGAAGAAAGACCAACACATTCAGCAACTGCGAGACCAGGAAAATGACCTAGCCAAGCGATGTCGTCATCTTGAAACCTTGCTGGGACAAAAACCTCTCACTCTTGCTTCATAATACTGCACAAATACGTACATACATACATACCTAGCACCCACATAACTTTGCATAAGAAAATATAATATTCTTGCATGATTATTCAAGATCAAACTTACTCACAAAGATGACCAATGTGTGCAATTGTAGCAAGCTTGTGGCTACCTGTACCAGTGGTGGGCAGTTAAAATGCAAGAACCTTATATATTATATTCAAATACACTTGATTGAAAAACAGAGAGATTTTTGTATGAATTTTTTTAAAAAACAGCCTTTTGGCAGGTATTTTCATAAAATCATTAATTTAAAAAAATTAAATTTGGATGCATTTTTTTCAACCACGCATAGAAAATAAAAACACAAAAAATTGATATTTAAAAAAATTATGATTACTAACAAAAGAAAAATTAAGACTGCATTTGTGGTTATTAAAAAAGGAAAAAGTTTATGTGGAGAAATTTGATATTGTATGCAAATTTAACTTGGGGTTAAAAACCATCTTTTCTACATAAATTGATGAAAATTTCCCAAATAATTTTTAAGATTTTTAAAATAGAAATTATTGTAATTTAAATGTGGCCTACTGAATTGCCAGTAAAAATAAAGCACTGTTCTGATCTCTAAAAGACAAAAAGGTTTTGATTTCTAAACTATAAGAATTAATTAACAAAATAATAAATCACATCACACAGGTTTTTTTAGTTACTGTAAACTTATAAATTAAATTTTTAAGAAGTTTTAATGTATTAAAATACATAAAATTGGGGTACACAACAATATTATAATACTAGTCTAATATATTAAGGATTAATGTTGACAATTTTAGAACAAAATATTTTAAAATTTATATTATGACATTTTCATCACATATAACAACAAGAAACAATTTCATACGGCTTGTTTGCAGACCTGTTACCATGCCCCTAAAGAATGAGCAATCCCATTTAAAAAGCATTTTAAAGGAGAAAAAAAAATCACGTAATTAGGGGATTTTCCTTTCGATTCAGGTCCCAGAGCATAAATAACAGTGTTTATGAACAAGCCATTTTTCCATTTTTGCTTCTTTTAGTGCAAACTTATTCATTTTTTCCTCAAGATAAACCTTGAGAAAATAATTTGATCATTATTTTCTTTAGTCTGCAATAATTATTTTTATTGATGCGTTGTCATTTTAAACAATTTATTCAACAATCAGTTACAAAGAACAATCATCATCATTTTAATAATGATTACATATTTTTATCATGTTCTTGGATATATTTTCTCATATGTTCCACCCACTGCCACAAGTTGCAACCTATAGTTAAGCTTCACTCTGAGCTCATTAGTCTCATTACCAGTTATGACGTAACTTGAATATCAGTTGAATAGTTAACAATGATTTTAATTTCCAAAAGTAAAAATATTCACTGTATGTCAATGGACCACTTACAATGGAATGTTTTTAATTGTTGCAATGTGTAAGTGTAAACAATTTTTCCATAAGACATGCATTAAGAATATGTATTTCAAATTATTTTCAAAAGTTTGTTCATTGCAAATGGTCCATTCCCACTTGTGAAGCTATCTTTATTAAACCTTACATTTTTTGTTCATTGTTGTTGCAGCAATGAAATAAACAAAACTTAACAAATGTTTGAGATATTAAGGAAAATAAACCACAGTGGTTAGGTTAATGTAAAAGAAAGGATGAGGAAACCAACAAGTTCCTTATTAACATAGAGAAGGGAGTTCCATAGTTTGGTGAAAATCTTGCTAACACAGAGATAAAAAAAATAACACATTGGATATTCAATTCAACATTAAACTAAAAGAGAAAACAGAGTCAACCAGGTAAAATTGAAAGTGCAGGGTGAAATTGAAAGCCAATCACAGACTCGCTTTCAGAGTGCTCTGTCACAGACTCGCTTTCAGAGTGCTCTGTGTCTAGCAAGATAGGAAAAAGTGAAAGCTTGCACATGATTGGAGTTTCAATTTCACCCTGTACTTTCAATTTTGGTTGACTGTATGTGTATGTGTCTTTAGTCCATCCTTACAAACGTAGAGAAAATCTGAATAAAATTAGTTTCAGAGTCTGTAAGGATTGATGAAGGTACACACACTTGTGCTGTTTTCTCTTACAGTTTAGTGCCAAAAGCTATCTAATAAGTAATAAGTTAGTTAGTTTTTTTTTTTTTTTTTTTTTTTTTTTTTTTTTTTTTTTTTTTTTTTTTTTTACATCTGTGCTAGCAAGATGTTCACCAAACTACGTGACCCTCTTCACTAAGCTTGTCAGTTTCCTCTATCCTTTAATTTGAAATTATTAAGTAATATATATATTTCAAGATTACAGTGTTGCAACTTATGGCAGTGAGACAATTTTTTTAACTGATTTTTTTTATTTATAGGATATGATATCAAACTCATTAATAACAAAATATTGAATTTTAAAATTATATTCATGTCTAGTTAGGTCGTAGCATGAATTTTAAAATGTAAAAAAAAACAAAAAAAAAAAAAAAAAAAAAAAAAAAAAAGTATGTGAAAAGAAATTTAGACATGTTTTTTCATAGTTTTTGTTTTAAGTTCAAAACACGTAAAAGGCAAAAACTTTTTTTTTTCCTACAATCAAATTATTATAATAGCTCTTATTAGTGTAGATACTAAAAGCTATTACATAGAAATTATTTGAAACAAAATTTTTAATCAAATTTATTCTTAGCTGGGAGAGAAAAAAAAAAAAAAAAAAAAAGAGCCAAACAGGGATATGCTATACAGTAAGTAGATTATGCTACGACCCATAATAAAGAACACAGACATACAGAGGGCAAAATGTGTCATGTTTTTGTTGTCAACTCCTCTATGATATGCTATACTTCCATCTTAATTATTACAATCATTGACACAGTTTATCACAACACATATTTTGGTATTTAAAGATAGAGAGCTAACCTATATTTATACTATTATTTTACATTTATTATTGTTTTGCATGCATTTAAATATAGTATTATTATCATATAGTATTGCTTATGTGGTTCATCTAACTCATCTACATTTTACCTTAATGATTCTCACCAAATAAAAATATTAATAAAATCAACCACATCAACTATAGTACTAAAACCCCAGTACTAAATAGATTTATCAACATGTACTAACTAAAGAATGTGTAATAAAATATATAATTATAACAAATAATTTAAATAACTCAAACTAATATAAAATATATAAAGTATATAACATAGTTAATTTTATAAACATTTGTCTATCTTCTGTATTTAAATTTGTCATTATCATTATTACAACTCAACACCAAAATTTGTTATTATTTTAATTTTTAATTTTTTTTTTACTGCATGCACTTCTTACTTCCTTTATGATGAGATAAAAAAAAGGTAAAAACTGTATTTGTGAAAGAGCTATGCTAGGGGATGATATCAATAAAGAAAATTATCATTTATATGGTAAGGAAAATACACTATCCCAGCTGAATATAAAGAGTAGCTTCAAATGCTACACAGTTGTTTTTTTTTTTGTTTTTTTTTAGCATAAGTTTGCATTGTCTTCAATAGCATATCGTTGGGTTATACAACAAACTGTGTATCTAAAAAAAGCAACAAAGTTCAAAAGAATGTATAAAAAGATATGAATTTTAACTTTGCTGCTTTTGTAGATACATGGTTTGTGTTCTAACCTGATGATATGTACTGTACCAAATTTCAAATTGATATGACCATCAGTTGTGTAGGAATGAATAACATGGTTAGCACTTGTTTCACATGTTGTTTTTTTTACCATATAACCAATGGAAAAATTGATTTGAAATTTGATACACATGCTATTAAAAATAGCTAAAAATTTATGCTGGAAAAAAAAAAAAAAAAAAAGTCTAAAAAAAGTTTTGTCACGTTTCAAATTAATCGAAAGGATAGAGAAAAGCAGAAAGATCCAGGTTTGCCATAGTAAAGAGATGTTCTATATAGGCCTATTGGTGAAAAATCTGAGATAATAATGCTGTCAATTTACCTTCTTTTAGCTGTGTTTTAATAAGCTGTAACGTTTAATAAGTATTACAAAAACCTTAAATAGTTTTGTTTTATCTCTGCTTTTTCAATGAACTATAAAATATATTACATCTCTCACTATAGCTAAATATACTTATTGCTTTCTCTATGCATTCTTTAAAATATTACACACATTAAAAAAATCTTTATTTAAAATTTAAGAAATCAGCAGTTGTTATAAATACAATGACGCTACATTTTCAATAGGAAGTATAATGACAATACACGCAGTAAGACTAATATAAATAAAACTATTCTAGAGTCCTATAACTATGGTCACAGCTATGAAAATTAATCTTTTCAAAAGTCCACATAGAATTAACATTTTGTTTTTGACTTCATTTTTGAATTGTGATGTATACAACATAAATTTATTTTTAAAAATCATAGAGCAAAATTGGGCATTAGTCCCATTTTTTTAAAAAGACTTTTGAATATGGCACACTGGTTTACTGCAGACCATTTACCCAACAAACACAATGAATATCAGAAAATGTAATTATTTGAAATTACAAGACCTGTGATTATATGTCACTTGACCCCAGACATGAACAGGTCATGAACACATGTTTGTGATACTATTTTTTACCATTCAAAAACTCAGGTTAAATTTGTTATTCTTATTTATTCAACAAAGAATAGTCTATAAATATTAATGAAAAATGTGACTAATGTGTGATGTATGATAATAAAAAGATTTGATAGTAAAACACATATATAAATTAGGAAAAAATGGGAAATGGAACATAGTATGAGGTTACAGCATTTCCCATTTTCTCTTAATCTACGCATGTGTTTTACTACTGTACCAGATCTTTTTATTAATTTATGTGTTATTTGTAAGAAAAAAAAAAACTTGCTTTTAATTTGAACAGCAAAAAATATTAACACAATCATGTGTACACTGCAAAATTGAGAACATGTACTAGCTAGCGTACTAGGCATGTAGAACAAGTAAACATGTGTTTGCTGGGTACAATAAGTACTAACATGTCCCCAAGTGAGAGTACAGTATATGACTCACTCAACATGGTATCAGAAAGACTAGAGTGGTGTTCTTAACATTGAATGCAAATATTGCAATTCAAATTGTTCATTTATATAGTAATAATTTTATGGAAATTTTTCCCTATATGCTAAGAGTATTTTTAATTAAAGTCTTCATTAAGACTTAATAATTATTATTAACAACAAATTTGATGGTATGCTCTGCATTTAACAAATAAATTACATAGTAAACAGTATTTACTGTCATTGCAAAGTTGTTTTTAAGGAGAAGTTATATAGACAATAATAATTAATAATAATAAAATAGTTGGTTTGTGTATCATTGAATTGATTTAAACTTAATAGGAAACTTCAGAATATTGTAATTAATAGATCATTGGCAAAGGGCATTTTTATTATTGGTATCTTTCTTTCTTTCTTCTTTTTTTTTTTTTTTCAATGCTTACAAATTAAATGAGATTTTAAAATTCAAATTTGATTATTGTGAGCTTTATTTCGTAGATAATCACTACAAAGCTGTAAAAAAATATTCAGGACAAAAACAAAAGCAGCATCCGTCAAAGTATAACAATAAAGTTTAAAAAAAAAAAAAAAAGTGAGCTACATAACCCTCAAATACAGGATTGGATTGCACTGATAAATTTCAGTTGCTCAATGTTAATATTTCTAAAATTGAATTTATATTTTATTTTGATTTGTGCTTCAAATTTTTTAAATTATAAAACTGCAATTTTTAGTCAAACCTAACCTTATATTAGGAAGCTACTTGGAGCATTCATTCATTCATTTTATTATTATTTTTTCACTTTGTTCCTTTTCTAGCACTTGTTAATGTCCTACATACTTCTATAAAGATTTTGCTTTTAAATTTATAGCAACCTATGCAATTGAACATTTTTGAAAGCTTTCAAAGCAATCCATTAAAACTAAAATAGTTAAAAAAAAAAAGTTTAAACTTTATTGGTCCAAATAAAAACCAAGGAGAAAATTAAAAGAACCATTTGCAAGTGATCAATTAAAATGAAGGTACGTATTATCTCTTTACTCAATTTGTCTATTTTAATGAGGTTTCTTTATTTTTGCTTGTGATGCATATAGTGTTATGTTTAGCATTTTCTCGATTTACTAAAATATATACCAAAGAACACCAAAAATGAATGCCCATTTACAAAAATAAATTTTACTATGGTGAAATTCAACTTTTAATGGAATTTCACAAAATCGAGAGCAAATTGAACATACATAAAAAAATTATTATATCAATTTTTTAAAGTTAATTAACACTTAACGAGATGTAAAAATAATATTTTAATATTTGTCAAAGTAATAATCACAACATTGGATCATTACAATGACTTCAAGTAATGCTAAATTATATCTGGAATATTATTTTTTTTATATAAGCATTATGCTTTTACCTGTTATATTTTGGAATATTAGAAGCATTATGCTTTAGACACTTATTATTAAGATAAAGATGTGGACATTTAGTTATTGCTACGTTGATGACTACCCTGGGTTAGGCTAGACTTCTGAAGTGAGAGCTCACGAGGCATCTTCCTCCACTTGTAACAAGCTCCTGATTCTCTCGACACACAACTTAGAACCCTCGTGTGCCTCTTTGCTGATCTGAAATTTACATTGTACATAATACATATCAAGACGCTTTATATTAATTATTTTGGGGTTAGCCAACAGTATTTCACTTTGACCTACAGTGAATGACCTGTAAAACTTCATATCCTGACACATCTCCTCATTTTATACTCATAATTTGGTTCAAAAGGTGGTATAATTCGCCTGTTTAGTGTAGTCAGAACTCGGTTTCCTTTGTAAAACTTCACATTTTGACATACGTCATACAAGGTGATTGTAAACAGACCCACGTGGTCTCTCAGCTACGATACATTATTACCTGGAAGAGGAGGGATGAAAAATTTCTCCTTTTTCTTTCACGCTTTAAATTTCCCCTCGTTTTGATTCACCTTGTGTGACGTTTCATACTTGATGCTACCTAGGCAAACTACACCACCTTCTGTATATACATCTTGGGTTCCTACATTTTATTTTGCAACTTGTACACTCCCGGACAATATAAACCTAACATCAAAGGGGATGCCGCTTTGTATTGAAAGAGGCTGAAAATCGAGGTTCAGTTAAGTGCTGTGTTGTCAGATCGCGAAACATCTGCAAAACACCTGCACCTTTGTGTTGTTTGCTAGACTTTTATTCTTTTTCTTTTTTCTGTGCAGGTGTTCTGCAGGTGTTTCGCTAGCTGGCAACACAGCATTTAACTTGATTTTCAGCCTCTTTCAATACAAAGCGGCATCCCCTTTAATGTTAGGTTTATAAAGTCCGTGTGTGAACTACGAACATGTCTTTTTCCAGTATTAATAAAATGGAATAAATTTGAATAATTGCTATTAACAATGGAACAAAAAGTAATAGTTGAATGCATTTAGAAGAGTATTTAGTAAATCTTATTCATATTATGTCATATTTTCTGCGTAGGTACAGTAAGTTTCTCTAAATATGCTTACAAAATGGTCCCGCAATGCTAAAGGATAGAAAATTAGGGGATCCTAAGCTTTTTCCACGCACCTTCACTACAACCTCTATTGAATAGCACACTCCACCACAAAAATAACAAAACCTGAGATATACAACTGTTTTCTTACCAGTGCAAAGTTGAGGAAGCCATGAGGTAAGCTGGCAAGGACGTCAAGGTGCACATCGTTGCCCAAGTTCTTTAGTTTGCGAGCAAACATAACGCAGTCATCCAAGCAGGGGTCAAGTTGGAGAGACTGGATAAAATCATCACTTAAGCCAACAAAACTTACACACATTTAGGCAAAGAAATGTTTTGTAACACTTATATAGCTATGTGCAAAAACAATGATGTTTTATCTTTCTATTATTTTTATAAAGAGATATCAAGGAAAACAAACCATTGCAGTTAAGTATGATACATTAGAAAGAAAATGCTAGAAGAAACCAGCAAGGATCTTACCATCGTGAAGATAGTACCATAACTTGGTGAAAAGCTTGCTAGCACAGATATAAAAAAACTTACACATTGGAAATATTTTAACAATAAACTCCAAGAGAGATGGAGAGTGTTTTGCCTTCATCAGTCTTTACAGTCTTTACAGACTCAGAGAGAAATTATGGATGATAAAAAAAAGCATGATCAAATGATGAAAATGGTCAAAATTAATGATCAAACAATCAAAATGGTCAAAAATAATGATCAATTGATGAAAACGATCAAAAATAATGATCAAATCATGAAAATGATCAAAAATAATGATCAATTGATGAAAATGATCAAAAATAATGATCAAATCATGAAAATGAACAAAAATAATGATCAATTGATGAAAATGATCAAAAATAATGATCAATTGATGAAAATGATCAAAACTAATGATTAAATGATGAAAATGATCAAAAATAATGATCAATTGATGAAAATGATCAACAATAATGATCACACGATGAAAATAATAAAAAATAATGATCAATTGATGAAAATGATCAAAAAATAATGATCAAAGGATCAAAATTATCAAAAATTAATGATCAAAAGGCGAAAATGATCAAAAAATCCTGATCAAACTATTAGTGATCAAAAAAGCATGATCAAATGGAAAATGAACAAAAAATCATTCTCTCCGAGTCTGTAAAGGACTATAAGGCAAAACACACTCCATCTCTCTTGCCAGAATACATCCAATGTTGTTGTTGTTTTAATTTTTTTAATCTCTGTGCTAGCAAGTTTTTTTACCAAGCCATGGGACTCTATTCACTATGATAAGGACCTTGCTGGTTTCTTTCAAATATATTATTTACAAAATTTACATTTAGTTAATTTTCATTATTATTATTATTTTATTAGGCTATTATTATATAGACACAAATGTGAAGCTAAAATAGGATAGAGAGGAACCAAATGAGAGTTGACGCCAGGCAGCAGCGTCAACTGAAAATCTCAAATGGGGATAGGTTTATAAAATATATATATTTTGAGGAAATATATACTATGCCATTATGTCTCATGCCGTTATGCACGGCCCTAAACACGCATTAGCGTTGTAAGGCGAGAACTTTATGCATATATTAATTAGGAGATATAGGAATTTGAGTAGGAGGCGGGGGGTTGCAAGCACAGCAATACATTGTACATAAAAAACAAATATAACTCAATAGTTACAAACGTTTCGCCCTCCCACAGGCTCATCAGTGTAACGGGAAGAGTAACACAGTCAAGCTAGAGATGATGCTCACACCATGACATCTGCTAGCTGACTGTGCAGTGGTCTGCGAATTTTCTGGGCTTTTATACCCAGTGGCGCACCTGCCACACGCGCCGATTGGTTAATAAATCGGCGCGAGAAAATTCGAACGTATTTTAAACCACATACTTGCTAGTTATATACATATTACTGTGCTTTTAAGGCGAAATAAAGTAAAAAGAAGACAGGAAAGAAAAATAGAGGATGTATGCATAAAGTTCTCGCCTTACAACGCTAACGCGTGTTTAGGGCCGTGCATAATGGCATGAGACATAATGGCATAGTATATATTTCCTCAAAATATATATATTTTATAAACCTATCCCCATTTGAGATTTTCAGTTGACGCTGCTGCCTGGCGTCAACTCTCATTTGGTTCCTCTCTATCCTATTTTAGCTTCACATTTGTGTCCATACCACGATGGTACTTTTCCTTTTCCTAAATACTATTATTATATAGACCTATTATTATTATTATTTTAATATCATATCGTCCCTTAAAGCACAAACCGTGTATCTTCAAAACCAATGAAGTTCAAAACAATAGACAAAAAGATAAGATTTTCAACTTAGCTGCCTTTGTAGATACATGGTTTGTGCTCTAGTCTGATGATATACTGTATCTATTAATTAATTTTAAGCAACAATATAAAAGAAATAAAAATGATAAATATTCTACAAACGACACTTTGAACTTTGAGAACTTACAAGTATTTTGACAGGCGGCAGCTTGCTGAGCACTTGGTCACTTGCATAGTATGGACTGAGGTACGGATCTTTAGGAACAGTAAATCTGAACTCATCACTTGGGTCATGTTCTAGCAGTGAGTCCAGTTCTGACGGATCGAGTGGCAATGTTGGCGAGCTGCAATCAAAATATCATTTAAGTCAAATGCACTGACAGGAGTGTGCTGAATACAATAATATCATGGATGACATGGAAAAGTCAAATAAAATAAACAATAAGCACAATTATAAAAAATCAATTTAAAATAAGCGGATGTGAGCAAAATTGCGTATAGTCGGCTTCAAAACAGTTGTTCCTGTATCAGTCAATACTAAGTCAAGTATGGGCTATTATACCGAGGGAAATGTTCAGCATGTATAATGATGTGGCTCTTTGGATATTATTATATGTACGTACTGATTATGTATGTCAATTGGTCTATAAATTGAATATTTAGATGTATGTTGTACACGCATTGTGTTTAATAAATAAATATATATATATATATATATATATATATATATATATATATATATATATATATATATATATATATATATAATGATATATCACATGCTAACGAGCCACAAAGTTACAAAATTCAGGTGGAATAATTTTCAACATTATAAGTGTCGTATTGTAACAATGTTGTTTTTAAGTTATTTTTTTTTCCCACTATCAATTTAATCTTTGAAAAGCTTTTTATTATGAAATTTCATTCAACAACATACCCAGCTTGAGCATCCTGACTTGGTTCTCTGCTGATTTCCCGACTGCTGGACGAGAACTTGCCAGTGATTGATGTGGCCATGGAGCTGAGACGCTCAGAGAAGCTCGGGCTCACCACTTCCAAGGGCTCTTCGTCAGGAGGCGGAGCTTCAAATAAAACGTCTTGTTCCTCCTCGTCACGAGCACGAGAAGCAGAAGTGTCGAGCACGTATCTGTCCAGGAACTGAGCCACATAGCGGCGAGAGCGAGCAGCGGCAGAATTGGCGTCTTCTGGCTGCGAGGAAGGTTGAGATACGAGGGACACGGTAGTTAGCGTGTCTGAACCAGGATCTGACATCTGTCACAAAATATTATTATTAATATGTTGTCAGAATATTGCAGTAAAATTTGTATGGTCACTATATTATAAAATGAATTTTGCAACTGTTATGTTGGAAATCCATGTAAACATATGAGAGTGGGTGGTGGGTGGGTTGTCTTCTACTACTGACTTAAGGAGAGTTATAGGAGAAATCTTTGTCACCTGGACTGCTAGACTGTCTGCATTGTGCTGCATTGATTGTAATGCAAGGTCATGCGGTGTTACAAGGCTGCCTGATTGCTGCCTGCCTGCTGTATGCCATGTTTAGGTGAACAAAAAGAAAGAGAACCATTTCTTCATTTGTCTCTAAAATCATGCGTTCTCCTCTTTTCTCAACTCTCCTTAAGTTAGTGGTGGAAGAAAACCCACCCATCACCCACCCTTGTATGTTACTATAGTTTTCCCATATAGACACTGCAAATTTAATTTTACACTTTAGTGACTGTACAAGACACATATATCTAGCACCCAAGTTATTGATTATTACCTTGGAGGGGCTTTTCAAAGCAGGCTCGGTGACTTCACTACGAGATACCTCCTCAAAGGAGCCAGCATCACTGCCTGCTACTTGGACAGTGGGACTGTCTTGGGACGGACTGTCCTTACTTTCCTGACGTGGCTGCTCAGGGGGAGTAGAGATATGACCCGCGTATGCTGTAATATTAACACCAGTTGTCAGTGAGCATTACTGGAGCAAAACTAAATTGGGTGTAGCATTCATACTATCTAGTGCATATTCTTAAAGGCTTCAAATTTTCACTATTCGTTATTCCCCCCCCCTTTTTTTTTTTCTCTTCTATATTTTAATGTTTCTTTTTAAAAATGAATTATATTCCATACCTTTATTATAAGCAACAGAACTAACACAGTACAGTACATATGTTTGTGATGATACATTTTACCACTCAAAAACTCAAACTCAAACTCAAACTTAAATTTGCAATGTTAATCTTTTAAGAGAAATACTGTAATGCTGAGTTTGAATGGTAAAAATATACAATCACAATCTTGTGTACAGTACAGCTCTGGACAAAAGTTCCCAAATGAGGCAAATTAGTTCCCACCAACGCATTTTCTCATAAAGATAACAGACTGTGGTTTCTGTTTGCCTTTACAAATTGTTCTTAAACTTTTGTCCAGAGCTGTACAAAACAGTAAGAGAGAGATTAGAGCATGTTAACTTAAAAATTCTAGTCTAAAGCATGAATAAGTCTGAAGGTGTTATGTAATGATGTGCCTTTGATGTACAGTAGTAACAGAACATGAGATACTAGGTATATCGTATTATATTATATTTTATCCCTATTCTTTTAACATCCATTCATTTGTTAGTAGCTAACTAATAATAATTCTAACATTCTAACCTTTTAAACACCTCATCATGAAGCCAAATGGCAACAATGGATCCATGAGACAGAGCAGTCTTGCTGGAGATGGAATAAATGAGACCAGAATCGGAATGTATGCCAGGAAGAGTCCATGAGGAGCAGGGAGTCCCATTTCAATGCACTTCATAGCCACACCCAAGTTGAGGTTTGCTCCAGCAGAGTCTCCGATGAGAATGACTCTCTCTCCCGTGGAACCTAACAAGTGGCAGTTCTGTCGAGCCCAACAGTAAGCATACAGAGCTTCCTCCAGTGCTCGAGGGAATGGAGCAGAGGGAGCTAGAGAGTAGTCTACAGAGAGGATGGGAACTCCAAGGCGACTGGCCCAGTCTCGTAAGTAGCACTCGTGAGAGCGAGAGCTCTGGGCTACAAATCCACCTCCGTGACAGTGCACGATAAGTCCTCGTGATGGCGGTAGGCTGCTACTGCTTTCTGCAGCTTTGCCAACCTGGAACATAAGGTTATGTCAAGAAATACAAGTTACAAGGAAATTTCTCTCTCCTCCTATCTCTACGTCTGCATAGTATAAAACAATATTACAGTATAGAGATTATCAACTCCATTTTTTATGACCAATTACTGATTGTAAATCATATTGTTACCAGTACGTAGAGAACAAAAAATAATACCAGTCACATTTTACATGCATATTGCCTGCTATATCTCTGTATTAAGCAGGAAATTAAATTACAGTACTTGACATTTTTTTCTTTTAAATTATAATATATTAAAAAAAAAAACACAAATCAAATCATTAGAAATGCACATAATATTGCAAAGAATTTCAATTTTTTTGTTTGAAGATAAAAAAAAACTTTTATAGTAATGTAGTAACCCCAATTAATGTGGATCTTTCTATTTTATAATGTACTACAGTTACAGTACATCTTATGAAAGCATTAATTAATAGTAATACCCCCCCCCCCCCCCCAAAAAAAAAAAGTGGCTGATTTTATTTCATATTCTAAAAGAGGACAGGACACTGCCCTGAATTGATTGATATGCGAATTTCTAATTTTTGAGTTCATTTAGTATTTTTAATTAGTTTTTGAAAATCAAAAAATGATGTCACAGACGGTAACTAATACATGTGAGTATAGGGAAAAGTTGCCGACTATGAAGTTATTTTGTGACTTTCAAAAATTAATGAAAAATACTTTATGAATTCAAAATTTAGAAATTCGCGTATATATTGATTCAGTTCAGGACTATGTTCTTATTTAGAATATGCAATGAAACTACATTGTGGATCATAAACAAACAAGTGTGATAACTCCTTCAAGAACCCAATGTTGGACTGACCATGCCCTGACGTTGATGAGCAGAGAGGAGACGTACTAACACCGGGGCAGTTCCGATATGAGACGATGGTATGGGCACCTCTACCTCTCTGCCATCCTGACCTCGCAGTGTTAGAGGCTGAGGAGGAATAGAGATTTCTTGATTGACGGCAATGGATGGAGTCACTAAGCTGGGCAATCTCTGCATCAGATCTGAGAGATGAGAAATTTAATTAAGAAAATGTAATTCATAGGAAGTGAAAAAAATATAAAAAAACTGGATAACTTATTACCTGTTTCTGCAAGCTGCCAGAAAGACTTGCAAAACTCGACATTGGAGTACTGAGCAATATTGACGATCCTCCTAGCTCGGAGCTCAGGATCTAGTAGATACTTGCTCCCTATATATTGATAGTAATCGATATTAATGTGTGATATTGATCTGTATTTAAATTGAGCTGATAAACATACCTGTGACGACAGAAGTTGTGGCTTTGCTGAACAAACCTCCTGGATTGTAGTAAGCTTCACTGTACGAAGCCATAGCAATGCAGATAAATTGCAAGGACTTCCTCATGGAATCACAAAACTGAAATAAAATAAACCACATTTTCAATAGGTACATCGTCATCACTCACTAGATATGTATAACAAAGAGTTTTACACCTGAATTATAGTGTTTGCATACCTGAAATCCCAAGCAACGTCCATAGAAGCAGTACTGGTTAATATTCTGTGCTCTGGCTAGAAGTTCTGCTGGTGAGTGTTTCTCATCAGGAAACAGATCTCCAGGTTCACTCCAAGTTATCAGGGTAGTCAAATGTTGTAGACACACCCCCAGAGAGGCAAAAACATGACTGCAAGCTTCCACTTCTCTGAAAAACAATTATGTATGTATATATAACATCATTAACGTTATGATTTATTTATAGTCACTTTCAATACAAATATTATAATACTCACTTCATATAAACTGTTTTTCTAAAGAAGATATTGCTCTTTGAAGCTGCAACTTCTCTTCCCAGTTTCATTCCATGCATAACAAAGGTGTTTACGATATCTAAAAAACTTCTGTAGCCATTGCCTGGAGTATTTTCATCAAAATCATACATGGGAGCTACTGCTCGTATCTGGTCTACAAGAGGACTCAGCGTGGTGATATGATCAGTTATTGCAAAGAAAGCTGCACTTAATCTTTGTCCACTTTCGCTTTCATCTGAACGAAAAGCCTCTGCATTTTCTTTGCTAAGAATGACCAGTGCTTCCATGATGCTATGAATGGAAGCTGTGACCTCCTCATCCTCTATCACTTCTGCGTTGTACTCTTCAGACATGCTTATCAAATATAAAGACGCACAATCAATTTAATACATGCATATTTCACAATTTATCCCGTGACGTGAACGTGTGCGGAACGTTCAACCAAAAAATACCTTTTTTTTTTTTTGGCAGCTGACTTTTTTTTTTTTTTTTTTTTTTTACAGCTGCTTATGCAAGTTAGCCAACTAAATATTTTCCAAGATAGTCTTTAACTTCAAAGAAGCTTTCTAACGAAATGACGGTTGGTTCAAAATTTGACCTTGAGCGAATTACGGCAACAGTGTCGTGGGGACCAGATTCAAATAAAAGCAATGGAGTGCATAGGAGAGCGTATTGATTTTGATTTAATTAAAATAGAAAGAGGTAAAAAGTCGCGGTTTTCGGTCGTGGTCTGATTAGATGAACATCTTAGCTTTCGATTGATATGATTTTGGCTCCAAAAAATTAATTATTATTAATTAACACAGGTAATTAAAAAATACCTTATGAATAGTGCTGATATAAAAATTGTTGTCAATCGAATTTAAAATGAACTAGAATCATGAAAATTGGTACAAAGGTAGATCAATACCTTAGTCATTAGTTACCAAAGGGTTAATTACCTAACCCACCCCTAAAGGGTCTAAAAAGGGTAGTTAACCCCCGAAAATAAAACTAATCCGATTTCAAAAGTTTTAACGATGTTGGTGGGGTAAAATGACCCGCCTAAGAAGACTGTGATATTAATTTTTGTTAATTTCCACCCCTCACCGATCTAAGGGGTAGTTTACCCTTAAAATTGCATCATTTCGAATTTGTAGGTTTTCAACAAAACAAACGTTGTTTCCGGGGTTTCTGAACTTGCTGAAGACAATGGTGCACTCAAAAATTTTCTAGCTGCAACCCCTAAAGAGCAAGGGGTAGTTTTAACCCTAATTTCCAATTAAACCAAAATCAAAAATAAAAGTGTGTCATTTCCGGTGAAAAGCAAAGTGCTAAAAATATAAGTGGTAGTTTCGAATTTTTATCTTCCACCCCTAACGTGCTAGGGGGTAGTTTTTACCCTTAAATTAAATTTAAATAAAATCAGGCCATCAAAGTGTCATTTCTGAGGTAAAAAAATATGCTAAAGACGATGGTGAGGTTTAAAAAATTCTATCTTCAACCCCTAGCGCGCTAGGGGTAGTTTCACCCTAATTTTTGGAATAACTAATATAGACTATAAAGGTGTCGATTTAGGGGTTAAAAACTCTTCTGAAGACGATGGTAACACTTAGAAATTTTTATCTTCAACCCCTAACTTGCTAGGGGTAGTTTTTGCCAATATTTTTAATTTGATTACCAAAAAAAGCTAAAAAACTACCCCCAGCAAGTTAGGGGTTGAAGATAAAAATTTGTAAGTGTCACCATCGTCTTCAGAAGAGTTTTTAACCCCTAAATCGACACCTTTATAGTCTATATTAATTATTCCAAAAATTAGGGCGAAACTACCCCTAGCGCGCTAGGGGTTGAAGATAGAATTTTTTAAACCTCACTATCGTCTTCAGCATATTTTTTTACCTCAGAAATGACACTTTGATGGCCTGATTTTATTTAAATTTAATTTAAGGGTGAAAACTACCCCCTAGCACGTTAGGGGTGGAAGATAAAAATTCGAAACTACCACTTATATTTTTAGCACTTTGCTTTTCACCGGAAATGACACTTTTATTTTTGATTTTGGTTTAATTGGAAATTAGGGTTAAAACTACCCCTTGCTCTTTAGGGGTTGAAGCTAGAATTTTTTTGTATGCATCATTGTCTTCAGCAAGTCCAGAAACCCCGGAAACAACGTTTTGTTTGTTGAAAACCTACAAATTCGAAATGATGCAATTTTAAGGGTAAACTACCCCTTAGATCGGTGAGGGGTGGAAATTAAAAAAAATTAATATCACAGTCTTCTTAGGCGGGTCACTTTACCCCACCAACATCGTTAAAACTTTTGAAATCGGATTATTTTAATTTTCGGGGGTTAACTACCCCTTTTACACCCTTTAGGGGTGGGTTAGGTAATTAACCTTTTGGTAACTTATGACTAAGGTATTGATCTACCTTTGTACCAATTTTCATGATTCTAGTTCATTTTAAATTCGAATGACAACAATTTTTATATCAGCACTATTCATAAGGTATTTTTTAATTACCTGTGTTAATTAATAATAATTAATTTTTTGGAGCCAAAATCATATCAATCGAAAGCTAAGATGTTCATCTAATCAGACCACGACCGAAAACCGCGACTTTTTACCTCTTTCTATTTTAATTAAATCAAAATCAATACGCTCTCCTATGCACTCCATTGCTTTTATTTGAATCTGGTCCCCACGACACTGTTGCCGTAATTCGCTCAAGGTCAAATTTTGAACCAACCGTCATTTTGTTAGAAAGCTTCAATAAAATAAAGAAAATACGTAAAAAATGTAATAAATTGAAGCTGAAAGGGTATATGAAACAAATTAAGCAGTTGTAAATTCAAATGCTTACTGAATATAGTGGTTGAAAGAAGTTATTTAAATTTGTTAAGTTGGTAATCTGTTTACATTATCATTTTCCGGCGCGGGCGCACACACATCAGCAGGTGATGTGTGAAGTTTTCTCAAATAAATTGTAATTTAATTTTGAATCACGTCCAGAAAAGGAAATTTTTTAGTATATTTAGGTTTAAAACAAAGTGCGTAGATTATTAAAACGTAGCAATAATCTTATAATTGGGTTAGTAAGGTAAAAATTTGAGGGAAAGTCAACCAAAATCACCCTTTATCAAACTGGGTAAGAACTTTTCATATTATTTTTGGTTTGAGTGGTAGAGTGTGCATTATTAAATTATATTATTGGTATCTTTTAATATATTTAGTAGTACTTTATATTTTTATGTAAAATTATTCTTTACAACAGTTTCTTGGAAGCCTGAAATATTCGCTCTATTCAATCGCATCAACAACTTTGGTGGAGACAACTCTGTGGTGGAAAAATAATAATAATAAAAAAAAAAAAAAAACTTCATTTTTGGTGCCACGCAATATAAGACAGTTTTTGTTGTGTAATAAACTACTTTTCAATTTCTTCAAATGACTATATGTTAGTATCTTTACGTTGCATGTTTTGTATTTGTCCCTACTTTGCTATTAAAGTATTTCATTATAATATGTATTTGCCACATGCATGCTGTATGCTAGTGTAGCAATACGTATGAAGCTCGCTTTTGTTATTTCCCTAGAGGGTAGTGAAGTTAATCCATTTGTGATTGCACGCAACTAGCATGTATCTGGAGAATTACATAACAAAGCTTTTGTAACGTGTAGCTTTATAGGTTTCTTTTAGTTCTTTGTCTGCTTTCAACTCGCATACACACACCTATAAATATTTTGTTCAGAATTATATTGAACTTAATAATTTTCATCGCTTTTCTGACTTTCTAACAGGTAGTATGCTTTGTGTATATTAGTTATTTAATTTTTTGTGGATGTACGTAGATGTTTTAAGTAAATTGTAGAATTAGAGTACGTAGTAGATATGCACTTCTTTTTTTCTTTTACATACCGAATAAAAATATTACCCATAAATAATATTGGCCAATAAATATCCATCAAATTGATCCTGTTTAAAAACATGGATAAAATTAATTTAAAAAGAAATGCTTTGTGCTATTTGACTCAGTACTGCCCCGCCATAAGATAAAATTAATTTAAAAAGTAATGCTTTGTGCTATTTGACTCAGTACTGCCCCGCCATAAGATAAAATTATTTTTAAAAGTACATAATGCTTTGTGCTATTTGACTCAGTACTGCCCCGCCATACAAGGAGCAGTCGAGCAGTCTTCATACAAGAAGTAAATTTGGTTTTTAAATTAAAACTGTAAATTAGCTTTCACATAGAGATATAACATTTTGTGTAAACCAACATATTAATGAATGAAAGATGAGAATATAATATGGACCAAAAAGTTGTAAGGGCAGATTTTTTTCCAGTGATATTTTAAAACGTCAACTCAGTTATGTGGATGTCAGTATGTGAAATTTGTGTGGTGGGTGGGGGTGGGGAAGTACAGAATGTTGAATTACAAATTCTTGTAAATCAAAGCCTATAAGGAACCATATTAATTTCAATAATATTTTTCTTCCATGGGTAGTAACAGGTGTGGAAATTTTTATCGTAGGTAGATGTTATCATTCGCTTTCAAATGACATCAAAGCAGTTGGGGACCATAATTTAAATGTGAAAGATACGAGCCTTTTACTACAACCTTTAACACAACAATGTAATATGTCAATTGACTCAGAATCTTATGTCTCTTGTGAAGGTACTGTAGTTAAAAATATTATACAGGTGCGTTAACATCTTCTTAAATTTGTTATAACTTTTTGCAGCAAATTGAAAAATAAATAGGAAAAATTATTTTGCTGCACAATGTTATAACAAAATTAAGAATACAGTATGTGATACACCTTTGCTTCACCCCCCCCCCCCCCTAAATTTTTGCCTTGCCAAAGTCTACTTAATAAAATAAAAATCAAAAGTGAAAATTTTATCATTTGCTTCAATAGTTGTATAAAATTATTTTTAAAAATTGTGCTAGATGTTTGATTCCTCTTTGGTTAAAGTTTTTGATACATCTCAAGTTATTATTGATCAGTGTCATCTTTGCTGTGGTCTGCTGCCCGCGTTGCGATGAGCCCTCGTCTGCTGGTCTTGTGTGGTCCCTCAGGGGCTGGCAAGTCCACTCTGGTTAAGCGACTCATGGACGAGTACTCGGACAGCTTTGGTTTCTCTGTATCTCACACGACGCGCTCCCCGCGACCTGGCGAGGAGGATGGTGTTCATTACCACTTTGTCTCTAGTAGTGAAATGACGGCTGCTATTGACCGCAGAGAATTCCTTGAGTCTGCCTGCTTCTCAGGGAATATGTATGGCACCAGGTGAGAATGAATCACAATGATTGTTATTAAGTGGCCATGTGGCGTTAATGTGATGCTCACGGAAAAATGGTAAAGTACTGTACCCCTAACTTCCTATCACTGTGGTGGGATCCTCTTTGAAGCGATTCTTATAAAAACTACTGTAATTAGATTCAATTAATAAAAATAACTTATTTCAGTCACACATTTACATGTTTTAAACTACTGTACTGTATTATAATTTATAAGTAAAAAAAATAATAATAATAATAAAAAAAAAAAAAAAAAAAAAAAAAAGGGAGTAGCGCAGTACAAGTTCTATGCAGAGGTCGAGGTCTCACATGGCATACAGTTTAGCTATAATGTTTGTATTGCTAAAATGAGTAAATTCTGTTAGGTTTCTTATGAAAGTGATATTTCAGCAAACGAGCTGTCGAGACTGTGGCCGCTGCTGGACGTATTTGTGTACTGGACATTGATGTACAGGGTGTACGCCAAGTAAGGGAGGTGCCTGACCTCAACCCTCTGCTTGTCTTCATTAAACCTCCCTCACTGCCAGCTCTTGAAGAAAGACTTCGTGCTCGAGGAACTGAAACTGATGAAAGTCTGGCCAAACGTCTTGCTGCTGCCAAAGCAGAGCTTGAATATGGTGAGCTTTATTTGTATCTCAAATTTAGATTCTAGCACTAAAAATAATAAATAATAATATTTAGGCCTATATAAATGAGTAAACCCCCATTGAGGTTGATATATAATAGTTGAAAAAATAATAATGATAAAGAATAGTAGACTGAGAGATTGGAGCCCATTAAACATTAAGATTCTCTCATTTAAATAGTTAGTTAGGACTTAGGATCAAATATTCTAGCATACAAGCATACCAAATGCTAAATATTTTTTGAAAAAAAAAAAAAAAAAAAAAAAAAAAAAAAAAAAAAAAAAAAAACGTAAAAGGAGGAGGTTTGACTTGTAAAAGAACAATTGTTTTGAAGCCGACAATAAGCAATTTTGCTCACATCTGCTTCCGTTTCGACCTACTGTGCAAGCGTAGTAAGTAAAAACGGAAGAGGGTGTGACCGAAATTGCTTAAAATCAGCCTCAAACTCAAAACAGTTATTTCTTTATTAGTCAGTGTTGTGTCAATATAAAATACAATATACACATACATACTTAGGTTAGTCTTACATTTTGCTACATCAAAAGCACAACATAATAAAAATGCAACATATTTACTCATTATTGCCATCTTTTAATAAAGATTACAAAAAAATATTAGATATTAGGGTGAAGGAGGTCATTTTTCACATAGGTATTAATGTGTTTTTGTTATCAAATGTTTATTACAGTGTATTCAATGTATAAACAATCATTCTTCTCACGTCAAAGTAAACAAACTACACTTCACAAATTTTACTCAAAATAAACTAACCTACACTTTTCACTTTCCAAAGTCACCCATATACTTCTCCTGTTAAACACGTAGAAACGCCAAATGTAGATGATTCATTTTGAGTGAAATTTGTAAAGTGCAGTTGGTTCACTTGACGTGTAAAGAACACAATGTAATCTTGACAACTTGGTACTAATGTTCAGGTGAGACTCCAGGTAACTTTCACCTGATGCTGGTTAACGATGAGGTGGATAAGGCGTATTCTGTGCTCCGAGACTTCTTGTTGCCAGAGATCTTAGGCTGCAAGGAACAAAAAGGTAAGGCAGACAGTCCCATGAATTATTTGAATCCAATACCGGTATGTATCTAGTAGATATTTTCTCCAAGTTTCAAAGTATTTTTGTATCCCCAACCTCATGTTAGTAGATACAAGCATGTTTCGTAAGTTTGAAACCTAGTGTTAAATGTTGAAAAACAAATAAATAATAATAATAATTAGTAAATAATAAAAATTAGTACGTGTGGAATAGAAAAAATAAGAGGCAAAATATAATTCTAACTGCATGTTTGTATTGTATAAAATTTTGAGATATTTTTCAATTTATTTTTATTTTTGAGGAAAATAAATCATCAGAGCTAGTTATGATAAATTTGAATGTAAAGAATAGAAGAAAAACAGCAAATGCTTTGCCATGTGAAGAGAGTCCCATAGTTTGGTGAAAATCTTGCTAGCACAGAGATAACAAACTATCACATATTGGATAGCTGACGGCACTTAACTCCCAATGGAAAACATAACAAAAAGGCATAACACACTCTGTTTTCTTTTGGAGTTTAGTGATAAAAGCTGTCCAATATATATGTGTTTGTTTTTTATATCCCTGGTAGCAAGATTTTCACCAAACTATGGAACTCTCTTCACTATGGTAAGGCCAGTGCTGGTTTTCTCCTATCCTCTTATTATTTATTATTATTATTGTTTTAAATGTACGTACTCTCATTAAATCAAGTAAAATTTTCGTGTTTGCCCATAAAAATAAACCTGTATAATTAAAAATACTTCCACTGAAAAATAAAAATAAATAAATAAAGCTAGCTCAATAATTGATATACATATCAAATGTGCAGTTAGATTACTTGTATATAATTGTCGGCACATTGTGCTTGCAGCTACTGCGGTGGAGTAAACACGAAGCGAGCAATCAAGCAAGAACTTCACTTTCATTCCAAACATCGCAGGAACCTCCGAGCATTTATTTATTTACTTTATCTCATCTTTTAATTAAGCTATAACTTCTTCTTTTTTTTTTTGTTTACCCATAGCTTTATTTTACAGCATGAATTATGATTTAATTTCTACACTTCATAAACATTTTAATTATAGGTAGAGACAGTGGTAAAAATATTGCGTTTTTATTGTGACAGCAATAGTAAACTAGCTCTCTGATTGGTTAGTGGGTTGCCTCCAGCCAATCAGAAAGCTAGTTTACTATCGCTGTCACTGTAAAAACGCGATATTTTGTACCACTATCTCTACCTTATTTATACAAACAAATTTATATTTATACATCATTTGCATTAACTTGAAAGGTTCCGTTTGGTTGTAAGGTTTTAGTTTTGATGCTTTTTTTTTTAATTCCTTAATTTTTTGTGATTTAAAAATCATGCTGTATTAATTAACTAATTAAGCTTTATGTGTGGAACAAAGTACAACAAATATTTCTAATTTTTAACTTATTTAAACCAAGTATTCCTCTTGAAAATTTAATTATTTACAGAAACATTAATTATGATACAACTTATAAATGTCAAATTATAGTTATTGATTTTACCTGCTACTGTATATATTTTTTGTTTTCATCAGTATAAAAAAGAAGTGATGATATACTCCTTTTGTTTAGAAAACATTTTTTTTTTAAAGTTGTTAAAAAATTTGCAAAAAAAAAAGTGTTGCAAGTTAGAAATTGTGTGCCACAGAAAATATTAATAATTATAGTTAATGTTTGAAACTTATTGTTACATAATATGTGTACGTATTGTATGTAGTACTTACTGACTTACTGCATTGTTAATTAGGTGCTACCATAAAAAACAAATGCATTTTCTGAAAAAACTTTAATTTTTTTAATCATTCTATTTTTACTTAAAAAAAAAATAAATAAATAGTGAGCAGCTACAAAAATCATCTTAGCTCAAATTCAAAACATATATTTTTCATTATAATTCACAAATTATTATCATAATAATTATTATCATAATTCAAAGTTAATGTTTGTATATAGATGGCTTGTAACTTAAGATTTAAAAAGAAAACTTTGAAACATTATGATGCCATTTTAAAGATAATGGTAACAGCTACCTATGATAAAAATTTCAGAACCCATGACCATCAGATAAGAGAGAAAATAAATATTGAAATTAACATGGGCTCTTATGGGACTAAAACTTCAAAAAATCTTAATTTAAAATCTAGCATGGTGACCTCCCCCAATTTTACATTTTTGAAGATACCATATCCTAATATATCACTGTGCAAAACTTCAGATTTTTCTTTCTTTACAATTTTTTTAGTCAAATCCCGCAGTACCTGATTTTCTGCCTTAAATTAAAAAAGCAACTTTTGTAAATCTGGCCTTTTTCAAAGTTTACATGAGGGGAAAAAAAAAAAAAAAAAAAAAAAAAAAAAAAGTGCATGCAACATTAAAGTTGTACAAATAATCTATAAAAATTTGTTAAAAAATGTATATTTTCCCCCATAAGATAGTTATGTGTTATTGGGACATTCTCAACAATACATTTATAATTGACCCATTGCGTCTTCTAATTATAAGTTCTAGAAATAATTTTTTTTTTAAAAGTTGTTTCAGAATATGCAATACAATTTTTTGTGGTAGTACATGATAACATATTTATTGCTAGTAGAATCCCTACTGCTGGCCAGAGGTTAGATCCTAATTAACTAACTCAATGTAAATGTTACTAACATGGTGTGTATTCAGTAGAAAACAAAACAAAAAAACTCATTCAATTTTCAAACATTGATATTGAAATCAAAACAAAAGCAATATTGATTACATTGAAAAATCTCATCCATAAAATTATTGTGTCAAATCAAATTATTTTGAAACTTATTAATACTGAGGAGGATTATGACTACAAGATTTTTTGAGGGGACAATTCTGGTAACACATTTAATTAAAAAAGGGAGTAAAATTTTGAGTCCGTATAATAATATAATTATTTTTAATATTTTTTTTAACCACTTCAAGTATTTTTAAATAATTTTGTATAAAGCTTGAACTGTTGTCAGTTATTTAATATATAGCCTATATATTTAAAAAAAACTAGTTTCTATGTAAATAAAAGATGGAACAACAGCAAAAATTTAACATTTTTTTTTTGCGGAAAAAAAAGGCGTCACACAATTCTTAAAGTGCGTTCACATTTTTATTTATTTAGCTAGAGACTGTGTTAAAAATATCGTGTTTTTATTGTGACAGCGATATTTTTACCACTGTCTCTACCTTTTGTTGTAACTTTGTGCAGCAAAATAACTGTTTGCATTTGCGAAAATGCTATTTAGCAATTTTCTGAGCAAAGTTACAACAATGAATAAGTGAAAGCATATTAAAAATTGCTGTTTCTGCGGCTTCAAAATATTTTACACTCAATATTCAATATATTATCAGAGTTATCTAAAAAGTTCTTGTAAAGTCTTCCTCAATTTTTTTGTTTAAACAAATTTGATAAATTATATAAAAACTGAATTGTATTAATTTGAAATAATATACCTAATTAATATTATTATAAAATTGCTGTATGGTATTATAATATGTTGTACTCATCATCTACAATACATTTGATAATTATACATTTCAATAAATATTATTGAAAGCTGGATTTAAATTACTTTTAATTTATATAAAATAAAACATAAAGTATTTCCTATCATTAAAAAAATGTAAATAAATAAAATAAATTAATTAGTAACACAGAGTAATGATTGACATGCACATATTTATGTCGCAGATTATACCAAGATTAGATAACACACATCAAATCTGATCCCATAACCTAATTACTATTATAAGACAAAAACTGTAAACATTAGGCCTATAGTATGTCACTGAAAAAATATATATACACTGCATGCGTAAATAAAAAAGCTAATAATAAAATAGAGAGGTCAAATGTGTAAGTAAATCCAGTGAGAGATTAAAAAATAATTCTAATATATCAATATATAATCATATATATTATAGTTATTAATAATTTTAGTTTAAAATTTCCAAAGCTGGTATATGAGTAGACATTCTCCCACTTTATTTCCCCTTCTCTCTCTTCTCTCCCTCTTTAACCTTTGATGACTGAGCCACTGAGCTATAAGCAAAGTAGAGAGAGAGAGAGAGAGAGAGAGAGAGATATTTAAAGTATTATACAAGGTCTCTTTCTAGTGTGGTCAGTTTAATATAGTGTCCATCCAGGTTCACTCCAAACTGTTACGTAACTATTGTGATTGTTGTCAATATAATAATGGAAGGATATTCCTCGGACAGTAGTGATGGAGATTTGACCACAACAATGGATTTATCTCATTTATCTCTACTAACTTCAGGTCTACAATTACATATGGAACAATTAGTGATTAATAATAAGAATACTTTAGAACGTTTGGATACCCTTCTCTTATTTAGTAATAATTTATTATCTCTTCCACCTATAATTCTACAATTTCAATATTTAAGAGTGTTAGATATTAGTTCTAATGGTTTAACACATTTACCATCTATATTAACACAGTGTTCCTTAACTTCACTTATTGCTAAAAATAATAATCTAGAATCTGATTCGTTCCCCAAGTCATTCGGACAATTAGAATCTACGTTGAAAGAATTAAATCTTAGTGGTAATAATCTAACGTCAATACCTGAGCAGTTTTTAGATATTAGAAATCTTAAGTATCTGTATTTAGGTAGTAATGCAATCAGTGATATTCCAAAGGATATTAAGAAATTGACCAGGTAAGTTAAGTGTCATGATGGGCTTTTTTTTTTTTTTTTTTTTTTTTTTTTTTTTTTTTTTTTTTTTGCGCCATAAGTTGCTGTTAAATTAAAGCGCATTAATTACTTATTGTTGTTGTAACTTTGCGCAACAAGTTGTTATTTTTTAGCATTTAAATGGAAATACTTATTTTGCTGCACAAATTTAAGCTATAAACAACAAATAAATAAATGTAAATGCACCGTTAAAAAAAAAATCTTTGCATTTTTTTATTATTATCTATATTATTAAGATGCATTCATATATTCATTAATTTTCTGTAACTTTGCAAGAATCAACATTTTAAATAAATAAATAAAAAAATAAATAAAAAAAGCGATGTGAATGCAATTTAAGAGGCGTTTTTTAACACCGCGATTTTCTAAGTATTTTCATCTAATATGACTTTTTTTAAGTGTGAAATTGTTCATCATATATATGCGCAGTATTATTCTTCCTTAAAAGTGCACTTAATGACCAAAGAAGCTAAATGTGTCCACTTTGTCCCGCAGTCTGCAAGTGTTGTACCTGGGTGGCAATCGTGTGCTAGAAGTACCTACTTCTGTGGGCAAGTTGACCGCCCTTACAGCTCTCGTACTTAGTGATAACCTACTAGAAAGTCTACCACCTGCCATTGCAAACTTGAAGAACCTTAGATCTCTACTTCTGCATAGGAACCAGTTGCGTACATTGCCGCAAGAGATCGTTGCACTCAAAGGACTAACCGAGGTGAATAACTAGCTTATCTTTTTGCTCTCTATAGAGATGAAACAATCGCACAATGTCAAAAAGTCAATGTCATAATAGAAAGAAAAAATCGTGATTATCCCCTTTTATTATTTTCTGATGTAAAATGTCAAAGCGCTTGCTTGCTATTGACAATGACTCGATACTCTTTTATCAAAATCATCAATCTTTATATAATATATTATTCACATATATTTAAGATGAATTTGCAAAGTTTGATTACCAGTTTTTTCTGCTTTGCATTATCTTTTCTAACTAACCAGCCAATTCTGCTCATATTAATTGCGCGCGATCTTATAATTTTTCATAGAAATTTACTAATAATATTTCAATAAAAAACAGTTGCGCCAGGTTGTATATTTCAGGGGAAAAAATAATTCTTTAATTTTTTGACAATCATTTTAAAGCTAGTGAACCCCACATGATAAAAAAATCAAGAAAATTAAAAAATAATAATAATAATAACTTAAAGTTAACGTAGCTATGAGAGGTTAAATTTATTTTTTATCAATTCAAAAATGCTTGACGAACTCGCACTTGCGCAGTTGTCTTGGGGGAAAAGAAAAAAAAAGACCATTATTTTAGTTGGATTCCCATTTAATTACGTCATTTTCTGCCTTCTGATTGAAGTGTAAATAATGTTGATATTTAAATATTTGATGTAAATATTTCAGCTAAGTTTGCGCGATAACCCGCTGGTAGTTCGCTTCGTCAAAGACATGACCCACCAGCCGCCTGCTACTCTCCTGGAACTTGCTGCGCGTGCTGTCAAGACTCACGTAATTCCTTATGGTCCTGAAGATCTTCCTGGCAGTCTCTTTGAGTACCTGGGCTCAGCGCATCACTGTGTCAACCCGAGATGTCAAGGTCAGATAAATCTAACAATAAAACTCACTTTTATCTTATAGTTTCAATAAGCATACCAATCGTCGATCATCTATTTCCTTTGAAAACTTTATATTTAATTAGCAAAAATAAATGAAATAAATGACAAAAAAAAAAAATTAATAGTAATAATAAGAATTTTAAATATAATAATTTTAAATTGTGTCAAATAAAAAGAGTGAAAGCCTTAAAACAAAAATCGGCTTTCTCCAAAGGTCCCCAAAGGTTTTGACTTTAGACAAAACTTTTCCTGGAGCATCTAACCTGTATGGACCTCGGGCTTTCCTCATAAAATTATCAAATATCATACCAAAAATAAGCTAATTTTTCAAATGTTCTAAAATTACATAAGCAAAAGGGAGAAGTTGTTCATATCTAAATAGATATCTTCACGTATTCAGGGCTCATCACTGGCAAAGGGTCATTAAAACGGAAAATAAATAATATTTAAGGCAAGAACCCAGAACATAGGTATTATCATACTACAATAATACCTAATGCAGGTGCACTATGCAACATAAAGGTGTGACTCACTTAGATTAAATGGTATTTTAGTTTATAACTACCTGTTCCAAATTAAAGTGCACCTATTGCAAAATACAGGATACATGTACCTGCCATAGGTAGTAATTTTTTTCAGTGAAGTCGTTCACTTGCAAGGGTAATTTATTATTAATTTTAAGTTAATTTTGGCCTGGTTATAAATTGATAATTTTAATTTTTAAATTACTCGCTTCAAAATCTATCTATTAGAACACTTTAAATCGCACATCAACATAATATAACGTAAAAAAGGAAAACTCAAAAAGTATTTATGATGTGAACAAGTGCCAAAGGAACAAGCTGAAAAATGTGCGTTAAAATAGACTCCAAATAAGAGGTTGGGTTGAATTGTTAATTGTTGATATTTTTTAATGATTGCAGGAAAAAAAATTAACCTATGCTTTAACAATTGCTAATCTTACATTTTGATAATTTTTTCAGGTGTATTTTTTGACAACAGAGTCGAGCACATCAAGTTTACCGACTTCTGTGGTAAATACCGCGTGCCCTTACTGCAATACCTTTGCTCCGAGAGGTGCGTCAGCAACCAAGGAGAAGAGGAAGCCATGCCGGGCAATGACAATCTCATGCGAAAAGTGCTCCTTGGTTGAACAAACTAAAAATTAATAAAAACGTCGTCGTGGTAGCACACAAATACATAAATCTTGTATTTCATGTTTACATATTTTATATTACTTTTTGTTTAATTGAAGGGCCAAACTCTACATTAGCTTGGTGTTGAGAAATAATAAAGCTTTTTCTCTTTTTTTATAATAAAATAATAATATTTGTTTTGTTTGCTAATCAAACCTCAGTCCTATCATCTATTTGTAGATAAAAATAAGAATTAAATTTTTAAAATGATATTAGTAAAAAAACGAGAAAAAAATTATTACTTAATTTGTATATATTTTTTTTTAATTGGTAGTAAATTTGATTTTTAAATCTTGAATCTTTATTCTAAACAAATTAGAACAAAAAGTTGTTCTATGGAGTGTGTAAATAAAAAAAGCACGGTGATTCGCTTTGACGCCATACTGGAGCAATGTATAACATTGCTAAGCATAGGATACACGTTTTTTTAGGCCATTTTCTTTGGGATTATTTATTTATTTTTTTTTATAGTTATTGTTATTTTTGTACACTTGAAACCCTGAATAGCTGCATTAATGCTTTCAAAACTATTGTATAGTTTTTTTTTAAACTGGCATAATAAGTATTTTTTTTTCCATAATAAGGGCTCATGTTATTTAGTGTTCACATAGATTACAACTTTTAACTCTTACTTAAAAAAAAAAATCACCAAACAATCAAAAATGTCCATTCAATAGAAACAATTCAAAAAAAAAAAAAAAAAAAAAAATACAAAAAAATACAAAAAAAAAATACAAAAAAAAAAAACTCCAATTAATTTGTAATAAAAGTTATTGAACCTCTCAGCAAACTAAAATGTATATATTTTTATGGAGAGCTAGAAGAATAGTCTTCTATGAAGCGCCAAACTAAAATAATAATAAAATGACCATACATAGTATATTCTGAAACATGACTGTAGCAGGTCCCTTCACATATTCATAATACCTAAACCTCAATGGTTAATATTCCTTACTATATCTTGCATTTAAACATAGAAGAAGAAAAAGTAAGTTTTTTTGAAACCTAAAAGTGTTGCCAGAATATGTAATAAAAACACTTAATTCAATTGGGACACAATTAAAAACAATAATAATATATCCCTATTCCTCATTCACTCCCTTATTCTTGCTCATCATCTCCTACCACATTTCCACCACCACACCTGTATATTACACTAGAAAGTACCACCAGCAGAGCCATCATTCATTATACTCGACTCAAAAAACCTCGACCAATTTAGCTTTTTACCACTAATGTATCGCCCATTTTCTCGCACGCATTTCACAGGGTGGCTGCTGGGCGATACCGTAAAAGGTCGAACGGCAGGTAGCTCAAGCTTTTTGAGACGAGTATAGTTTCTCTCTCAGTCTGTAAGGACTGATGAAGGCATCCTATCTCTCTTGGAGTTTATTGCCAAAATATTTCCAATGTGTTAGTTTTTTATATCTGTGTGCTAAAAATATTTTTGGTGGGGCCCTTGCTAGTTTCTCCTATCCATTTCTTTTAATTTTATAATAATTAATATAAATATTATAATAATGAAAAAGGGTTAAAAGGTGAAATATAGATATTGAATATAACAGTGAAAATCCATGCACTTTTTAATATTATATTTATATGTTACAATAACCCGTAGCTGACTTAATTAACGGACTAATTAACAAACAATTAGCCCACATTATATAAGCCAGACAACGACTAATTTCTGTCTCTGTGTCATAATTCTGCAACTAGAAAACGTACACAATAGTATTTTCTTTAGCTGTGTCAATATGTTTGTTTGTGGGTTTACCTTTTTTTTTTAAACATATCTTTTTTTTTATATATATATTTTATTTAATATTAATAATTTTTTTTTATTTTTTTGAGTCAATTAGTTATGGTGTGGTCATAATAATAATAATTATAATAATATATTTATTTATACTGTACAGCAATGAATTGGTGCTTTTGTCTAATAGACCACTAGGGTAAGTTAGGGCTGAAAGCACTTTTTTTCCTTCTTTTTCTTTATACTACAATCAAATGACATGCAGGCTAGCAAGATATTTCTTCACGAGCGATATTTACAGCAATACAAAAAATCATACAACACTCACGCAGCCTCACAAAATATTTGTTAAATTACTTTTTTTTATCCAAACTTCATTAATAAGACAATTATTGTTTGCTACTTCTTTTTATTTTCTCTCTCTCTCCCTCTCACGTTCTCTCTTTTTCTCTCTCTATATATATAAATTGCTAAACAAAATTTTAGTTAGTGCTTCAGCCCCTTATTTACTTTATTACTAAACGAATGCTTATGCCCATTTTTAAATATGTTTTTACATTAAAATGATATTACCAAGGGTGGTCTGCTAAGATGTCCATTGTCCATTTGATCTTGATTATTATTATTTTTGCTGTAAATGACCTGAAACGGAAAAAAAAGGCAAAAATTTGGTGTTGATGGGACACCAAATTCAAATGGACATTTGACGTAATAGCAGAATACTCTTGATATAATATTTAACATGGACCCTTTGTTTCAAAGCTGGGTACACTTATAGAAAATAATAATAATAATAATGGACATTTACATTCGATTAATGAATCAATCAATGAATCAATCGAGAGCGGCTAGCAGTGCAAACATACATGGACATATCAAGCAAATGTAGTATCTCCCGCTTACATACACAAAAGTGGATTCAGTTTTTTGTTTTGTTATATTCATATATAATATATTATTTCCTTCATTAATCCTATAATATCCACAACATAATGATTGTTTTCTGTTCGTTACACCCCCACAACATTACACATTAATAATATTTTTTTCCTATTATTTTGTAGAATCAAAATGTGTTTTTTTTTTAAAAGGTTAAAAAAAAATTAAAAGTCATTATAAAGAGATTAAAAATAAAGAAGTTGAAAAAAAAAAAAAAAAAAAAAAAAAAAAAAAGGGAGACAACAGAAAATATTATGTATTATATATATTTTTTTAATTCCAATGAACATAGCCATCAACTAGATCACTCATTCGTCAAACTTTCTCTCGAAATATAAAGCAACAACTACTTTCAATCTTCTTCTTTTTTTTTAATATGCAAATTTCACTTTTTTTTTAAATATTAATTTAAAAATTATTTTGGTGGAGTAACTTATACCATATGAGGTACTTGTATTATTATAATAATGCAATTCTAAATATTTTTTTTTATTTGCACCATTCCCTAAAAATTTTGCAGCATTTTTTTTTTTTTTTTAATCTTTCTTTTCTTTATATAAAGCGGATAAATACATGTCAGTTATACTCAAACATTCATACAAAGTAAGCTCAGTCACTCATCTACAATCCCTCAGTATTGTTATTTTATATATTTATTTATATGTTTTTAAGCCTCCCACGTTAAAGCGAGCGGCCTTGAGAGTAAAACTTTTTTTTTTGAGGGCAAACAAGTTACAATGGGGGACTTATATCTTTTTTTTTTTTTTTATATCTTTTCTTTTTTGAGGATGTGGGGTAAATATTGAGAGAAAAGTAATTAAGTAAGCTTAATTATTCACAAAAAACTTATGGGCTAAATTGATATTCACAGTGACAGGTGTTCCTAATATTTTTCATCAACTCTATTGGAGTTGACAAAAAAGAAAAAAAAATATATATATGAAAATAACAGGATTAAATTTCACCTGTCATTTATCATAATTAATATTTTAATTATTTATAATTAACATTGCCTGTTAAATTACTACATATTTATGTAAAATTTCTTTTTTTTTAATATATATTTTTTTAAATATATTTCTGTACCATATTTATTTTCTTCTTTGCATTAAGCTAATTAATTAAAAAAAATTAAAGCCAAAACTTGATGAAATACATTAATAATAATTATAATGCAGATTTGTTAAACGCCGCTAAATTCAGAGCACCTAAAAACCACTGTGTGTCCGATACAAAAAATGTACAGAGTAGGAAGTTGCTCCATGTTTATTTTTGTTTTCATATTTGTTGAGGCGAGCGAGCGAGCAGGCGCTAGCTAAGTCAAAATAGTCGGCTTCTAACAGGACATTTACAACACGGGAGGGTGGAGGGGGGGGGGGGGGGGGAGAGGGGAGCACAAAATATAATCACGAAGTCTGTCTTAGAAACTTGCAGGACAAAAAAAGTGTTAAAAACTAACTAAAATACAACAATAAAAACTATTAACAAAGACAAGAGTGCAACAAGAAACCTTATCTTACTATAGTTTTCAAAAAAAAAAAAAAAAAAAAAAAAAAAAAAAAAAAAAATCCCCCTCTTACTCTCAAAACATGTAAATTCTGAGCACTTTACTAACTTAAATAAAATAAATTTACATTTTTCTTTCCATTTGTCTGTCTTTGGTGTAGAATGCATAAATCATTAATTTAACCCATTTTTTTTTAATTACAATTTTTTTTGCTAGAAATCACAGAATATGTTTAAGAGTCAATTATTAACACAATGACAACCAATACCACGTTGTGAAACTTTAATATGCTGCAATACAATTATTACAGTTGGAGTAAGTGAGGGAGCTATGAGTAACTAAGTTACCTTTTAACATGAAATAAACATGCAACGTCTCCCCGCAACGATATTACTATTATTTTTGTACTAACTTTGATGTTTTTACACAAGCTTGCTTAACTATGGTCATGATTTCTTACAGTTATTATTTACAATCCAATAAAAACTTTGCATTATGTCTTTTTTTTTTTTTTTTTTTTTTTTTTTTTTTTTTTTTTTTTTGCATAATTTGATAACAAAATAATTTATCAACTTGTACTTCATTAAAAATTTGCATGCAAATAAAAATATTTTTACAAGGATACATAATATTAAGTGATATTTTAATTTAAAGAAAAAAAAAAGGCAACAATAAGATGCATAATCACATGTTAGTAAACATGCAACAAGCAACTTATTAATTAAGTAATTAATTAATAATATTTTCAGCAGCAAAATACAGACTGCCATTTAATTAAGTTTTAAGTAGAAATTTAAAAATGTACTTATTTTATATTAAAAAGAAAAAAACAACTTACTGAACAAGATTTTGGGCCTAAAAAAATGTCAAATTTATTTTTCATTGCTATGAAAACTTATTTGAATACCTTAGGTTTGTTTCCATACTCTTTCCTCTATAAATGAGAAATTTCATTTAAAAAGCATTGAGTGGTAGTATTTTTTATTATTTTTATCCCTATTTCGGAGCACAGAAAACTGGCTTCATGAGTTTTTCATTGCTTCAGACGATTTATTTTTTTATCACACATTAACTTCCTGAGTGATTTTCAAACTTAAGCTAAAAACTAAAGAATGATAATTCTTAGGGACAAATTCACATTTAGCAGGTTTTTTTCTTTTTATACATTTCAAAATTTATACCAAAACTTAATTTTAAATTAAAAAAAGAAAGAAAGAGAAAAAAAAAGGGTGATCCCCGAGCATTGCAGCAATTAAGCACAGGTATTGGTACGTAGTGTATCTAAGACAGATCAACGATGTTTGTTATATTTTGGTGCTGGTAGATTATGCCAGAGGTTATTAAGAGGGGGGGACACTTGACTGTCGTCTGACTGACGTACGGACATGTGTACATGTGTGTATGTGTGTCTACTGCTGGGCTGGGCTGAGGATTGCTCAGGCCATGCCCGAGGCAGCCTGAGTTCCTCCGGCTGAGGGAGAGGGTTCACTCGGAGCAGCCATGGAGTTGGTGTCACTTGAGCTGGTGGCTGCCGTGGCCGTGACGTCAGCTGTCGTAGTGCTGCTGCTGCTACTACCAGCTGCAGCGACACCTCCCCCACCCTCTTGCAGGTGGCGAGGGATCAGAATGCTGTTCAGCACGGGCTGGATGGCCAACTCTGTAAAACAACATAAACAATATCGTCAATATTATCTCAACCATACTCAGTCAAAAGTCAGATTACAAAAATATATAGGGCCTATATATAAAAAAGGGTAGATTACCGTAACAAATACTGTATCTAATATTTTTTGGTGTTAATTTCAATATTGTCAACTGAGGTGAAATTGCAACTCCAATCATGTGCAAGCTTTCACTTTTCCCTTTCTCACTATTCACACAGCACTTTGAAAGCAGGTCTGTGATTGAATTTCAATTTCACCCCACATTTTCTGTATCATCTTAGCTGACTATACTTAATGTTATAGGTACATTTAACCCAGAAAAAAACCCTGATTAAAAGCTTTAATGTTTCGCCTTTATAGAGACACAAACACTGCAGTCAGATTGTTCTAGAAGACAGGTACATTGAATGCAAAAATGGAACTGGATTTTGTAATTTAACAGTGAAAGTATTTTCAGTGCGTAGACTTTCACAAATAATATTATACAGTAACGTGCATTTAATACATTACTGTAAAAAGTAGCTTTCACAATGGACAAAAGTTTTAGCAAAACTTGCCATATTTTTATTTGTTGCAACAATAAAAATACTTCAACTTAAGAATAATGATATGTCCTTTGTGAAAACTATTTTTTGATATACCACTGAAAATAATTTGGAATGTAATACCTTGCTCAGTAAAGTTGAAGAGTGGAGGCAACTCTCTACCATTGGGAAGCCGCGTGTTGGGTTCCCGCAGTTCGTTGAAGAAGGCATGGGCACAAGCCTGCAGTGGAGAGATGCGCGAGGAGGGGGTGTACTCGAGTAGACGGGACACCAGGTCAATGGCTTCAGGTGGTGTGCGAGTTCTGAACACCTGTAATCAGTGACCAATACGTGTTTAGTGAGCTAGCTGACTTGGGCATGTCCACTTTATCTTATTGCTGCAAATAAAACCATCAATTTAAAGTTGAATAAATTAAGGAAGAGAAACTCTCCCAGTATGAAATATAAAAACTAAAAAGGAAAGGATAAGAATATCAGCAAGAGACTTATCATAGTGGTGTCCTATAATAATGTAATAGTGAACAACTTTGTTAGCATAGAAATAATAAAAAAAGCTACATAAAAAAAAAAAAAAAAAAAAAAAAAAAGTTTTTCTTAATAATAAATCATGAGTTGCGACTATTATACATACACATATTTTGTCCCTTAACCCTTCAGTACTCTCGCAAACTGGTGATAAAACTTGTAAGGTAGGCACTTTCTATTGTAGATCCAGAATTGATGACGTCATGAATTCTTAATTATTTTACAGTTTTTTAACCCTAGTTTGTGAGGCTACAGAAGGGTTGATGGACATAATGTATGTATAAATAATGATCCTACTTCATGAATTTTATGCTTTTGATTAAATTTTATGAGGTCAGTAACCCTTTAAGTATTATTTGTGATAGCAAGATTTTTTCACCCATAATATAAAACATCTCTTCACTATAGCAAAGGCCTTGCTGGTTTCCACTACACTTTTCTTTGATTTTACTTATATTATCGATGTACACCTCTGGACAAAAGTTCCCTAATAGGCAAACGGGGCAAACCACTACCACCCTATGCTTTCTTTATAAGAAAACGCAGCAGCGGCCGCTGCACCATTCAGAAACTTTTGTCCAGCGGTGTACACACAACCACGATAAGAATTTTTACCATTCAGTAACTTGTGCTAAATTTGCAATGTTATACTTATGAGAAAAACATGTGCTGGATTTAAATGGTAAAATGTCTTATCGCTGTCCTGTGTACAGTTGGAAAAACTACTATGCCCTCATTAATTTTCCCCTCTATTTGTAGCAACAGAATGCAATTGTGAACTGTCTCTGATTTTGATCATCATCTACCTATTTTATGAATTAAGGTTTAGAATGTTTTTGATTCTTTCTGCACCCTAATTCTCAATTCATAACATTTATAAATTTTGAGTAGCACACACAAGTGAGAGGGGTCGGATTAGTTTTCATTGTTAAAATGAGAAAAAAATGATTTCTGTGATATGTTAGGAGTAAAATAAAAAAATAAAACGCTTGAATCAGAGCAAAATAAAGCACAAAAACCAGACAGTTGTTGGTACACACTGACTTTCATACTTTATCATTCTAGTAGAGGATAGTTTGCAACCACTCACTGGTGTGAAAGGAGGGGTGGGGGGTCTGCATATTAATTTCAAAGAGAGCAACAATAATTGATATGATGCAACATGGTAATGTGACCTTATTGGAGGAGCACGGTATTCAATCATAGGTGGTGCAGGATCTGGAATTTACCGTCGGACCTTCTATTTATTCTTTTTAATTTCACACTATTTTTTTTTTTTTTTTTTTTTTTTTTTTTTGAGAAAACTACTGCTGTAGGAATGTAAAAAAGGGATATAGGCCTATATATAAAAAAAAAATAAAACTTTTGAACTTTGATATAACTAAAAGATTTGATACTAAAACACATAGATAATGAAAAATTGGGGAATGGGAGCTAGTATGAAGTTACACTAGCAAGGATGCCATGGTAGAAAAAATATTCTAACCCAGGCAGAAAAGAAATTTTAAAGAGTTGGTGAGTGGCTCATACTGCTCTGAAGAAAGCGAGCTTCATAAAAATGGGTGACTTTTGGCTTGCAGAAGCTCAGAGCAATATGAGCTGCTTACATTATGCTTTTAAATTTCTTTTCAGCCTGGGTTAAAATATTTTCTTCCCCACAGCGTCCCTGTTAGTGTGTTAGCTCATACTATCTCCCATTCCCCAATTTTTCGTAATCTATCTGTGTTTTACTATCAAATCTTTTTATTATATTAATTATCGCATACACAATTTTCCTGAACTTTTACTATTTTTTTCAACTAGTAACACCCATAAAGAAAACACATTGAGCATTATTGTGACTGCAATTAAAGATTATTATGTAACTCATTGCAGAATTTGACATTGCTGTTAATGCACGTGACAAACAGAAATGTACCAAAGTTAGCAAGGTTTGAGTGATTAGTAAGGTTAGAGCTGCCACAGACAAATGGATCTAACTTTGTAAGTAAGTTCTCCACGTGCTCAACTGGCTGGCTCTACTTACTCGAATACGTTGATGCTCAGTGGTACTTTTGGGCATTGACATTCTTTCAAGCATCAACTGCAAGAGTAAACAAGCCCAAGTCCATCATCAAAATCACAAACAAATTGGAAATAATTGATTTTTATATATAAATCTAATAAAAGCAGCAGACACTGGCTGCACATTTTTTTTCTTTTTTCATTAAAAAAAATCATATTAAATGAATTTTTTAAAAAAGTTGTCTACACATTTTTAACATATCATGTTAGCTGCACTTGTGTTTTTATTTTACATACAAATTAAAGTTAATCAACATTATTACCATTATAGAAATAAATAACGGAACTCTATGTAAACTGCCAGAAGTGGAAACCACGTGATGGTGGGAGACAGTTGCATTCATTTCAATTTTACATACATATAGCTAGGCCTGAGTTATTCCTACTGTCCCTGTCACGTGATTTTTACTTCTGGTTTAGATAGTTTACATAACACTTTGATAATAATGATAAATTTTAAAGAAAAAGATAGAAGAACCCAGCAAGGGTCATAGTGAAGAGTCCCATCTCAGTGAAATTCTTGATAACATTTAGATAAAAAACTAAGACGTTTGACAGTTTTCGGCACTAAACTCCAAGAGAGATGGATTGTGTTTTGCCTTCATTAGTCCTTAAACACTTAGAAACTATGAATGATCCTGAATCTGTAGTCTCTCTCTAAGTTTGTAAGGACTGATGAAGGCAAAACATTCTTCATCTCTCTTGGAGTTTAATGCTGAAAGCTATCCAATGAGTTAGTTTTTATGTCTGTGCTAGCAAGATTTTCACCAAACTATGGGACTCTCTTCACTATGCAACACCAGTGTATCCTATCCTTTTCTTTCAAATTTATCATAATTAACCGCAATAGTCTATTTTCCTTAATACTTCAATAATAATAATAATAATTATTATAATAAAAGGAGAGTAGGAGCCACGCAGTGCCTGAAGCTTTTAATGTAAAAATCATATAAAAAAAAATGAAACAATTAAAACTGAAGGACTTGGAACTCTCTCTACTTAGGCTACAGTAAACTACAATTAAAAATGTACACAGGACCACGATAAGATATTTTACCATTTAAATCCAGCGCGTGTTTTTCTCATAAACATTGTAAATTTAGCACGAGTTTTTGAATGGTAAAAATTCTTATCGTGATCGTGTGTACTTGAGCTGTCACTACATGCAATTTGAAACTATAACATTGAGCAGATATTGATTACTTCAAGTCACAAATACATAACTCCATGCTCTGTACCAAATCACTCTCACAGTGTGAAGCTAACATTTGAGCTGCTAAAAGTGTAACAATCGCAGTCCTCTACTCGTAAACAAGCTTATAAATTTGATGGTTAGAATATCTCTCATATGAGCAATCATATTTTCATTTATATATATTCGTTGTTATGGATGCTACATCTTTAACAATAGACTTTTAGGCTACCTTCAGTAGTATCACTCAATGTCCTTGCACATCTCAGCTAATTTTTAGACACCGGTCAAATTACCTTCTCTAGGAAACACTGATGGATATAAAAGCGATGGACGATATTTTGGCGTCATTTCTTACCAAATTGACGGTAAGAAACAACACGATACTTGATGTAAACACTCACAATGATAACAATAAGATCTTGAACTTCATGAAACATTATTTTAGGTTTATAGTTTCAGGGGCTAGAAGAAACTTGATTTTTTTCATTTTTACAGTCTCTTTAATGAGCAGCACGGGAAGACCTCAAGTTTTGGACTATTACACTACGGTCGAGACTCAGTAGTTGGCAGCTCTCAATTGTTGGCAAACATGTTAATGAAAACTTTAAAAAAATTATTATCTCCTCAACCAATAAAGCTTGAGAATTGAAATTTTGGATACCCAGGGTATACGATTGGACTCAATGGTGGCAGCAAAAATTCTCTCAAGTCAATATATATTTCTCAAAGTGCTAATAATTGAGAATTAAAAATTTTCATTTAAATAACCCATAAAAAGTTGTTAACATGCCAACAACTGAGTGTCTAATATAATTTGGGTACACTAAGTAGTGGCAGTACCCAAATTAGTGCAATGAGATTCAGCCTGAAAAATGAGGTTATTGGGTTCTACTTGATGTTGAAACACGACAAATTTATACAGGAGTCATAAGACGTGTAAGGAACATTGAACAATACTCTTCATTTTTCAGAACAGGTAAAAGATAAATAAATAAAACTATTATAGTTTGTTTATTTAGTAGAAGACTGCGACGCCAATCGACAATAATTTTCAGACAATCTAAATCTCTAAGAGATCCAATCCTCCTTAACAATAGATTTGTTATCTTACCTTCTGCCAGGGATGAGACTTGATCTGGGGGAACTTGAACTCTGTATAGTTGGGGTTCATCTCTCGTATTTGCTCGCGTGTCGGTGTACCCAGCACCTTGATGATCTCTACTAACTGATCCACACCTGAGTCACCAGGGAATATAGGCTGTCCTAGTAGCAGCTCTGCCAGCACGCAGCCCGCGCTCCACACATCTGGACGTCACAAAAACAATCACAGATTAGCAGTCTTCTAGTTGATTAAACAACTATATCTCCCTTGTTGCGTCCATAGGGCATACTTGCATTTCAATGTCATCTTACAAAAGTCATACTTGCATAGTTATCCAGTACCACAAAGGGCGTACTTGCATTGCTTGGTTTTACGTGTTAAGCTTATGGCGGATGCCCGCGCAGCATCGAATCTGACCAAATGCAAGTATACCCTTTGCAAAAAGTATCCCAATGCAACTTGGAGGTCCCATTTTGTATTTAATATAATTTAAAAAGGGCATGTTAGGCTTAAAGTACATATATCTACAAAGAGGGTGACCGACTCGGTGTGGAAATAGTTAAAAGAGGGCATTTATTTTCCTAATAATTCTCTCTGTTATTTACATCCAGCAAAACCAATACTATAATTGTCAAATGAAATTGAAGTAGTATATAATTAATAATAAATAATATTAATGCTATTCTCTGCTCCTAAAATGACGATCGCCTTTGGTTATT
Source organism: Ecdyonurus torrentis (assembly GCA_949318235.1). Lineage (NCBI taxonomy): Eukaryota > Metazoa > Arthropoda > Insecta > Ephemeroptera > Heptageniidae > Ecdyonurus > Ecdyonurus torrentis. The sequence goes on along the minus strand of OX439128.1, from coordinate 51,273,245 downwards.
CAAAAGGAATGCGCATTTTTTGGTGCAAAAGAACAGGGTTTACGAACAGCATTATTATTTAATAATACTAATGCTGTTCGTAAACCCTGTTCTCTGCTACTAAAATGACGATCGCCTTTGGTTATTCAAATGTAATGCGCATTTTTTGGTGCAAGAAAACAGGGTTTACGAACAACACTATTGTTTTTAAGGTGACTTAAAAGTTGGTGCTAAAATTTAAATTTTCACATTTACATGTTATTTTTAAAGTGGAATAACTTAAATATTTGATTGCATTTGCATGTATTTGACACAACTAAACTTTTAAATAATATTCCATGTTTACTTTATGTTAATTCTATATTTCACGACCAATCAGTTAGTCAGATATCAGCCGGTCAACTAGTATGCAGTTAAATTTGAGATGGTGATGCATATTTACCTATCTTGGTGGTATAGTCAATAGCACCAAAGATGAGTTCTGGGGCACGATAATAGCGAGAGCAAATGTAAGATACATTGGGCTCTGCCTTGACGAGGTGCTTTGCTGAGCCAAAGTCGCACAACTTGAGCACGCCTGTCTCGGGGTCCAGTAATAAGTTTTGTGGTTTTATGTCTCGGTGACAAATACCCAGGGAGTGGATGTAAGCTAGGCTTCGAAATAGTTGGTACATGTACAACTGAAATACACAGCAATACGTTAGTAACACATTAAAAACAACTTGTTAAATATGTAATGAATCGTAATATACTGTAGGACATTGCAAATTAAAAAATAAATAAATAAATAAATAACTAATTTCCCTGTATTTCTGATTGGTTATTCAATAAACATTAGAATAATAATAAACCAAACAAGTTTTTACCTATTAATTTAAGGTTTTGAAAAAATGGCTAACTATAAAATATATTACAAAAAAGGCGCAAAAAAGCTACACAAAAACTAATTTTTGATAACTTTCATGATAATTCTTTGCATTTTAATGACTAAATTTAGTAAACAAATCTTATCATAAACTTTTTGTTAATCTGTGACATAAACCCTTGTATAACACTCAATGAAAGAGCTCGTTTTTTTATTTTATTTTTTAATTAGATTTTTGTTAATTATTATTTGCAACTATTTTATTCATTTGTTATTTTGATGCGAAAAGTTGTATGTGAATATGTATCACTAATTGATGCCTTTGTATCATACTTTATATGTTTTACTTATAGTCACTATAGGGGGTATAGGGCACAGTCACTTTTAAAATAACTTTCAAAAATAATAATTAGTAAGAATTGATAATATGAGAGTGAGAGTGTGAGAGAGAGAGAGAGAGAGAAAGAGAGAGAGCAATATAGAAATATGATAAGATATATTCTATGACTTACCTTTATAAAACTAATAGGTATAGTTTGCTTGGATTTACTGTAATGTCGAGCGACTTTGTACACAGTTTCAGGGATGTATTCCAGCACTAGGTTCAAGTACACTTCGTCTTTCTGCAACAATGCGACCTGAGGTGATTACCACACTATCATCCATATATGTGACCACATGATTGCCTTACCTTGTCCCCACTGGAGTAGAAGAAATACTTGAGCTTCACGATGTTACAATGCTCCAGTCTACGCATGATCTGCAGCTCGCGGTTCTGCAACACAAATCAAACAAATGGAATCAATTTAAATAAGACAACACATATTAAGGGCGTAGGGGACCGACGTCGGCCATTAGACTCAAACTTTTCTCGTCAAAAAAAAAAATTGGAAATTTTGCACAATGATACTTCAGCTTGAGACAATTTCAAATATATAACAATTTTGGGGGGTCACCGTGCAAATTAATTTTATATGATTTTTTGAAATTTTAAGCCCATAAGGCCCAATGTTAATTTCAATAATTTTTTTCTATTTTTCGGGACGGTCAAACATCAAGAAATTTTTATCACGGCTAGATGTGACCTTAGCTACACAATGACACCAAATTTAGTTCTAGTTTTTGAGATATAAGGTGGGTACCCTACTCCCTTAAAGTGTAAGAATATCACATAGACGAGGAGATGTCTCTCTAGAGAGTATGTGCAATTAGCAACTATTTCTGATAGGACATCAAAGCATGAGTTGGTTGAGAAAACATCGGCCCTAGTTGGCGAATATTTTGTTGCCCAGAGAAAATATAATTGTGAGGAGTGTACCTTGCCAGAAAAATCATGAGAAATTAAAGATTTTATTGCGTTCCATGTCTTTACAGAGTAGAACAAGTCGATACAAATACATACTAAATATAACAAAGCAAAGAATAATGAAAGCAAGTAGGACGCTAAGTCAGCAATATTTGACATTATTAGCTGCTAAATAGTTTGACACACTATAAAACATATTTTGTAGGTATTTTTAAACTCACTTTTTAAAAGAATCATATGATTCACATTGCTTTACTTCATTAGGGAGTGCATGGAACTTTGTATGGAACTACAGAATTTCTTTAGAATTTTATTCGAAATCCCTAGAAAGCTGTTTTTTTTTTAAGGATTAACCTCAGACCTGGAAAAATCAAAATATCTCAAAATTCAATCGATAACTTTTTTTAAAAAATTTAAGGGGGTTAAAAAAAGGGATGATCTACAAGCTCCATATATCAAAACATTGAAGTGTCCATTGAAATCTAGAGATAATTAGGATTACAATTTGCATATGATTAGCATTGTGTTTTTGTTTTTTCAATTTAAAAAAAAATTGAATCGATAACTTTTTTTAAAACTTTCTGATGTTATAGATATTGTCATGCTCTATCGACTACTTTTTGTTTTAGATTTACTTATCCATCTTGTTTTCGAGAAAATCGAGCATCAGTTTGCCCATTTGAATAACATTGATTTTGAATTTCGCGCCAAAATAAAAATGGTTAAAAATTAATTGCCAGAAATGTATGGGCAGTACGACGAAATTGTATTTGAACTTCTATTTTGTAAAAAGGATATATATTCAAAAAAAATTTTTAAAAAATTTTACGATCAGTTTTTTGAAAAAAGGGGGCGTTCCAGGTCTGAGGTTAACCGTTAAAGGAAAAATTACATATTATTTTCCCTAAAAGTTCACTGGAAAATATTTTTATAAAGAATATAAATTATTATACCATATAGATAAAAAAAAAAAAAACTCAGAGATCTAAGTGGCTGCAGCTTTACTACAGAGCAAATTCTTTGATTTCAATATTAAAAGCAGCAAAGGCCTTACCATAGTGAAGACAGTCCCTTTACTTGAGGAGGGACCATGGTAAGGCCCTTGCTGGTTTCTTCTCTCCTTTACTATTATATCATCAACCTAACCGCAACGATTTTTTTCCCTTAAATTTGCGTAATATTAAAAGCGTATACGAAATTAAGCTAGGGAAACCGCATATATAAAAAGTAGACTTTTATCGTACGTTTATCTATTTATTTTTCCAGTTGCTAATTTTCTCCTTTACTTTATTGCCAACAATGTTGTTTTGAAAATTATCTTCCGGAGGGTTATATTAAGTTGAGGGGGTTTAATTTTTTAGGTGCGTTTAGAAGTTTTTTTTTTTTTTTTTTTTTTTTTTTTTTTTTTTTTTGTAGCTTTTGAATTCTGTTACAATTAAATAAAAATAATTATGATTGTCAAGCATAACGCACAAATAGACCACAAGCCAGCATAATAATGTTACAAAGCCATGAGTGCATCTCAATTAATATACTATTGAATATGCAACTTTCGAAAATATAATTTTCATTACCTCTGCACATATAAGGATCATTACGTTTTTCTCATTAGGAAAACATTTTTTACAACAACGAAAAACTTTGAAATTAGCAATTAAGAAAGTCGTCCATTTGAACCAAAGAGAAAATTTTACAAATTGTAATGTACAATATAATTATACGCTTTGGTAATACAAAATTTCATTGTCGGACGTCTATATGCACGGAAAGAATAAATTACGTAATTTATGCTACATTTATCTCATTATAGCATAAATGATGCTAAATAAGAACAACTATAATTATAACAAAATAAGAACAATTATGCTGTGCAAGATAAATAAGTTTATTGATCAGAGGATTACATATAGACATAGTTATTATATTATGTTGTATAGCATAAATCATGCTGTATTAAACAAATTGTGTTGAAAATGAGCCAGCATAGTTTATTTATTTTTGTTCGTACTTACTGCTTTATGTTGCAAAATACAGTAACTTTATGGTGGGGAATTATTTTTTTAATGATGAAAATAAAAGTTGCTGTATACAACAGCATAATTGAAACAACAAATCTGCAGTCTTTTCTTTTCATATTTTATTATTATTATTATTATTATTTGATTTCTAGAAAAGTTATAAAACAAAAATAATTCTAAAATTTTAAATAACAAATAACAAATTTTAAAGAATTGCAATTTTTTTTTTCAACAAAATTATTATTTAGTTATTTAGTATTACTTTATTACTGAAAATACATATTGGACATTCTTTTATTCGTTTAATTCATTCTTTAGCTTATAAGAACCTGCAATTAAAATTATAAAAGGTACTTAATTCATTCTTGGGCATAATATTTTTGAAAGGGGACAAAAACAGAGTTTATAAAATTGTAACGGTTCAAAATAAGATGCTAGAAAAAAATTGTAAAAGATATAAAAAAAAAACAATAAAAAAAAGGACAAAGATAACAATAAATAGATCAAACAAGATTAAATTTCAATATCATATTTCATTTTATAAAAATGTTTTTGAATTTGAAACGATATTATATGACTAATATAATGTAAAATTTTGAAATAATAAACTTGGATGTTTTAATAAAAAAAAATTATAACAATAAAAAAAAATAATAATAATAAATTAAAATAATAATAAATAATTTTAAGATTTATGATCAATTTTCTTTGATTATCATTATTTTCTTCTCTCTCTCTCTCTCTCTCTTTCTAATATTATGAAAGACTATTTTGTTAAATTTGACGTGATCATGCATTGAATGCCACCGACCATAACAAAAATTAAAAATTATACGTGTAGAATATTTTGAACAAAAAACTTGTCTAATATCATAACATACCTAAATATCAACGTTGATTTGACCGGAGTCATTGATTTCTCATTTATTTTCCATTCACAAAGTAGCAGATGCGGGTTTATGACGTCACAGCTCACTAGTCCTCCCCCGCGGAAACAGGCGAATTGTGACGTTATAAACCCGAATGGTTTGTAAATGGAAAATAAATTAGAAATCAACGACTTCGGCCAAATCAACGTTGATATTTTGGTATGTTAGGATATAAGACAAGTTTTTTGTTCAAGGTGTTCTACGTCTTTCTGAATGTTTGGTCAATTTGGCATGCACTTGTCGCAGGTACTATACAATGTCGTACCAGCTGGTCTACAAACACACACAATTACGTATGTGGTTCTTCAGTGAGGAGAAGATGACACTTCACATGAGAGAGAGAGAGAGAGAGAGAGAGAGAGAGAGAGAGAGAGAGAGAGAGAGAGAGAGAGAGAGAGAGCTAAGAGGATCGCCAGGACAAAGCGAGAAAACGTCTACGGCTTCAGTTCATCTTGTTTGTCACATTATGTAACAATTACAATATAAACAGCTGCTCTCACTTGTTTACTTTCAATTTACTACTGCGCATCATTAAGGTAAATATTAAAATAAAATGTTTTTATGTATGTTCTTATCATGGACGGACACTTATCGATATTACAGTAATTCTGTTTATGCACCTTTTACCATGCAGTATTTCAGTCCGAAATGGGATCTTCAAAACTGATGACTGATGACAATTTTTAGCCCCGTTAGTTTCACAATCTAAACCCTACTACCGTGTTTTGCTTTTTAAATATACGTAACAAGCACCAGTATTTTTTTTAACACATGAAAAGGTTTAAAAATATAATTTTGCTATTGAATTTAAAATTAAAAATTTGACACTTTTATTGACTGATGGCAGTTCATAGGAATATCGCAGCTATCAATTTTGAGCATTAATTATTTTACTATTTTATTTTTAATACAGCAAACTGTTTTAATAAAACTATATTTAAATATTTCAATAAATACGTAACAAAATAATAGTAACGGAAATAAGTATACATTTGATAATGCGTCAATATTTATGTTTAACCCCTCACAAAATTTCATTTTAACTATTTGAAGAATAATGCACGGAAAAAAATAAATTATACGGTACGTAATTTATGCTGCATCAAATAATCATTATAATATTCGTAATATATAGAGCGCAAATGTTGCTATTTTGTAATAACATACGTAATTATTATGCTGAACATCTGAACTATTATGTTATATGTAGTATAATCAGTACCGTCTATTATAATAGTCTACATAATACAGAGCGCAAAATTTTGTAGCAGCAGAAGTAATTATTACGCTGAGCATCTGAACTATGATGCTGAGTTGTATAAACACCGTTCAGTGGGGTGACTTTTGTCAAATGTTCCAACAATTATTTACTCTTTAATTGAAGCTTATAGAAATGTGAAGAAAAAAAAATATAATAATAATAATAATGGTGAACCTCAGACCTGGAACGCCCGCTTTTTTCAACAAAACTGATCATAGTTTTTTTTTTTTTTAATTATTTTTGAATACATATCCTTTTTACAAAATAGAAGTTCAAATACAATTTCTTCGTACTGCCCATACATTTCTCGCAATTAATTTTTAACCATTTTTATTTTGCCGCGAAATTCAAAATCAATGTTATTCAAATGGGCAAACTGATGCTCAATTTTCTCGAAACAGGATGGACAAATTAATATAAAACAAAAAGTAGTCGATATAGCATAAAAATATCTGTAACATCAGACAGTTAAAAAAAAGTTATTGATTCAAATGTTTTTAAATTTGAAAAAACAAAAACACAATGCTAATCATATGCAAATTGTAACCCTAATTATCTCTAGATTTCAATGGACACTTTAATGTTTTGATAACTGGAGCTTGTAGATCATCCCTTTTTTTAACCATCTTTTAGTTTTTGTTCCACGTTGCTATGAGTTTTACTTAGGGAGTATACAATTTGTGAAAATTTTGCCAAAAATTTGACGGTACAGTAAATTATGTTATGTTAAGCATAAGTGTTGGTGTATTGTGCTATAGAACTATTATTACGTATTTCTTTATGTCCGCATGTGGGTTCTATTATAAAATTATTTCTGCTTGTTTTTGTTGTCTCTATTTCTTGACTAGGCTGTTTTATTACTTATACTGTTTTTGATCAATAAAATTTAATTCTATATTTAGTTATAACATAACAACACGTATTAAAGAGTTTAAATACAATTTTAGTTTAATAATTTAGTTTAGTAACTAACGCATGAACAAAAAATCAACCAAAAATAAATTTTTTATGATTTACGTTAATTGCTGTTCAAATTAGGTAACATTTGCGAACTTTCTTTTGGTAATACAACTCTGGTAAAATTTGTGCTACTGACTTTATACAACCCTCCTATCCTACAGTATATAACCACAGTTAAAAATAATAATAAAAAAATGGTACGTTATTATACGTACGTACTGTACCATGGTTTGCTGCATCATCATATGGTTACTTTGCTATAATATTCATGCTCGTCTACTGATCGATACAACTCTCCACATTTGGAGCCAAAATTTTATCCGCAATGAACACTTCTTGTCTTTCAATCTTTTTTTTTTTTTTTTTTTTTTTTTTTTTTCCTTATAATTTTGTGATCAATAAATTATACAGCATAGAGAAACAAAAAAAGCAATCAAATATATCTTTGTTTATTATTATTGTTATTTACGAATTCAAGTTTTAAATTGCCATGAATTTCCTTCAGTTTAAAAGTAACCGATAAAAGTGTCCAAATTGTAGTTTTAATATGAATTATTTCATTGATTATCTTGCGTGACTATAAGATGGTCCAATGTACAAAATGCTTTACGTATTTTTATTTTTTTAAATTTGATGTTATATTCAAAATATTATATAAATATGCAAATATTTTAGAAGTATACATATGGAACGTAAAAGGGGGAAAAATGACGTAAAAGATAAGTCCAAATTCAAGTACAAATAACAAATGTGTTAAGTCCACTTACGAACTTAGTTAATAATTAAACTTCATTAAAAATGCACGCGGTTTCTCTTAAACACAATGCATTTTATTTATTTATTTTTAGATTAGTAAGGATGTTTTGTACAAAAAAAAATCGTTATTTCTACTTAATTTTACGGCAACTTTTTTCCTACACAGTTTATAATAGAGCCACAAAAAAAAAAAAAAAAAAAAAATGATATTAAATAATTTAAAAATATTTAATTAATTACAAAACACAGTGTTAAAACATGCTTCAACTAAGAAAAAACAAGAATGCTAAAACAACTGAGATTTGACACTAAATTTCAAATTACTGACAACGTATAGCGGAAATGTAAAGTCTATATAGTAACTTAATTATTTGACCGTGTTTTGTGTTAGCACTTAATACATACATGCCTTTCAAGGAAAAATCACAAGCAACATTTCCTCTTTACATTAAAATTTACATTTTGTAGAGACATTTTATTTTCCTAGTAACCTAAGTTCTTAATTGTGATTTAAATTGTAGAGTAGCAATTTGTTCTACCAACTGACGATTGTTTATAAAATGACGCTGCGTTTATTTGACATGTAAGTTAATTAAAACGTCGACATACATGAAATAGTATTGCAATAATTATATACTTGCTCTTATAAGACGAACACGCGACCAAAATGGATTTTTTTTTTTAATTTTTATTATTTATAAACTCATGCTGGCACATATTTTTCTTTTATGCATGGAAAGAAGAAACTAAATATACGTAATTTATGCTGCATTAATGATATATTATTAATGTTGGCTAAATTGAAACAGTAAGTATGACTATCATATGCAATATGATATTTATGCTATGAATGACAGTCGTAATGCAGTACACGTATAAGCAATAAGAAATTGTATTGACCCAGGAAGTTCATAGTGCCATTAAAGGCGTAGAATACCTCGAACAAAAAACATGTATAATATCCTAACATACCTAAATATCAACGTTGATTTAGCCAGAGTCATTGATTTCTAATTTATTTTCCATTCACAAAATGCCAGATGAGGGTATATGACGTCACAGCTCGCCTGTTTCTGCGCGCGTGGCTCAAAGAAATCTGACACGTCATAAACCCGCATCTGGCATTTTGCGAATGGAAAATAAATGAGAAATCAAAGACTCCGGCCAAATCAACGTTGATATTTAAGTATGTTAGGATATTAGACAAGTTTTTTGTTCAAGGTGTTATACGCCTTTAAGTTTGTTACAACAAGCGTTGGTCTAGTCATTATTTACAATTAACACCAAATTTAATGAATAAATAAGAAACATTTATTTACAAACGTCTTGTCTAAACTAACAATGCTTTATGCTGAAAGTCACAATTTAGTCAGTAAAATGTTCCAAATTGGAGTGTTGTACTTATATGACATGTACACATTTGTGTACATCAATTTCAACAAAAAATAAAATACATAATTCGTGCTGCATTGACTAATTACTATACTGTGTATATTGTGGAGCACAAATGTAGATATTGTGCAATAATATAAGTAATTATGCTGAACATCTTAAAGCCATAGACCACATAAAACAACATTATGCTTTTTAATGAATAAACACGAAATGGTATCTTCAAAACTGATGACAATTTCTACCAAAGTGTTAATGTAGCCCCACGAGAGAGCGTGAAAAAACTGTAAAGTATGCAATTTGCGTAAAAATTCATGTTTATGACGTCAAAAACAGTGAAAAACATGCAACAATTAGTAAGGAAAAGTTGTGCGGGTTGCATAAATCGAATTTTCTGATCACTGCTACGGGGCTACTGTTGGGTTTTGAGACAAACTATATAAAGTTATTTATGTAAGTCTCATCAAGTGTTTTGTGATATAAATGCATAATTATGTTTTTCTCTGGTTTATTCCTTTAACTATTATGCTATAATCACTATACAATACAACAAAGTTATCTTGTTATGCATAAATGTTGCTGCATTGAGCTAGCATAATTATTACGTATTTCATTTTGTCCATTTGTAAAGCAAATTCATAAATAAATAAGCGTATTTACTATGCATTGCGTTTGGGTCAATAAAATTCCTCATTGTATTTTAAAGATTGCAAGGTTATTTTGTAGCATAATATTATTATTATTCAACAAAAGCATTAATTATATTATTGCTATGAAATTACTAGTATATTATGATTATTACGTATGTATTTTTGTCAGCGCAGTTATTTAAATGGTTAATGATAATAATCAAACTTATATGAGTACACACTTACACAGTACGTTTTTATGATTAACTTAAGTACGAATTGATGTTACCATATGGCTAATAAGTTAATGTATGTATGTATACTGTACATTATAAATTGAAGGTGAAACTCCATGTATGGAGATGTACTATTTTCACGTGTGTAAATTACTACAAATAAGTAGCTATAGACAGACACACTAAACCAACTTGACATCACTACGCTAATTTAGCAACACAGTTTCGTAGCAATTTTATTACTTATTTAAAATAAACACACTGTATAATTTGATTTTCAATGTATTCATTAAGAAAGAGTTGTGTATACTAAAAAAAAAAAAATAAAAAGTTGTGTTACATTTCACAAAACGGAAATTTAATGTTTATTTTGAATTTATAAAGTAAAAGTAATCGTTCAAAAAAAAAAAAAAAAAAAAAAAAGGTGCATTCAATTTACAGTTTTTAAATCAAATTTATTAACTATACGTAAGTCTAAATCAGCAGGTAAAGCTATGTAATTAAGTCCTCGTATAAAATATTAACATTTACGAATGAATAAAACTCGCCGAACACTAATTTAGCCCTAAAGTTTTTTGTTTTTGTTCTCCCCGCAACATCTCACTCATAAAAAGAAAAAAAAAAATTGAAAATTTAAAATTTTTATTTTACTATTTTTACTCTTCAAACTAATTTTTTAATAGCATTTACTGGTGTTTACACCAAGATTTTACAGACTTATTTTTCCTTCAATTTTGTACAATAAAATGTGACTATTATTCTATCATCTATAATTATTTGCAGAAGTTAATACTGTACACATATTTTTTAAGTAAACCAAGTTCTAATTTTTTTTCAAGCAAATAATGGTTCTTATTGATAGAGTGCGCTAACCAATCACAGGTGGTATAGGAAAACTATAAAGAAACTTATAATTTTCTTGTCGTTTACTTTTGCGGGACTTGATTTTTGGCATTTTAAAAAATATATATTACCCAAGGTTTATAATAAACCTTGTATATTACCAAATAATAATAGAGACACTTCTATGCGTATTATTAAGAAATTACAAACGTTGTTAAGTACATTTTGTCATCGATAGTCTATTAAAACCGAGCATATTTTAAATTATATAAACATGATGTTTATGTATTGCCTGGAGGATATATTATAAAAGCCAAATTACTTTAAAAAAAAGCGGTAATAACAATGACACACTTTCCATTTTGAACGAAATTCACCGTATAAGCTACTGGAACTATAACAAAATATTTGAAACTAAAACTTTTAACACTTTCAAGAACAATAATTATAATTATTATATATATTTGGCAAGCGATCTAATTTTCTCGTCGCTTGCATGCTTAAATATTTACTTACAAGTTTATTTTGCTATACAAAACTTTTTATATTGAATAATTTAGTATAAGAAAATTATTGACGTAAAAAAAAAAAATCATAAATAAATTTGTAAAAGTGGATTTGCTTATGCCAGCGGCAACACAAAATATTGGATTTACTTTACAGAATAATTGAATTTTCTTGTTTTTGGCCGCAATATTTACTTTTTTTTTTATCTGTCTGAGATATATTTGACAACAAAATATTCTAAAAACAGTTTTACTTATACAGTATTACACAATACTGTATGATGAATTGTAGATAGAAGAGCAAAGATATAGAATAAATCATGAAGTATAGAACCACCATACATACGCATGTCATGTCTCTCTACAGCCCCACAAACTGAGGTCACAAAAAAATTGCAAGATAGGCAACTTCTAGTCGGCGTACGCCATCTTTTCCACACAGCAGCATTAGATATTTGTATGAAGCAGATTGCCAATTTTACACATTTTCTCCCCAGTTTGTTGAGGTTATAGAAGAGGGTTAAAGGAACATGTGTATGATATGGTCAGAGCATATAGTACCCTATACTGTGGGTCAGAGAAATGTTGGGTATACAGTGGCTCTTTAATAATGTAATAATCATGTTAATAATGTCTTTAACTGCACACAAAAAACAGAGATTGACGAATCAACAACTATAAGTTGGGCTTGTCTATGCTTTACAACAGTTTTCATCAATAAATAAGTACAAAACAGTAACGCATGTAACGCCTACAACTTCAGGGCAAATTTGTTGTACTACAAGTTAACTATGCTGTTGTTGTTTTGTTTTTTTAATTCTTTATAGTTCCCGACTTAAAAAAAAAAATTATTACATTATCGTAAATTTTAACCATGTTTTTGTGCGGCTCTCGTAAAAGCAAAAATATGTCTGTTTTGTCAAATAGGTTTTCTTACTTTTGTGGACCCCCTACCCACTATTGACTAGTAAAGGAACAACGGTTTTGAGACCGACTATAAGCGATTTTGATCACATCCGCTTCCGTTTCTCCTACTACGCATGCGCATTAAGACGAAACGGAAGCGGATATGAGCGAAATTGCTAATAGTCGGCTTCAAAACAGTTGTTCCTTTATCAGTCAATAGAATGCTCAAAATAGCTTTAAAATTAAAAACGCATCAATTCAAGGGCCAAGTTCATATTTTTATCTCAATTTGTTCTATTTTCACCCCTTTCGATTTTTGTTCTATTTTTTATTGAACTATCTGATGTCCACTGCATTGTATTGACTAATAAAGGAACAACAGTTTTAAGGCCGACTATAAGCGATTTCGGTCACATCCGCTTCCTTTTCTCCTTACTACGCATGCGCAGTAAGTCGAAACGGAAGCGGATATGAACGAAATTGCTTATAGTCAGCTTCAAAACAGTTGTTCCTTTATCAGTCAATACTGGGACTGAAGAGGATATATTTTTCAGTAAAGAAAGGGTATCGTAATATTAATCAATCATACTTAAATATTTCAATACTTCCATCGTAAAAATTTACCTAGAAAATATTGCATTTTTAAAATTTAGTGATGTCATTACAATGAACTACTGCCCGATTATGTAAAATTATTTCTTTTCTGCTTGAATCACAGCATAATATACTGTAAATTATACCACCAGTATCATAATAACATTTAAAACGAATTAAATTAAATTTCCTTATTGTCGTACGATATTTTTAAGCGGAAAATACATTATTTAAGTAATCAAGCACATCAGGCAGTATGTTATAGTAGAGGTACAGTCACAATATATCAAATATTTTTATGTTGCCTTAATTTTATGCCATATATAAGCATTAGTTTGCCATAGAAGACTTGCAAAAGTGGGTTTAGTAAGACAATAAACAACTCCAAACCCCAACAATAGTATATAACAAAGTACTAATAGACGACATTGTGTTCCTGACTTGATTTAATATACTTTCTTAAAGGGGTGTGGAGCAGTTATAACTATTTTTTTTTTTCTCAATGCTGAAATTTCTAATGTAGCTTACTGAACCTCGAAGCTTTTCTTTTTCTCAATTTAGAGTCAACTAAAAGAAGAAGAAACAAAAAGTAACTAAATTGATTAAATTTCAGGAAAACAAAACCTTTGAGGCTCAACAGTAAGAATAGAAATTTCAGCATCGATAACAAAATTTTAATTCGAGTTATAGCTGTTTCATATCTCCATAAGGAAGCATAATATAAAATTGTGAGAGAGAAACACAAAGTCGTCTGCTAGCACTTTCTTACAGAGTATTGTTGAGCTCTTTGAGTTTGTTTATTTTTTTCACTAAATCCCTCTTTTTGCAAGTCTTTCTACTGCGCATGTATAAAAATATGTCGCAATAACAATATTTCACAGCAAACACTATAATAGACTTGAAATTTAAAGATGCTTCATTTTCCCATTGTATAACAGATAATGCAAGTAGATGGCCTATATAATCCAAAGAGGATTCCCATACTGAAAAGTACTGGTCAACTGGAGACGTGTATTGCGGATCAAAATTACATTGATCAATTGGACAACAAAATATTATACTTCTAGGATAAAATAAATAAAAAGAAACAAAATTGAATAACGATATTGTCAATGGTATACCTAAGTAATCTACTTATTTTATAATATTTTGATAATTTTAATTACCTTAAACCTCTTATCCTGCAGTACTTTCTTGATAGCGACCATCTCTCCTGTGTCGCATAATTTCGCCTGATAGACGACACCAAAGCTGCCATTTCCGATGACCTTTGTGTCCGTATAGGATACTTCTTGAGGTCTATCGGGACCCTGGCCCGGGGTGGCAACTACTGTGGTCACTTTGCTGCCGTCCTTACCTATTGCACACACAAACAAACAGAAAAAAAAAACACGTTAGTTATAAACATCTCAAATATCCATAGAGTAGTATGTCTGTCTGTATGACCTTTCAATCAAGTGACTTACATAAAGAGGAGGGACCCAGTTTATATCATTTTAAATAAGTATAGAAAAAATATTTATAATCAAAAGCAATGATATTTATTTATTAAAATGTAATTCTAAAATGTATGTTTGACGTCGTTACACGGAAACTGAATTGAATTAAATCAATTAATATAATAAGATTTATTATAACAGTTATAATTTTGTGTCGAGAGTATAGAAAAGTTTCACTCTATAATAAAGTTAATAAATTTGACAAGCGTGAGAATGAGAACAACGATACGTATAATTAAGTTAAAATTGAACGTGCAAATCTTTAATCCACATCCCTTGCCTTAGGCTTATACATTCAATTCAAATATATACATGATTGCCGAATTTAACCCGTTTGGTTATACAATTTTACTTTTGGTTTCTAGTATAACGATCAATTTATCGGTACTATTATTGACATCACAACAATATGCTTATTTGTCAATCTCAATAATATGTTATTATTTAATAAAAAAAGAAGATATATTTATCTTTGTTCTAGAATATCAGCTCGTATTAAAAAAAAAAAAAAAAAAAAAGACGATATTATAGAAATCAATTCTCGGAACTCAAAAATAAATAATGTAAAATAATGATATATAACAAAAGTTAATACTGTATAATCTAAATAAATTGGTACACGCAGAATGTCAGACGCGAGACAAAATTCAAAACAGTAACACAATATCCACGCTAAAAAAATATATATAATAATAATAAAAAAAAAAGGCATTAAAAAGTTCAACGTTTATTATAAAAGTTCAAAAAAATATAAATATATAAAAGTTTGATAATTCATTATGAATAGAAAAAAAAATCTAATGAAAATAAAGTGATTGTCGCATGCAAGAAATGAATTTGAAGTACATACATATTTCAATGACCCCCACAATTGATTACATTATATACCATTAAAACTAGATGGAGTAACAAACATGGCGCCTCTACTAAAAATGCTTTTAATTGCAAGGACAGGAGAAAAAAAAAAAGTATTCTATACAGATGAGCCTGTAATAATAATATAAAAAATAACATAGTTTGGGAGTCAAAAATACTAATATGCTAAGCCGAAGCAAGTAACGTTAGCATGCAGGGAAAGCAAAGCGAGTAGTCTCTACATAGCGTCTTAATATCGCAGCTCGATTTTTTTTTTTTTTTTTTTTTTTTTTTTTTTTTTTTTGTAATAAACAAAAAAATAAGACAAAACATGAATAAAAATTGCGCATTATTTCCCTCGTGGGAGTAGCACAAAATAAAATCTCACAGTGTGAAGTTCAGTGCATTGAAGTAAAACAAAACAACAAACACAATTTATCTTCAAATTTACTGATAGTTTTTTTTTTTTTTTTTTTTTTTTATTATTATTTTTTTGTATAGTTGATTAAGGTTTGACATCATTTTATTTGCGATGACAGTAAATTTTGATTTTATTTTTATTATTATTATTTTTTTACCATAATAAAATAATTGGTTTATACAACAACAAAATACATTTTTGAAAGGGCAAGGTTTATTTCCAAATACTTTAAAAAAGATATATATATTCCTTTCTTACATAATGGTTTACCATTAAAATTGACTGATCAGAATTTGCAAAGACACAAAATCTGACATTTTGGAGGTTAATATTTCAGAATAAGCATTCACGTAAAATTTTCAGAGGATCACAAAGTCAACTTTCTAAATACGAACTCTTGAAAATTTAAGGCCACGAGTTCACTTTTTATTTTTGTTATCTGTTATTCACAGGCTTTAAAAATGGATCATCTGCTTTTAAATAACATCTCAAAAACTGAGAAGGGGTCAACATTAAAATTATTACGGAGTTACGAGCCTACTAAATAATATAGCCCTTAAAGCTAACACAGCTACAGTACAATAGTCATATAGTAGACTATAGCACTAGAGGAGTATCTCATTTTATTGATGTGATTATACGAAGGGGGATGATGCGGACTCAAAATTATTTTAATTAATAAGAAAAATGAAGCGGCATGTTATGCTAAATGAGATGAAACGTTGTATGTTTATGTTTTGTGTTGACATGCGCAAATCAGGGAGGTGTGTCTCGTCCTGCTCTTCAAGTCAGGTGTTTTGTTTTAATGTTTCACTCGATTTAGGTGGAAATCAAGTTGGTCAGTATGTTTATGGCTGCAAGCCAGCATACACACAGCATCAATTGAACGCAATGCAGCATCCAACTAACGTGACATTGGAGTGGACCATCCACCCACCCACTCCCACCACCCTCACGTGTATATATAGTGAGAGAGAGAGAGAAGGTATAGATAGACAATGTATATATATATTAGACATAGAGTATATAAACGCAATGCAGCATCCAACATGACATTGGTGTGGACCACCCACCCACCCTCACACAGCTTGCACGGCAGCACGGGGTGGTGAATGTATACATACATACATACTGTGAGGGCAAGCAAGGGCGGTGGCGCTAGGCAAGCAGCCAGTCAGTTCGGGATTCTAAGTCGATACCGCTGCGGCATCGCGCCCTTGTGCATGAGTGACGTCACAGAGAGAGAGAGAGAGAGAGAGAGTGGGCCAACCTCAACCCCCAACTTGATATAACTAAACAATGAAAAATTTGCCATATCCAGCAGTCTGCATGGCTCCATAATCTGCATTCTCTATATGTAATGTATACATACTATACAGAACAACAAACGACAATTGTGTATGTATATTTATTTCATAACTTTGAATTGTTCAAAGTCAAGAAGACTCTCACGTGGACGTGCTTTATCCCCGACTTTAATACAATGTCAATTGTTATACCTGCTATTATATAACTTAATTGCTTTAAGTTACCTCTTTGATAGGATGAGCTGACTGTAAAAATATATTTTGCTAAATATCTGTTACGTTTTCTGTTAGCAGGACAAAAAGTTGACGAGACTAAAATTGTCAGTCGTAAAGCTGCTGTCACAGCCGACGTAACTGCGTATAGAGACGTATTTTCATTGTTTACAATAATGAATTTACGTTTATTGTGAAGACTATTCGAAACATATACAATGAATTAAAGCGCTAATGTTACTATGGTCGTAACTGCACAAAAAACGTTAATTATTATTTTTATTATTTTTACTATGAAAATACGTCAATTTACGTATAACATCTTTTACGTCTATTGTGAAAGCTAAATTTCTACGAACAGTCAAATTAGCTGTCAATTTCTTTATTAAATTTTTATTATTTCTCTCCGAGAACTATACTTATATAGCTACACTATATATCTTACAGTATACGTACGTATAGTCTACCGTCCTACAGGGATCAAAATACGAATTGCATTTCATTTCGGTCAACAGTGCATGAAGTACCCAAGACAAAGTGAAGATTTCGTAGTCAAATCGCTCGGAAACAAAAAGTTTAGATCATCATTGGCAGACTACTTTGAGTTATATTTACAGGTGTTTTCAAACCAACCAGTTGCAAATCCAATCATCGATATGAGAGAGAGAGAGAGAGAGAGAGAGAGAGAGAGAGAGAGAGAGAGAGAGAGAAATGACAAAATAGATGACAAAAGTAAAATTACATTTTTTTTCTTTCATTATTTATTTGTGCCATAAAAGAGAATAAACAATTTGATATCCGTGTATTCCCTTGAGATTTTCAAATAAAATTGACATCGAAATCGATACCCTGGTATTTGCGTGGGTATATACAGTACAAAGTCACGTGTTATATCGATTTCTTATTTCGTATCGATTACTATTTGCCAATGATACCTTACTTATATACTTCTCTAGAGCAAACTTTAAATTTAGGAGATTTTTGTTCTAGAACTCAGTCAAACAAACAAACAAACAAACAAAAAATAGTTAACTTCCCCTTCCCCTCTCCAACCCCGTATTGCGAGCTATAAGGGTGGGCGGGTGCACCAAATAATAAATGGCTTCTATAAACTTCTATAATTTAACTTTAATTATAGAATAAAATATCGCAAACTATTAAAGATTCCACGAAATGAACTTTTTTTTTTTTTTTTCCCCTTCCCAATTTTCATGTTCAGTTCATGGTCACTCGATGAACTACTTAATTGATTAAGAAAATATATCGTGACATTACCTGAATATAGTTGTCGTCAAATTACTAAAATATCATTTGAATTCAAAGCAACCCTTTTACAGGTTTTACTTCGGAATTGAAAAAGTTATTACACAACAGAATACGTTTAAAAACAAACAAAACAACGTTTTAAACTATCATTGTTTCATTATGTGAGAATTAAATTTTTATGTGTACACGTATAGTCTTTTATTTAATTTTGTAACTATAAATTAAATACGATAAGTATTTTAATTCAATGTATATTTTTTTTATTTTTGGCAGTGAAAATCTTCTTTAAATGCTTTCTAATAATGCTCTCTATGCTATAGTAACTACTACTCATAGTATGTAGCATTTATATATAAATTGAATTTTAGTACGTGTTGCTATAAACAAAATTTTGACTTTAAAATAAAAACTTACAATTGTTGTCGATTTGCATACAAAAATTCTCAATTTTTATAATTTAAATTTGTTTCTTAAAAAAATAAATGCAATAAGTTATGAATGAAAAAATGAATTTGTAATTATTATTATCTTCTTTTTAAATTCCACTATCAATTATCATATAGATTATGGGCTAATGTCTGATTAAGATAATAGGACTTATCAAGTAACATTCATACATTTCTCCCCATCATTACTCGCACGGATAAAATAAATTACGTATTATATAATTTATGTTGCATTGATCAATGGGGTTATCGGTTTAAAAAATTCTTCAAAAATTTCTATGGCTTAAAACACGTAAAAGTATGTCTAAAGTATGTCTCATATAAATATGTCCGGAATCGATGGAGTAGTTTTCTCAAAAATTGCAAAAAAATTGTTTTACCCCCATAAGCGTAATGTTAAATTAGGGGACCCTTAGGTTCCCCCGTGCTCTAAACCGATAAGCTCCATTCCTGTATTGTAGAGCACAAATTTAATGTTGTTATTTTGTAATAACATAAGTAATTATGTTGAACATCTTAAAGGCGTAGAACACCTTGAACAAAAAATTTGCGTAATATCCTAACAAACCTGAAAATCAACGTTGATTTGGCCGGAGTCATTGATTTCTAATTTATTTTCCATTCACAAAATGCCGCTGCCGGTCACTGACGTCACAGCTGTCCCGGTTTACTTGCGCGTGGACCAGGCTAGCTGTAACGTCAGTGACTGGCAGCGGCATTTTGTGAATGGAAAATAAATTAGAAATCAATGACTCCGGCCAAATCAACGTTGATTTTCAGGTTTGTTAGGATATACGCAAATTTTTTGTTCAAGGTGTTCTACGCCTTTTCTACGCCTTTAACTGTTATGCTTTGTGGTATATTATACATATAGCATAAATTATGTTTTTATGCATAAATGTTACTGTATTAAATTAGCATAATTATTACCAATATGATTATTTTTGTCTGGACGTTTGAGAAGCAATATCTACGAGGTTTTTATGCACGTTCGATTACTCTTAAGTTTTCGTGTTTTAACCAAGATGGGTGAGAATGTTGTAACTAAAGTCTTCCTTGGCTATGATACGAGTTAAAATTTAAATTTAAAACGATAGTAGAGACTAGAGAGCATAATATATCACGTACTATGTATATATTGCGTAGACGTGAAAGAGCGACTTGAGAGCAACGAACAAGAAAATAGTTTCAAAAGTTGTCTCCAAAAATTGCAATAAATTATCTTGCCAAGTTAATTGCTGTGAAGATTATATAATTGCAGACGACGAAAGAAAGTAAAAGGCTGGTCATAAAACTGAGTGAGTGAAATTTGCGACAATGAAGCCCGGATTTCTTTTATCATCTATACTCATGTATGGGAAAGATATTGGAGACAATCGATTTTTTTTTATTTATTATAATCATTATTATAGGATTAAAAAAAAAAATAATAATAAAAAACGGCCTCAGTGTAGTTATTTTCTCTCTAAAAAAAAAAAGAGGGTCCCGAAATGTTTGAAGGATATAGGAAATTAGGGATGCTTCTACACTACTGTTTCCGCGCCGCCTCTTATTTAGCTACAGTACTCAATTGACAAGCCCGTATTAGTTGAATTATCACGACACATCTAACTTAATGTGGGTCAGCTCATCAAGTCAACTCATATACATCATACTCTCTCTCTCATCTTGGTCGTGGTTACTCTAAATAATGAATGGTTGAGCTTAGTAAATCTCAAATTGTGCATGACAAGATGACACACTTCGGCCTGCAATCAAAGTCATATGCATATCCAACCAGCTGATATATATATATATATATATATATATATATATATATATATATATATATATATATATATATATATATATATATATATATATATATATATATATATATATATTATATATATATTATATATATATATATATATATATATATATATATATATATATATATATATATATAAATAATATATATATATATATATATATATATATATATATATATATAACAACATAATTTATACCATATTGTATAGTAATTATACTCAGCAATCATTTTATATAAAGCATATAATTATTAATGTCATTTAAAAATAACATCATAAATATATTATCCATATGACTTAAATGAAACATAAAATAACGTAATTTATTTTATGCGTATATATTACTTAGATTGCGGAATATAATTAAAATTATCAAGGATTAAATTAGAATTAATAAGAGATGATGTTTATCATTGGTAATGAAAAACTATTAAAATTTTCATTATTGAAAGTAAGTCTATTTTTAAATTTTGCGGCCTCAGTGCAGTAGTTAAAAAAAAAAAAATGGTCCATTTAAACATGAACATTGAACATGAAAGCATTGCTTAAGGATAGGAAATAAGGGGAATAATATAAGCTTTTCCCGCATTGCTTTATCATGGGCTGGTGTGCTCCGCCGGTAACCATTGTTTTAGAAATAATTGAGAGAGAGAGAGAGAGAGAGAGAGAGAGAGAGAGAGAGAGAGAGAGAGAGAGAGAATTACTTTTAGTACATTTAATCAAAATTCCACAGAAAGCAAAAAAGAAAAGTACGTACACAAAGAAAAAGTTATTTTATATGTAAACGCAATAAAATTGTGTGGTTTTAATGCAGATATAAGGCCTTGAATACAAGAGAGTAAATGATTGTTTACATGCATACAAGCTGATTGTATATATATATATTAATTAATTAATGACAAGGCAAATATGCTAATAATATTTTCTCCGAGAAGACAAGAACTGCAAAGATTGAAACACTTCTTGCCGTGGTATCAAGGTCTGTTGTGTACACGTATACATACGACCACGTCATGGTCGTTCAGACATATATCATCATAAATATCCATGTATACAAACAATATACGTATTATACAGTAATTGACACAGAGAGAGAGAGAGAGAGAGAGCGACCAATATAAAAAATACATGAATCATGAAATAAAGCACTCTTTACCAGTTTTTTTTTTATAAGAATAGAGGTCAGTAAGAGTGAGTGTCAACTGCGTCTAATTTTTGACAGTTCTATTTTTTACTCTGGTCTGGACCAAGAAGCATTTATTTACAGTTTAGGCGAAAAATAATCATTTTCACGATTTGAATAAAGTTTCAAATAATACTTTTTTCTCCTTTCTAATAAGTAATGAACAAGAATGAAAAAACTCCTAAACGTCCCAAATTATTTTATATAAAAAAATTTGCAGTTTATACTATCCAAAATTTTGACTGACAGATTTTTGAAGGATAAGGAAATTTATATATTTATATAATATTTTTGGAATCTTACTATACAAAATTTTAAATTGCTTTTTTTTTTAAAGTATATAATGCAACTTCCAATTTCTTCTGTTAATTTCGATATTTTTCTCTCTTCCTGGTGATGATAACGGGCCCTAAAACCTTTTAACGAATTAGTTAGACTATTTACTTTCAAATGACATCAAAAAAGTAGGGAGCCAACTTTTGAATTTCAGAGATAAAAATGTTCTATAATATGCAACCCTAAACGATAATTTCATACGTTTATATCTTTTATTATTATTCTTCGTATTCAGAACTTTATTGTTGAATAAATTTATATATAATATGGATTTGAAATGTACGCTCGTTACTCAATACGCAAAAAACCGCTGCAAATATCTTATTGTTTTTATATAAGATTTTGTTGGCAAAGGTTTGTACGTTTGTACTTTATTCAAGTACTAAAAATTGAACAATATAATTTTCGTGCGTAAATTTTATTCCCGCATGAAAAAGCACATAAATACCATAGCAGAAGTTTAATATTATACTGCAGTGGAATTTACATTTTAACTTTTCAATTAATTTTGCAACAGCTTGAAATATACACAAATAACTCTTGTCACTTCTTATTACTGTTATGTATAGCGAAGCAAATTTAAGAAGAAATCCAAGAGCTATTGAATATAAAGTTTAAAACATAAAAATCAATAAAATTTAACGTAAATAACAACAATAAAACAAAAATAATGTATAATATAAAACTCTCATCTTGCATGGAACATTTATAACTTGAGACGTAATTTCTTGTTTTACCGATATATAAAATCGATACAATTGATTATATCCACAGTCAATACTCCTCCCCCCACCCTCTCCCACAAGACACGCTGCACATTGCGTGTGTGTATGTGTTAAATGTTTAATATTTTGGAACTGGAAACCGTGAGTTACAACATTTAAAGTAAATAATAGTTTGTTCTGTAAAGTATAGTGAGGCTCATTAACAATGATTGGCTGCCCAAAACTATTAGACACATTTATTGGTTGATCTTGTTTTTTGAGCCGCTAAAAGTGAGTCGCATGTTGAGTATGGAACTTTATTTTTTGTATAGTTTCGTTTATTCTTAGCTTGTTCTGTAAAGTAAAGTAAATATCAATAACAGTGATTGGCTGACCAACAAAATAAGACACATTCATTGGTTGATCTTGTATTTTGAGCCGATTAAAGTGAGTCGCATATTGAGACTGGAACTTTTTTTGTGAAGTTTCTTTCATTCTTATCAAGTTCAAAGTTCTAAAATTAGAAATAACAATGATCGATCATATGTATAAACGTAGTAAATAGGTAACGACGTCATAATCAGCTGTTTTTAACAAAGGAACATTTTCGAAGCTGGCTCAATATTTGTGTGTAGTTTATAGAACTAGCTCTTATCAATTCTTAAGTTCTATACGAAGAAATAACAATGATCAACCATACATATAAACGTAGGTAATGACGTCATGATCAGGTGTTCTTAACAAAGGAAAAATATCGAAGCTGGCTCAATATTTGTGTATAGTTTACAGAACGAACTAATATGTATCATTATGAAATATATAATAACGCAATTATATCTATACTATAACATTTCGAAATAATATACTGTCTTCTACAACGGAGACAAATAAAAACGTAAGTAGCTCGATTTCATCAATATTTCATAACAACAGAATAATTGCATTGCTATATTGAATAATAAATATGCTGCATAGGGTAACAAAACATGTTGTAGTGAATAATTATTTACATGCAATTCCTATATGACATAAAATGCAGTATTTAAGTATGTAATAATTGCTTTTAATTAACTTAGTGTAAGTAAGTTGTAATTATTGTCAATGATGATAATAAAAACATTGAAAATTATTAAAATAATTACTTCACTAGTAGGAAAGAGATATACAGACGTATACCGTATACGCACTATTCATTATTATTATAATACTCGTATATAATTATTATATAATTAATTAAGTGCAGACACGTTGTAGACTATTTTTTTCCTCGTTTACATTTGAATTGACTTTCTTTAACAACATCAGGGCCCTAGAGTGAGTCCAGAGCTATAATGCTGTTCGTAAACCCTGTTCTCTCTGCTCCTAAAATGACGATCACTTTTGGTTATTCAGATGGAATGCGCATTTTTTGGTGCAAGGAAACAGGGTATACGAACAACACTTGGGGACCGGATTTTCAGTTGCAAATGTCTGCTTGCGCCTGCAAAAACAGCAGTTACTTTTCCTGCTGCACAACTTATTAGCAATTTGTTAAATATTTCCTATCTATAACCTGGAATGAACCAAAATTTATAAATATTTAGTAAATTGTTGTGCGGTACGAGGAGCAACCAAACTTGCAGGCGCAAGCAGACATTTGCAACTGAAAATCTGGTCCCTATACATGTTTTATTGTTTTTATAGTATAGTAATATAAATATATGAATGTACAAGTAGCACCAAGTTTGTGCATTTAATTAACCTTTTCGAGTACGATGTATATGTACGTATTGTATACAATTGAAGACAAGAGAGAAATAAAGAATATTTGAATTTGAATTTTTCATACTATTTTTTATTCACTCTATCTCTTTGTGTTTTTTCCCTGTATTATTATTATTCTCACCATTATCGTACAATTTGCTATTATACTTTTCCCATTATATTTTTCTATCTTTTTTTCAGCCAGTATCATCAAAATAATTGTATGAATTTTATATTTCTAATCATGTATGAGCGTGGGGCTAAATATTTTGTTGTACGTAAACGTTGTCCTTTCAATTGTAGTTTGTTTTATAATACATAATCTTTAATAAAAACGATTATTTATTAATTTAATTAACATTATGATATTTCCGTTCAACAATTTTAAATTTTATAGGACAGTGTCTATACACGATCATTGAAGTTTAGTTATTAATGTACTGTCACTTTAAATAAAGAGACGACAAAAAAATGAAATAATATCTTTGACCTAAAAATTTGAGACTCGCACATATTTTTTTTGTGTATAAATCTAAAAAAAAAAAAAAAAAAAGTAAATCATATTTAGCAATGATTTTCATCATGGCAAGGACTTTTACGTGCAAAAATATACACGACTTTGGTATAATATACACTTGACTTTTTGATATACACGTGCTACTATACTGAAATATAAATAGCGCAATCAGAGCAACATTGACTTGCTTCGACATATCACGCGAGTGAGGTTACATTAACTTGCAATAAAATATGCTATGTTCAGTCATGTTAATCACATGTGTCACATGTGCGTATTGTATACATTGTGTGTGTACCACGTAAAGTACACATACGCATGAGTATTTTTAGAACCAGTGCAGATCTCAAGGATGAGAGAGGGTTGACATCTCTAGTTAGTATCTTTGTACAGCGTAAATTGAAATTGCTTTATAGTTTTTCTGCGTTTAACTCCTTTTCTGAGAAACGTGCTTATAAATGTATACACATTCTCTCTCTCTCTCTCTCTCTCTCTCTCTTGATACAGAATTAGAGTATGAACCAACATCATACTGAGAACATGGACCATGATACTATACCATATACAGTTAACACAGCTTTACGGTGTTTCAAATTTTGTTTTTACTTTTTAATTATATCATTACTGAAATTTGATCTATTTATTTTGTCTTTTTCATCAAAAAATTTTAGTTATTTAATGAAATTAAATTAAAAAGTGAATGCCACGGTTGTTCCCGAATGACGTCACGCTTGGAGAAGGTCAGGGTTGACTGGAGGAAAGGCGAACACCATGAGCACCAAGGTCAGGTCAGGTCAGTGAGCTCACTGTACTGTACATCAACCTGATTGTTGTATTGTCAACAACCTATATAAGCTGATTTCAATTCATGCACTGCTTGTCACTCACCAGAGACTAATAGACCGAAGTCACTCATATGACGTCACTTTGTTATAGTGACTAGGCCATCATAGGACAGAAAAACAACAACTCAGTTTTAACTTATTTTAAATAAAATCTATAAAGTGACTTCTTTAAAATGAGTCCTCTTTCTACGCTCTAAAAATTAAGCATCGAAAAACCTTGTATGTATGTATGTATTCTACGTACACGCAGTTTTGCGATGTATTGTATCCAGTTAACGGTTATGATGTCATAAGGTGCTGATAATTTATCGACAAAAACGTAAATGACGTAATAAGTGATGGTATATCACTATGAAATAAAATAAACATCAAATTTGGTATTTCTGATCTTATCTACCATCCATTTAATCTCAACGCTTGTGACGTCATTTGCGTTTCTTTTCTTTTTTTTTTTTTTTTTTTTTTTTCGTTTCAATGTAAAAGCTTAATGACATCATTGCCGTTAATATTATAATTGTTATATCACAACCCTGCAAACAAAGCTTTTAATTTTTTTTTTTCTTATTCTTTTTTTGGTAGATGAAAGATTGCATATAACCATTCTGTATATAACTTTAAAATATATGCTAAATTTCAAAATACTGTTTAAAATTTTCAATGAATTAGGGAAAATGTCGTTTATCTTATACTGGACAATATATATAACCACCATGGCGAACAAGCGCAAGGCTGTGTGCAAACTGCAAAGGGAGTTGATGCCACCAACCAACCAACATAACATATAGAGAACTACGTATATTTAAAATTACGCTACTATAACTTTGAATCACTTATATAAATGTGCGAGAGAGAAACTTTACAAGTGCACATAACTTATAGCATCAGATTAAAACTTAAATGATAGAAATTTACTAAGGTTTCAGAAAGACCTTCTATAATGAAGTTACAAAATTAATGCCATTTAACATTGAAATTGTAGGTATTGATATACAAAGTATACTGTATAACCTTCCTTTATGCTATCTCTCTCTTTCTGCAGTATAAGTTGCATTTTTTGTTTCTCGTTGTTTTTTCAGCCAGTATCATCAAAATAATTCTATTATATTAAAGGGATTTTTTTGTTTTGTATCCCATGCTACAAAATATGCACAATCCATTTAAAAAGAAACGGGTAAGGTTTCATTTTTTCGAGTTTCAAAGAAAAAAAAAGGTGGGGGGGGGGGGGGGCTATAAACAAGGCTTTTTATGGGACAAATACGCGTTAAGTTTAAATACTAAAAAAAAAAAAGTTATAGATATTGCGTGCTAATTAAATCCATCTAGAGTACATAGATATCGTCTAAAAATTGACAGAAACAAAATACAGATAATCCACTTCGATTTACGAACAATGATAATCAGTAACAATAATTATACAGTTGATGAGAAGTCATGATGTAAACATGCTGAGCGGAGAACACACACACAAAGATAAAGTGAAGCCAACGACACTTTTGCCATAGCCCCCGCTTTGCCACCGATACACGTGTCGTGCTGCTCGTCTTATCTGCATACAATTAATTACACTAACAACCTAGCTCATTTTACAAACACACACTTTTTCTCTAGCCTCTTCTCATTAATTAACGCCCACGATAATACATTATATCAAATTTATTTATATTATATAAAATTTGCAGCCAAGATATTTATATATTTTAAGATAAAATATATAAATAGACAAGTATGATATATTATATATTATTTTAAGGTGAATGAGAAGAGGGTTTATCATATGTTGGGAGAGTGTCAACTCTCAATTAACGGTTTCAAATTTGAAATATGAGGGAATGACGACGTATATTATGCCGAGGTTGATGTCAACACTTTTAGCTATTCTTGAACTTCGCTGGAGAGACAAATATGCATGCATGTTCATAGTAAATCATCATTACACCACGCGAAGTACTCGACGTAAGTACTTATAATTGCAAATCTACAGTATATGTTATTATTTCTATATAGCGATTATTAACACGCAAAACATCAATCTGAATATTTTCATACATATTTAAATTACTGAATTTACTTATTGCATAAATAAATAAACATATGCACGGACTAAGTTTTTTTTTTTTTTTTTTCCTTCATACCGTTAATCTGGCCACAATACGTCCAACTACTTTATTCATTATACTCTATAGTATGCTTAATATATTGATATGTATATTTTTCAGCCATATACGATGGGATATTAAATTTATAAATATAAAGCGTAGAAACACTGAATACACGAAGCCAACTTTTGTGATTTATAACAAGTATAACCTTTTAGAGTAAGAATCACGCAAATAAAGAAGTTCAGACTCAAACAAATAAAAAAATGTTGGCTAAAGGAGAAAAAAAATCGTCATATATGTAACTTACTTAATTGTGCGTGAAATTTTTAGGAGCGTCTGACAAAAGTTTTATACAAATTTTCCAAATACCCTCCCCCACTTTTTAAATATTGGCAATACTTCTTATCAGTTAAAAAAGTTGATTATTTTGATTTTGGCTTTGGTGTAAAAGTGTGTTTAATAACACTCATTCTGTTTTATTTTAACTGCAGTGTGGTTATTTAAAAGAAATCAGCAAAATGGTTCCACAGTTATCAAGGATAGGAAATTAGGGACTGTTTTACAGCGCTTTTTTTTTTTTTTTTTTTTTTTTTTTTTATTGGTTACACATCTCCACTGGTAACATGCTAACGTTTTTGTTAATTTTATTCACTTTTATTTTCAGTTTTTTACATTGAAATCTATTATTTATAAAAGTGATTTGAAATTGATTTCTTTACGACCTTCAATATGAAACTTACTCGTTACTCGTATTGACGGTAAAAATTTAGTATTTTTTTATCGACAATTACAAATATTTCCAATACTAAAAAAATAAAAAATAAATAAAAAAAAAAGTTTTAAAAAGTTTGATTTTTGAGCTTTTTGAGACCATAATAAATAATAATAATAATTGTCATGCTAAATTAGAGGACGTACGTGCCAAACTAATTTGTTATATAAATTGTTATAATACATAACTTAGGTACAAAGAAAAGACAAAAGTTATTGTATTTGAAATTCTCACGTGTTCGTGTGGTGAATGTAAATGTGATAATTACAAAGTTTTCATTGCACGTCTTGCACGTTGTGCGGCCTCGTCAGTATTATAATTACTATGTATGTATGTAATGTATGTATGTACTCCATAAGTATCAACTAATACGCAACTTATTGGGCTCCGTGTACTGAATAACAACACTCTATTTATCATCACAACTATACAGAAACTTCTAAAGTAAATTTTAATCAAGATAATATACAAAAAATAAAAGCGATACAATCTTATTATTATTCTCTAACAAATTTTAAGGCACTTTCATATCAAGAATATATAAAAAAAAAAAAAAACAATTACGAAGCTTTTTCTGTAAATCCTATTGTGTTTTATTTTTTTGTTATTTTCGTACTTCAGAACACACTTCAGTAGTACTTCAGAAAAAAAAAATGCTCTTATCATCTAATACTTTGTAAATGGAATTGCGCATTTTTTTGGGGAGGAAAGATAACAGGTTTAAAGAACAAGTCTACAAGAAGAAGTCTAGACGCAAGTATTTAACGTATTAAAAAAAAAAAAAAAAAAAAAAAAAAAAAAATTGCACCCTAATGAAATTCATTAAAAATATCTCTTAACTAATTGTTTGTATACATTTGTTAGTTCAAGTTTTATTGTGATTCTTTACTAGCTACTGACCTCTCCACTTATAAGTTTGAGGACTGACTGAATAGAGAAGAAAGTGTAGAGCAAGACCTAAATTTTGAAAATCACTCTCTCACTCTCTCTCCTCGTCATATTGTTGATATTAAATTAAATATTCAAGATCAAGGTTAATCCATTGTAAATTTCTATTTTTATTTACATACACAACGTTATATATAGTGTTAGTGATATGATTTGAATAGTTAGAGAGTAGAGAGAGAGAGAGAGAGAGAGAGTACCCCAATATCTCAAATATCGAGATTGAAAGCAATCGGACAAAGTAAAAAAAAAAAGTTTCACGCTGCAATGAAAACAATTAATTAATACAGTGCGGTACATATAACCAGCTGACGCGGCCTACTTTACTCCCATTACAAGTACGTACTCTCTTATAATATTATATATGTATACGCGGTGTGTGGAGATGGCCTGTTTTTATTTATTACTATGTTATATTAGCTGCAGGCTACATGTGTCAGCTATACTTACATACATACATACATATACAAATTTGGAAAGTAAAACTAAATAAATACACCTGTATGAATATACTATTATGATAATTAACATTAAACAAGTTGGTAAATAGGTATATCTTCACGTTTATACCTATTTCCATATATCACGTTTCAAGGACGTTACAATTTAAAATGAAATCTATCACTGCTATATATGTACATGATATGGAGATGATATACATAATTATGATATATTATAGTTTCGTTCTCGTAACATCATTTTCTGATTTCACGTTACACATAATGTATGTATAAACAAACTGGAATGACGACTAATTTTTTACCGAGCATTACTTCGAATTTCTATGGGTAAAATATAGGTTTTGTAATTCTTGTTGCCTACTATACTTAAATAATTTTTATTTCGTCGTATCCCGTTTTAGTGTAAATTTCAATAAAATTAGGTGTACTGATGGAATAAAGTTATTGGTATAGGCTTTGGCACACCCTTAAGACATTTTTTTAAGGGAACCTTAATACCTATTACCTATATATAAATACTGTGGGATACTATCATGCAGAGATTTTGATTAACGTGAGTTACAAATTTGAAGTCTATTTAATTAATATATTATTAATAATTATTTCCCTCTATTTCTATTTTTAATGAACTATAAACCTTGAAATTCTTGTGTCAAAAGAAGCTTCAAAAATTATATTTAACTTTGAAGTTCATCATATATTTAAACTTCCCCTGAAAACGTAATTAAATAACTTTTGATGCCACAAAAATATTTTTAAATTTTAAAACTACTTATTAACACTAAAAACTTTGTCAAAAAAAAAAAGTTCTTTAATTTTTTTTTCTTCTTAAATTTAATGTAATGCAAGTAAAAAATAAAATAAAAGTACTATAAACCTAAATCTTTAAATTGGCATAGGACTTTTCTTTCTTTCATCCGTAAGTCATACACCATGGCCCACTAAAAAAAAAAAAAAAAACTAAAACTAATTTTCTCTCCCGCACGAACTTGTCTTTCAAAAAAATTATGCTTTATTTCACTTAAAATTTTCTAGTTGGCAACGTACTTATATAGGACAGTATGCTATAACTACAGTTGAGCGAGCGAGAGCATGTATGCATAACTTTAAAATATAAAAATTTAAAAATAGCCAAGTATTACGATATAAATAAACAAAAAACCAAAAAAATTAATATAATAACAATAATAATATTATATCTCGCTTGCCTGCATCAAACAATGCAAATTGTGAATTGTTAGGTAAGTCTGCGAAATTGAAGTCATTATTTTGAATTGTTGTTGTACCTCCTGCACTTCGTGAAGTCGACGAAGAAATGGACTCACTTAGAGCTAACTTTAATTTCCTGAAGAACATTGCAAGTCTTGACCACGTGGGAGGTATGTTACTACAGCAATAACACTCATGATAGCCGGCGGATACCGAACTACCTCCTACTTCTGCTGCTGCTCCTGATCTTAATAATGAAGCTTCTACTTGCGATGCAGTAACACGATGATGATTGTTATTATTATTATTATGACGATATTCCTGTACTTCAGTCACATTCTTATGTTTATTTTGTGATTGTTCACAATTTTTACACTCGGGCCAAACACGTTCATTAGGAGCCATTACAACGACACATGAATATAAACTGACTATTAACACACGTAATATTTAAATATAATGCTGCAGTTAAGCAGCAACTATTACATACGAAGCACTGGTTAACTAGATATAATATTATAAGCGATGTATCCTGGAGGACCGCGCACCAGAGACTGAGTTTGCGGCAAACTTAATTTACTTCTCTTCGCGGGTACTACGGAGTCAGCGCACCGCTCCAGTCTCCCTTTCTCACACTGCAGTGGGAGGGGCTATACTATATATATAAGCTATATTATATACTTTAGCCACCTGACACCACACAATACATATCTATGGATTATCTAATTTGTCTAACGACTAATTGTTGACAAAATATTATTTGCTAATACTAATATGATACATCAGAAAAGGAGTGTATATTATAGAACAATATTTATTATAGATTATTCATATATTCATTTTTTTTTTTTTTTTTTCCCCCAATTGGTAACAAAAATTTTGATTATAAATTGACGAGATAAGATTTGTGTAAGATAAAGTTGTGTCTGTAGAAGCAATAATATAAAAATTATAATAAATTCATATGATGAATAAAAGTAAATACATATAATAATTATGTTATAGCTCATTTTAAGTACAATTTATTAAAAGATTCAGCATACTTTATGCTATACTACATAATAAGTAATAACTATACTACAGAGCATAAATATCATGTTGAATAGTATAAGTATTCATGTTAATTGTTATAATTTAGCATCACTTATACTGTATATGACATTAAAGCTCTTGTCAACTTACTTTTTTATCATTTAGTATACTAGATTGATAATTACCATACCTTATTATCCATGAACTAGACACCAACACGTTGATTTTGTATTTATTTTCATTTTAGCGGTTATTTCACGTATCTGACGTCACAATGTACCGATGGGGTCGTGATAGGGGTAAAGAATTTGAGGGAGGTACTTGAATTTATCACGTGACCAGAGCGGTGACTGTGATTGGCGGAGGTACATTGTGACGTCAGATACGTGAAATAGCCGAAAAAAAAATAAATACAAAACCAACGTGTTGGTGTCTAATTCATGGATAATAAGGTATGGCAATTATCAATCTAGTATTCTAAATGATAAAAAAGTAATTTGACAAGGGCTACAATCAATATTACTCAATTTATGAACGATGACTCATTTTAAACACAAATTTCCATGTAATTTGAAATATTGTAACGTGATTATTGACTGTCATTGCATATGTATGTGCTTGTAAATATTTTATTGACAATCATTTCTACATTGTCCATTTGGAGGCAATAACCTAAGCTAATGCATTTTACATTTGTCATGAATGTAGGATGGAAGAAATCAATAAAAAGAATTTTGAATGCAGAATAAATTACGTAATTTATTCTTTCCTTGCACTAATAAAAATTACGCACACAGTCTGATGTATACATGAAAGTCACGTTTAAGGGAGTAGGGTACCGACCTTATATCTCCAAAACTAGAAGAGTTTTGGGTCTAAATTTGGTGTCATTGTGTAGCTAAAAGTCACACCTAGCCGTGATAAAAAATTTCATGATGTTTGACCGTCCCGAAAAAAACAAAAAAATTTAAATTAACATTGGGCCTTGGGCTTAAAATTTCAAAAAATCTTATAACATTAATTTGCACGGTGACCCCCCAAAATTTTTATATATTTGAAATTATCTCAAGCTGAAGTATTGTGCAAAATTTCAGATTTTTTTGACGAGAAAAGTTTAAGCCTAATGGACGACGTTGGTACCCTACTCCATTAACTTATAAAAGCAACTTATCAAAACTATAAATTTAAAAACACTCGCGAGCTAAATGATTAACTAACTTTGACGCCTGCGAGATAGGCTTCCCGTTTGTCGCTTACTGTGCACCTAAACGTACAAACTCAAATCTCTCTTTGATCTGTGATGACTTGTCTCTCGCATGTGCATCATTTTGCTAACAACACAAAATATCACAAACGATTGCCACTCAACCCTATCAAGGACAACATTAAATAAAGCCGCGCGGTAACAAAACAATCATTTTGTCACGCCTAGACGTCACTGTTTCAAAAATTTATATTGTTTTTAATACGACTATTTTTTAACATTAAAAACAGGATGTTTTAATTTATACTTTTTATTATACAAGTAATAAATTTTACGTAAGTTAAAAATCGCGTCAAAAGTATGTCTTTGGCAAAGTGTGCGTCTTATTTGAATATCTCCGTTCCACTAGCTACGTTTTATCTGCTCTGCACTACAGTACCCTATATTGAATGTTACTTATAAAACAATATGCGATTTAACAATATAGTTATGGACATATTATATACGTATACCAAAGTAGTAGAGATCGGAGTTTAATTTCTTGATTAGCAAAACGTCCTCACTGATTCAATAAGTTCATTCGTAAAGTCATCATGATTTATTACAATTAAAAACCTGGCGTATGTTGTATGTTTACTACACTATCTGTTAACTAAGGTATAGACTTTCGGCTAACATTTTATGATACACTACCTCAGTTAGCTACTTCATTTGAATAAGATTCACCTTTGAACTTACAAAGACTCGTTTGGCCATGATTTAAACTAAAGATTACCCTTTTTCACTTTTTGTTTTTCTTGGTGTATACAGCATCATTTTGTGCTTAGAGACCAAGAGAAACAAAAGGTGACTTATTTGTTTCAATTTTAAGCAATGGAACTTACCGCGGTGCAGCACTTTACACAGGTGAAACGGAAAAATCGTATGGATTTCTTAAATTTTCTATCTGTTAACATTGCTATAGATATTTTTGAGAAAGCTAATGCGCAGAGAAATTTTGAAATGAGGAATACTACACATGCTTTGACTTGTTAATTAAAAAAAAAAAAAAATACAGCGATGATTTTTTTTTATCACGCAGGTAACATAATGGTCCAAACCCAGTTGTTGGAAGGTACCAAATGTTGGCAGATTTGTTAATGATTTTGTTAGTGACTTACAACTTGAAAATTTTGGATATCCAGGAAAATCTGAGATTCCTTTAATTTTCTATCTCCTAATAATGTTAGGTATTTTTAAGATGATTGGACTCAATGGTGGCATGGTGGCATCAAAAAATCCTTTCACCTTAATATTTCTCTATAAGTGCCAACAATTGGTACTCGACCTTTTTCATTAAAAAAAAAAAACGTAAAAAGCTATTAGCATGTCAACAACTGGCATTGAATACTAAATACTTACATTGAATAGTTGATTTTTTTTTTTTTTTTTTTTTTTAATAAATACTTCAATTTAGCAGAAATAAAACAGAGTTGCGTGGATGATTCGTTAGTTAAAATTAATTACTGCTCGACAGGTGTTGTTGAAAACAGTTTAGTTTCAATCTTGTAAGCTATCTGCGTGCGAGTGCACTCAAGATTTAGCCTTGCTCCACATTGCAGATACAAATAACTTAAGTCGCTGCTGGACACACTTTTACCGCCAATATCACATTTATATGTACAACTTTATTTGCAACTACGAAAATTATATTTATGATGGATAATACAGTTTGTACAAAATATATAGCAAAGAAAGAGGCACTATGCACTATAAATGTAATAGGGTTGGAAAAGCACCTGTATGCGGCTGTAAAAGACATGGAACTCGATAAAATCTTTAAATAAAAATAAATAATAATTATTATAATTTTTCAATCGTTGAGCATTATGTGCAACCCAAAATATACTGATTTTTCATCTCAATTGCAATGTTTTTATTTGCTCTCTTAAATACTTTTGTTTATTCATTTGTTTTTAAAAGAATGTATTGTAAAAATACCGAAGATTCTTTTTAATAAACGAGGGAATCATTTTACGTTTAAAGTCGATGTCTTTCTTTCTTTTTTTTTTGTTTTTGTTCTTGTTCTTGTTCTTCTTGTTCTTTTTTTTTTTTTTTTTTTTTAATAATTTGTTTTACTTTCCTTGTTTTTATTGCGATGTCCACCATGCTGGTTCAATCAATTGTAGCCCTAAGTTGGTCAAGTTTAATCATTTATATTAGTCTTTGTTCACGCAACCACAACCCACCCTTCGGTAACGCATTTGCTCCAAACAAAAATTTATGCTCTGTGCACACAACCCCAAAACTCACTCAGCTCGAATATATTCGTTGTGAGATGAAATCTGTAATTTTGGGAGCTTGGACCATTCTTCCTTTGACCTAAAGTTCTCTCTCTCTCTCTCTCTCTCTCTCTCTCTCTCTCTCTCTCTCTCTCTCTCTCTCTCTCTCTCTCTCTCTCTCTCTCTCTCTCTCTCTCTCTTCTTGCCATTTTGAAACTTACATTATGTATTGTTTAAATATACTGGCACATGTTTGTAATTTTAATTATTAATTACCAATAATCAATTATATTAGTACTTTTGTATGGCATGTTTCTATATTAATGTGTACAACCATTATTCATAATAAAGAATGGGACCACCCACGATTTAGTAAGGCAATTAATAATTTAAATTTCGTTTTGTATTGTACTATATCACATGCTCATCTTTATGAGAAAAACTCTCTGTCTCTCTCTCTCACTCTACAATAACATCATACAAATGGTTTGGATATAATATGCAGAATGTTATAAAAAAAAAAAGAGGAACACTTATAAGTGTATTTAAGTCTGTACTTAAAAAAAAGTACTGTCAGTCTAAGAAACCGTACAATACAAAGTATTACATACACGTAACGATAATATATATGAAAGGGAGAGATAAGTCTATATTATACATATATATTAGAACTTTTCTATATACGCAAATCACTCTCCAAACTTGATACAAAATAATGTAACACACAGTTTAAAAAAAAAAAAAAAAACGTTGATATATGTGACCTCTGCATGTGTTCATATATACATATAAGTTATTCATAATTCCCCGCACTCATAACATGAAGAAATAAATAAATCAAATACGATTGATGTATTGACGTTATTGCATTTAATAATTCATGCAAATGTTAAGTTGAATATATAAAGTACTTGCATTCAATAAACTATTAAGTGTACTATGTTCACTTGACCATGATTCAATTATTATTCTTTTTTTGTACCATTCATATATTTGCGATTAATGTTCAATGTTATTCATGTGAGAGAATTATACTTTCAATGAACGGGGGGGGGGGGGGGGGGGGGGGGAATGAAAAGCGTATAATGATTGAGCTATAGCTCGATTTCAACAATATTTTTTTATTCATAAAACCGTAATTTTAGCAATATTGAATTCTACTGTACAGCAGAACAGTATAAATATTAAATCAACTTATAAATAACAACAATTATACTATACCACATAAATTACGCAATTTATTTTATCCGTGTTGTTTCATTATTATTTTTTTTTTAACTTTTGTCAGAGGGAGGTAATTTGCTATTTTAATGCAAATTATTAAAATTAATGGTGTTATTTGCTATATTTATAATGTATGATAATATAGCGAATAAGCAGCCACATAATCTGTATAATAACAGCAAACGTAACACCGTATAGAGTGTAGTTTATTACATTATTATTTAAACAAAACACAAAAAAGTAACAGTAAGTACTTTACATCGATCATGCATATAAATAAATCCAGGTGTTTGTTGACATTCCGCGAGAGGGCAACCCCTACTGGTATATGCCTATACCATGCAACTGTGATCGCAGTTTTGTGCAAAATAAGGGCGTTCGTCGCCGAGTCAGTGTTGTACTATTCAACCAACTAGTAGCGCCACTGGCGCCCCTAAAGCCGGTACGATCGATGTCATACTGGGCATAGCAATGCATAGCAACACCGGCATGGGCACAGGCAAGACACCCCTTTAACTTGCTCGCTCACTCAGCCGACAAATATGATAATTACGTCGTATGATATGATATACATTTTGTAACCACGTGAGTGATGAAGCCGTGTAGTTTTACTCAAAACTAAATTGGCAAAGCGTACTGTATGAAATACATACATGAATGAAGCAACTTTACTGTAACAATACATTACAAAATGTAACGCAGGACTATACACTATGCTCGAACCCAAATCTAGGCAGCCCACGATGTTTTTTTTTTTTTTTTTTTTTTTTAGTCTATAAGAGTGGAAGCGCATGACGTCATACTAAAACAATGAATAACATTGCTCAGCATAGGGCTAATACGTGTCCTTTAGAACTGTTTTCTTTGGACAATTATTTGGTTGTTATTTTTCTAGCATACTTGAAAACCTAATTGAACCTGTTAACGCCATATCAATGTTCTCAAAAATACTAATAAGTATTTTTAAATTGGCAAAATGTCATTTTTCCATACCGGATCTAGTTATTTAGTGCTTACATATGGCGCCGACTTTTATATGAATGCAACCTCCCTATGCATGAACTGTAAAAATACATTATAAAATTTAACTCACTCAGGACTATAATGTACTCTAATCCAAATAATAGAGGCTACAGTAAACAGTAACCCAATAATATATATTATTCATTGTTTTGAAGTCTATATTGAAACAACACTCATTGTAAGGTCGAAAAATATAAGCAGTAACCCTAACCTTGACCTCACAAAAGTACAAAGAAAGTATACGTACGTAGTGAGTGTATAATACATAACGTTTACTTACTTTAACTACAGTAATTTACGTACATTTTGTATGTAAAGTGGTACTGTGGCATGTATGTACATATGTATATATGGTACTTAAGTACAAAATACCATGTGGGAAAGTACTGTACATACGTAAATTTTTCATTGCGTTCTTATACTCTATATGCTCGTATAAGGAATGGAAGACTTTATTGAATAGAATGAAGACTTTCTTTACGTTGCTTTATGTATAAAAAAAAAAAAAAAAAAAAAAAAAAAAATCAATAGGAATTGTTACATTAAGTAAATTCAAAAGAAATTTTTTAAAAGATGACAACTCTTTTTTAGAGACAGTATTATAATTAAAACTATTTTAAATTAAAATCAATAATGTGGAAGAGGTGCTATAAAATGTCTCTATATATACTTTATAATTTAACAAGTTTCCTCGTTCTTTAATTATTTTAAAACAAAGGAGTAAACGAAATTATTACTATTACAAACTTTTTGAATAAATGTTACCGGAGTAACGCATTAGCCAATCATAGGCAGCAAGGAAAAAATGGGAAAGTTTTTTTTTTTTTTTTTTGATAAACTAACGCACTAACGTAAGGCTATAGCAATAAGTTATAGATTTTGTACAAAGTTCTATGGTTAACACCCATTTGGAGATTATCTTCAATCGAAAATCATAACAAAATTCTATATTTGGTACTTTTAATTTAAGCACGTGATTTTTTTTTTTTTTTTTTTTTTTTTTTTTTTTTTTTCAGGATTGATTTTTATAGTTCTTAAGATTATTATAGTACGTAATTTATGAAGGATATTAAAACACCTTGTGTATAACAATTGAAATAACAAAAAGCTACATAAATAAACTATATATATCACCTCTCTTATATAGATGGGAATTTCCAGTTACATCTCGCCTGAGCAAAGTAAAATATTGACCGAGGCAAATAACCTTTCTTTGTACTAATTTATTATTTTTTCTCTCTACTATTTATTTACGCAAATTATATACCCTCGTGCAACAAAACGCAAACAATATACATATACGTGTGTTTTAATCAATCTTCAACTTTACATCAATCTTAATTTTATATTTCTTTAACATACAGTACGTGCTTACATAGGAATCTATCAATTAATTTATCATGTACACCTTTTGTGAAGCCCAAATATGTATACTGTAAGGAATACAGAATTTTGTTTATTTAACTTCAAAAAGAACAAGAAAAAAAAGTCTTCTCTGTGCATAAGAATAATATTTTTTGTGAAGTGTACAATTATTTTTTGTTGGTTGCACTTGACTAATATTGAATATTTTACCATTCAAATAATCACGCGCTAAATTTTCAATGTTACCGTCAAAAGGGGTGATTTTAGCCCAATTTTCAAAAATTATTTACTCCTATAACTAAAACTCATAGCAATGTGAAACAAAACTAAAAAAAAAAAAAAAAAAAGTGTAAAATCAAGCTTTACTTAAGTTTTTGTTTTAAGACCCTATAATCTTTAGTTAGGGAGTAAATATAATTTTTGAAAATTTGGCTGTAGTTAGCCTACTTGACAGTACTCTTAGAGGGGGTAATACATGCGGAGTTAAAATGGTACGGTCATTTTATTTTGGTACGGTAATATTGGCATATTATGGGAATAACATGTATTTATATAAGAGTTTTGCGTCAACTGAAATCTCCATCTGATTGCATTGACTAATAAAGGAACAACTGTTTTAAGGCCGACTTAAAGTGATTTCACTCATATCCGTTTCCGTTTCTACTTACTACGCATGCGTAGTACGTCAAAACGGAAGCGGATGTAAGTGAAATCGCTGTAAGTCAGCCTCAAAACAGATGTTTCTTTTTTAGTCAATTGTATGGCTATACGCCAATAGAAATTAATTTTTAAGTAAAATGACTGTACGAAAATAAATAAATAAAATTATTCTTGTTTGAGTGTACAGTACATAGTAGGCAATGTTAGATAACATATAATATAGCAACATAATATAAGACTATGTATGCGGGAGAACTAATTAACGTACGGGATTATTTTCGTGTGGGCAGAAAGTGTCGCATCCTACATATAATATACAGTATAGTCTATGAAAATGAGGATCGCACTAATTGAAATGACGTCATCATGTGTGGGTGAAGTCGATCAGCTGGTCTTTATATTATGTAAGGAGGAGGTCAAAGTTCACAACGGAAATAATCCACCCTCACACTCGTATCACGCAAAACCCTACTTTCATGTTCTTTTTTTATCCTCGCTAGAAGCAAGCATAATATTACACAACAAATTTTTAGTTAAAATTTCCAAGATTTTGTTCTTGTTTTTTTTGTTCTTGCAAACTATAAGTAAGTTACATTTATTTTGTCTCTCAATCTAAATTAATTCCCTTTAAGTTAATTAAATACTTTTAAAATGTATTATAATTATTAAAATTTCAAATGATTTACAACAGAAATTTAAATCAAGAAAAAAAAAATACAATAATGTCTAGGAATCTCTTGGGACATAATTATATAGTATCCTTTTTTTACGACGTAAAAAAAAAAAAAAAAAAAAAAAAAAAAAAAAAAAAAAAATCCAAGTATTTCTGGACTACCTTGAGATGTTATGCAAAAGTTGACAACGTTTTAAGATGGGAGGGGGGTTCAAAGATCTAATATTTCCACATTTGGATCGTATAAAAATGTGGTGTGATTTTACAAGCTTAATTTGTTGATCTTTTAGTACCTATAAATTTTTTATAGGGAAGATGACCTAGAAAAAAATAAGTAATTTATGTTGCATTCAATAACTACTTTATTCTATAGAACACAGATGTTACTATTTTGGAATAATAACATACGAAATTATGCTCTTAGGCTAGGTATCTTAACTATTTTACTGCAATTAATGATACTGCATTGAGCTAGCATGATTATTATGTATTAAAATTTACAACTTGAAATAACAATAAGTTACAAAAAGCTTAATGGTCTTGTCAAAAATATATTTTTTCAATTTCTGTATTCTGGTGTCTAGCACCTTAATGATATAGTTCAATCAGCTGGAAGAGGTTTCGGATAACAATTATAATGTAGCACTAAAAACTTACATAAAAAATAATAAATAAATGTAATTTTAAATCACAAGACAACAATAATTTTAATTTAATTATCAAACTAAATTTATGACACAGAAATTCTAAATTTGAACGTTAAGCATAAATATAATGATATCATCAATTTGTTAATTGGTGTCAAAAAAAAAAAAAAAAAAAAAAAAAACAGCCAGGGCGAAGTATTCTATAAAAATGATGTCATTATTATGATCTTTTTTTAGAAGGTTGTTAAACAAACGTCATTAGTGTCATTACTCGAAATTCCAAAGAAAAATAAATAAAATAACACATTCCCCCCCCCCCCTTCCCCCCCCCGTGTTCAAAGTATTATTTTGCAAATTAATAAAATAAGAAGAAAAGGTCCAGTTATGTTTACTTCTTATTTTAGATGAGCTGGTCACCATTGCAGACCCCTCCTTGGAAGCTCAGTGTGACATTGTTCTTATTTTCAGATTGTAGAGTTCCATAGAAATTTCTTGTTTCTATCATTTTCATTTGTTTGGTATTTCAATAAAATTATTAATATTAGACACATGCACACACTTTGTATCATGTTATAGTGCCTCGTTAAGTTATATCATTAAAATTAATATAATACACAATTAAAAACTTTTGACTATTAACAAAACAAACTACTAACTATTAAACCAAAAAATTTATACTTTTTATTTTCAAAATTTCTTGTGCTAAATTGCTCATAATTGTAAATTTTTACTTATTATTATTACTTTATAATTTGCATTTTTTCGAATTAAAATATTTAGGAGACGAAGGCTTTCAAGTAAAAGAATGCCTGCAACTGAACATCACACACACCCCACCCGTTTTTTTTTTTTTTTTTTTTTTTTTTTTTTTTTTTTTTTTTTGGTATTTCTCTCTCTCTCTCTCTCTCTTTCTCTCTCTCTCTCTTATTTTTTGGTTGCTTTGAAGCAAGAAAAAACCTTAAATTGATTTTCACCAAGTTAAAAAATTTATGATTCTTCGTTTTTTTATTTTTATTCAATTTTCTTTGCTGTTCATTTATTGACGTATATAAAAAAAAGGGAAGGAATTGTTATTGGATTTGCATTGATTTTTTTTATAAAGTAATATTTAATTTACACCTTGCAAGAGGGAGGAAAAAAAACTTGAGAAAGTGGGAGTAACATTGCGTATAAAAATGAAAACCAATAATAACAAATCGTTAATTTATATGGGTAATACAACATTCTGTTTCATATTAAACTTTGTATGGGCTCCTCTCTTTTTAATAACATCCTATATTATATTGAGTACTTTCTATCATAATAACAATGTTAATTGTCTGTATGCCTCAATAAAGCTTTATTAAAAAAAATAATAATAAGAATCGATTAAAAATTTATAAGTCTTATAGAACTTGCTTTGACAATGTTCAATGTTATCGGTAGTGATGTACGAGTAGACCAACGCGCGGGAAGAAAAAAAAAAATCTATTTTGAAGACCTTTTTTTTTTTTTTTTTTTTTTTTGAGAAAACTACTGCAGTTAGAATGGATAATTTCTATTGACGCAAAATAGTCACAGCTTCACGTTTTGAGCAATTTTTGACTATAATGGTAAGAACCAATGAAAATTTAAACCAATCGGTTCTCTATAATGTAACTAATATAATATAACGTGCTGTCAAAATCTCACAACCATTATTATATCAAAGTTATTAGTACTATTAGACTCTGTTTGAATTTGAACGTTCGTGGTATAAACATTTTATACTCATATATGCTCACCGATTCTTTATTATTGGTTTAAACTAAAATAATAGTAATAATAAATCCGGCTAAAATCTAGTATAGCTGGCGCAAAATTAGTCAATAATCTTGGATGGGAGTTATAAATTAGAAATGAAGATAGACTTTGCGGTATATGCATTCTATGCAATATGCGGGGTTAGGGTATGGAAAAACCTTATATCTAGGTACAAATTCATGAAGCATTTTCTAAGTAGGAAAGAAGAATCATGCACTTTTAAATGCAAGTTTTAAGGACAAATAAAGACATGGAAAAGTATTTTTTTCTAAATAGACCAGTTCTGGATTAGAACAGGGACTATAAATTAAGTTGTTACCATTGAAAATATGAAATTTGAGGGAGGGGGGGGGGAATAGCAATTTTTATTTTAATATATTTCTCATAACGACAAGCGAGTTAATTGTATACAATTATCTATTATCAGGTTTAATTAAGGATCACTTTGATATATGGTCGCAAATACTAACCCCTCTCCACAGTATAGGGACTATGCCCCTTCTCTCTCTGTAAATAGTGCGAGTGTGTTAATTATTTCTTCACGGTTATGTAAATAATTAAGAAGACAAGCTAATTATCATTTAGAAAAGAAACAATAAAGGCAGGTGTGAATGTATATAAGTTAAAAAAAATAATGGACACTTATAAAACATTTGAAATAA
Organism: Ecdyonurus torrentis; assembly: GCA_949318235.1. Taxonomy (NCBI): domain Eukaryota; kingdom Metazoa; phylum Arthropoda; class Insecta; order Ephemeroptera; family Heptageniidae; genus Ecdyonurus; species Ecdyonurus torrentis. Next base: position 51,228,900 of record OX439128.1, on the reverse strand, counting down.
AACTGATGATGTAAGTTAAAATAGGCTATAAAGATTTTGGTAAATGAAGAAGATGCAAGGTAACGCAGGACACGTGACGTACGCACGCTCACACGCACGCATACAAAAGCTATATCGACTGGTAGTTACACCATGGACTGACTGCCTATACGACGACATGACACGCCTCCGCTTCTATATTATACTCTCAACTCAACTATACTCTAATTTTAGAATATATACCGCGATGTTGAAGAGTGAGAGAGGGCGTCGGCTCCTCAATCAAGTCAAGCATAAGAAGAACGTTAGCACGTGGCTAACGTGCTTGCTTCGTTTTTTTTTTTTTTTTTTTTTTTTTTTTTAATACGATGCGTAATTACAATCTTATACTATTGACCACACAGACAAAATTTCATCAACTTTTCAATATTTTCATACTAAAAAGGGCACATTTACACTCTAATTTTTACCACGTGTTACTCTACCTCTACTCTATTTCTGCCCCATGGTGAGAAATTTAGCCATAAACCAGTGAAATTTGTGACAAAAGGACGTATCTGCTTTAACATAGGGTTAAATGGCACAAAAATCTAAATTTTCCCATTTAATTCCATGATACAGCATAATATAGGCCACATTTGCTAGAAATTTCGCAGGTTTGAGGATGATTTTCTCACCATGGGGCATCATGTCGATAGAGTAAACCTTTTGGTAAAAATTACAACTTAATCAGAGTCTGACTAGATAAAAATTGTTCTCTTTTAAACAATATTTGGATTACGCAAAAAAAAAAAAAAAAAAAAAGATTATATTTTAATTGTTTAGAAATTGCTTAATAGATTTTTTTGTTTTGTTTTTTATTAGCTTCATCAAGCATGACTATACGTCAATTAATCTTTCTCTACTGCCTACATTATAAAATGCTATACATGTTCGCAATAGATAAGTATGATTCCAACCCACCAATATTTGCCTAAATTACGGGGTTGGTTGACCCTGCATATAAATGCCAGTGTCTATTTAATCCAACATCACTTTATCAAACTATCATACCAAGGATATAAAAAAAAAAGTCGCGAAATTGAACGCAGATCTCCCGCTTGTTAAGTGCAAGCTTTTTACTTGGGGCATACTTTATAATAATTGCTTAATTAATTCTATTGTTCTTATTTATTTATGTTTGAACTTATATGGCACATTAAAAATATTTATCTGTATAAGGATGAATTAAATCAACCCCACCGTCAAATAAAATTGATGTTTGTGGTCGTATGACGACGATAAATAAATGATTCGATTTGAAAGCAAACATTTGCCAAAATTTTGGCTAAATATTAATGTCACGTGATTGGTCTATATCTCAGAACAATGACGTCATCTTGTACCTGATATATATATATATATATATATATATATATATATATATATATATATATATATATATATATATATATATAATATTGTAAGTACCACCCACCCACCCCACCCACCCTAATACAGCTGAGTATTTCTTCAGTATGACGTCATGGTAAAAAAAAAAAGCTGTAAGCATTGAGTAACTCGATTTTTCATACTAACATTTATTTTCTTGCTACATTTATATACAAAAAATCTTGATGTTTATTTCAGTATCGAATTATAGCTAAATCTATAGAATTGATGAAATAGATATATAGTAAATAATTATGTGAAGGGTAGTGTATGTATTATGTACATACGTCAGTGTAAAGTAGATGGCAAAGAAATGACCTACTCTCTCTCTCTCTCTCTTCAGTAAAAGAATCGATACAACAAGAATGCTTGCTCTTCGTCACCTCATTAATTAACTATGAGCACCAAGAAGGAGCACTATTGGAGAACTTTATATATTTAACTGAAAATTCTCACTATAATCAAATCGAGAAATAATGGGCGTCATCGAAAACATTTCCACACCCACCCATTTAAAAGAAAAAAAAAAAAAAACTAGAAATGTCTAGAGTATGATTCACTTAAATTCATCAAGTTTTAGTACAGTAATTTTCATAGAAAAAAAAAAGTAATAAATTTAAATTAAAAAATAACTTTAAAGACATGATTCTGCAATGGATAAGAAAATCTATTTATCCAGCGCCATTTATGAATTAGCTAGCGGGACTAGCGCACTTCACCCCCCCCCCCCCCCCCAGCCTTTCAGTTTTAATAAGAAAATACTCCACATGGTAAAATTTCTAATTAATAGATAACATTACACACAATGACGTAATAACAATGACTGGTGGTGTCTATGGTCCATTAGAACTGTTTAAAAATTGAAAAGATAGTTTATTTCAAATCGTATATTTAATTAAAAGCAGAAATAAAACAACTGAAGTTTTTTTTTACGTACTTCAAAATATTAACTTACAATTCTATACTAGAACATTTGTTTATGATTTCATTTCTCATTGTCCATATAGGTATAACAAAAAGAAAAATGTTCATGCATATAACATTTCGTTTTGTGTAAATATGAATCTAAAAAATTGAGGTTTAAATTTTTACTGTAAGATTGAAATGCCATATAATTTACACTATTGGATTATATTTATTTATTTATATATATATATATATATATATATATATATATATATATATATATATATATATATATATATATATATATATATATATAATACTGTACCGTATATATTATATATATTATTATTATTATTAACTACATTGTATTTTTGACTTGAACTTATACAACTTATACAAGGAAAAAAAAAAAGGTGAAGGTGAAAATTGCAGATTTAGAATTGCAATAAGTCTTCTTGACACGCGACGAACATAGAAAAGAAAATTGCAGGACTTGACAGCCCGCCACGAGTTCAATTGTCGCTTCACGGCAGGGGTCATGCACACGACATCATTAGCATCTCTCGCTCAATATTATCAAGCACGCTAGACATTGTTGTGACTGCCTTACATTTTTAATTATTATTATTTTACACATACCACGAAAGAAAAATGCGTATGAAATTGCAATGTAAAGAATCACGATTAAAAAAATTAAATTATAATGTGCATTTTGGGTAAACTATTATTAAAAAATTCGATTATTATACAAATAATAGCCTTCGTAAACGTTCAAAGATTTTTTTTTTTTTAATATTATTATCAACTGTACGTCAAATTTCTAAAAATGATGGAGAAAATTTGTGTTATGGCCAATATTTTAAATCAGCACTCTATAAAAGTTTTTTCTCTATGGGATTTTATGCATGGCATGGCATACGTGGCAACTAAATAAACTGCAGTGTGCAACTGCATGAGTTTTACATTGCAAAATTATCGGCTGCACATGTAAATCAATAGGCAAACGATATGCTATCTTAAAACAGGTCATGTTTTTATTTTTTATTGTTATTACTGAAAATAATTTTTATTTTGCTTCTAATTAGTAACGTATCAGAGAAACATGACAAGTTAGAGAGAGAGAGAGGATACGTAAAAAAAAGTTGTTGTATTCAAAGATGAAATGGAAGTATTTTTCAATCAAAATTTTCATTTTAATGCGCTACACACAATCGTCGAACAATAAAAAAAAATGTATCTTCCAAAAAAAAAAAATCAATAAACATTTTATAAAACCACACTAATTCAATTTTCTGTCATATAAGAAATTGATTTTTAATGACAAAATAAATGACCACAAAATAATAAAATAAAAAAATAAAATCGTGTTACGTAAATTAAGTTATGGAGGGAAACTTTTAGATCAACCATCTGCTTTTCCATGCTTACGATTGAAAGTTGGTGATTTTTTGTTCAATTACTTTTACTTATATAGAATTTGCTTCATTTTTTTGAACAATGCGTTTTACGAATTACCTATTATTGGGTTATGACTCAAACTTTTAAGTCAGGGTCAAATTGATATCAGTAAAATATGACTGTTTTATCCTTAGCATAAATAGTATAATAATAGTATAATATAGTATATGAGCAGTTATTCGCCATTTTTACAACGACGGCACCCGTGAAATTTTTTCTTCCGAATTTGCTGAAACTTATTTTGTAAGTACACCTATATGAGGTACAAATTGTGTCAAAATATTTTTCAAATATTTTTATTCTTACGTGAGCTGGAGCGCTTCAAAGTGGAAATTCATGCATTTTTTGTTGAAAAATACACCAATTTCAAACCACTGTCACATAAAAACTATTTAAAATAAATTTAATTTTCTTTTTTTGTATTATAAAGCTCAGTTAATGGCCTTTCTAAAAATATAGACATTTTTAACAAATTGTAATTTCTTAAGTGCTTAATTAATTTTTCAAAAATGTACTTTTTTGATAAAATTGTGCATATTTCAAAGCAATTTTTCTGCACCCTAAAATTTTTTGAATTTTTTTCTAACACGTTGGTTAGTTGCCCTGTATTGTATTCTACAATAAATATCTTGAAACATGTCAATTTTTTATTTTTTAATTTACAGCATCAGTTTTTGTACGACCTTTTTCGAAAAAACACCACTTTTCACACGTAAAAAAGTCTGTGTTAGAAATTGATATCAAGATAAATAAATATATGGTTGGAAAGCTCATTTCCTATATATTAAGAATCAAAAATAAAAAAACTGTGTATAGAACGTTTTGTTACGGAGAACGAGCATCTCCGTAAGTACTAAATTCGCTGCGCGCTATGCTTGGCTGCTGCATTCTATTCTCCCTGTAACATCAAAAACGCACACTAGTCAAGTATAATTATATATTTATATCCTTTTTGATTTCTATTTTCTATTATAATTTTATTATATTGATTTTTTTTTTTTTTTTTTTTTTTTTTTTTTTTTGCGATTCAGCTTTTTGATTCAAAAATTTATAACCATTGCGCAACTTCAATCTTCATTTATAATATACGCACATATATGTATGTTTCATTATTTACTTTTATGATTATAAAATTTGAGTAACAATGTATATTTTATATGCTTTAGTCATTTTGCTATAGCCACATGGTGAAAATATTGTAAACAAAACTTCGTTGAATAAGATGTTCACGTGATTGCAGCACACGTAGCAGCACATCACGGCGTAATATAATCATCAGCTCTTTTTTTTTTTTTTTTTTTTCGGGATTCATCATTAAATAAAATTATTTGTATAAATATGTGTATTTATTTTATTACTTTTATTTCTACCAAATTTTGGCTGAATTAAATCGATTAAATTGAATCTGTGCAATGAGATAACAAGTAAAATCTATTTGTAGATAATTTAAAAATAATTGAAATGGGGGGGGGGGGGAATAATATTTTAACTTACCAATATGGTTAAAGAGTACTTCAAATCTTATAAAAAAAAACTGATGATTATATTACGCAGTGATGTGCTGTTACGGAGCGGTGCGAAAGCAATCACGTGAACATCTTATTCAACGAAGTTTTGTTTACAATATTTTCACCATGTGGCTATAGCAAAATGACTAAAGCATATAAAATATACATTGTTACTCAAATTTTATAATCATAAAAGTAAATAATGAAACATACATATATGTGCGTATATTATAAATGAAGATTGAAGTTGCGCAATGGTTATAAATTTTTGAATCAAAAAGTTGAATCGCAAAAAAAAAAAAAAAAAAAAAAAAAAAAAAAAAATCAATATAATAAAATTATAATAGAAAATAGAAATCAAAAAGGATATAAATATATAATTATACTTGACTAGTGTGCGTTTTTGATGTTACAGGGAGAATAGAATGCAGCAGCCAAGCATAGCGCGCAGCGAATTTAGTACTTACGGAGATGCTCGTTCTCCGTAACAAAACGTTCTATACACAGTTTTTTTATTTTTGATTCTTAATATATAGGAAATGAGCTTTCCAACCATATATTTATTTATCTTGATATCAATTTCTAACACAGACTTTTTTACGTGTGAAAAGTGGTGTTTTTTCGAAAAAGGTCGTACAAAAACTGATGCTGTAAATTAAAAAATTAAAAAATTGACATGTTTCAAGATATTTATTGTAGAATACAATACAGGGCAACTAACCAACGTGTTAGAAAAAAATTCAAAAAATTTTAGGGTGCAGAAAAATTGCTTTGAAATATGCACAATTTTATCAAAAAAGTACATTTTTGAAAAATTAATTAAGCACTTAAGAAATTACAATTTGTTAAAAATGTCTATATTTTTAGAAAGGCCATTAACTGAGCTTTAATACAAAAAAAGAAAATTAAATTTATTTTAAATAGTTTTTGTGTGACAGTGGTTTGAAATTGGTGTATTTTTCAACAAAAAATGCATGAATTTCCACTTTGAAGCGCTCCAGCTCACGTAAGAATAAAAATATTTGAAAAATATTTTGACACAATTTGTACCTCATATAGGTGTACTTACAAAATAAGTTTCAGCAAATTCGGAAGAAAAAATTTCACGGGTGCCGTCATTGTAAAAATGGCGAATAACTGCTCATATATATATTTTTCCATGCTTGCAGATAATAGTTTTGCATGCCCTCGACTGCGCAAGTAGCAAAATCTTATAACCATTGTAATATCACTTTTTATTTTACATAAAGTAAAAAATAATAATAATAAAGACGTATAAATTAAAATCAGTTTGCAACACAGGTGCTCGCATTAAATATCTTACAATAAAGTACAGCCAAGGTCTTAATTCCGCAGGGTATAAATATACAATAATAAATAATAAAAATCTATAATAAAACCATGCTCTCATTCATAATATCATAATAGACCTTCGAAATTTGATATAATCTCACTTTTGCACCACTATATATATTATGTATGAAACTGCAGTGCGGTAAGAAAGATAATGCTGTTGTACGTAATTACCGTATATGCTAGAAAATTATCCACAATACGCTATATTAATTACCTGACACACCCGAATACAAAAAATAAAAATAATAAAAGTATGGAAAAATCAACCCTAAATAGAAATAATAATAAAATAAAAAAATGAAATTCGGGAAAAATAACAGGCTTTTTCCAGCGTCATAAATACACAAGGTTTTCACTATTTAATACGAAAAACTTATTTGGCTGACAAAAATTGATATTGTGATCTATGTTATAATAACCCCTGTAATCAATACCATTTCAAAAAATATCTACACCTAAATCATAAATTAAAGGAGTACGAGAACCGCATAATAGTCAGTCGAGTCGTCAAATTGTAATTATTAGTACATTACATAAACTGCAATTATTTTATCTTATTATAATATACAGTACAGTCATGTATTATATATTAGAAAATGTTACACTTAAATGTGGAATTGGAAAAAAAAATATCAACACAATTAAATCTAAATAAATAATAATAAACTATACTTATTATATAATTTTGACGCAAGCAAAATCAATAAGTTGACTTTACAAATTAGGAGCTAACATCAACTATGAAATAAACGTACAGTGGGCGGACTCTGTACATTTTTATTATTATTTTTAAAGCATAAAATTGGTTTTAAAAGTCACTGCAGAGGAAACGATAAAAATCGCGTGCATCAATGCAGAAATAAATTCACATGTCTTAACATTTTCTTATTGAGGTTTTAACATACAGGCACGTCTAGCATTGAAATTTATTTACAATATTTTTTTATGATGATAACTTTTAAATTGAGCATAATTTTACTGCATTATTTTATTATTATGTATACAGTACATAGTAACACAATATTACGCATATTCACGCAATATTATTATATTATATCATTCAAAATCTCGGATTAAATTTTCAAAATATTCAAATGAGAAAAAAAAATACGTTGAAGTTAAATATAAAATATTTATCACGGAAGTAACAAAAGTTACGTACAGAATTGAATAGTTACTTTATATTGTAGAGCACAAATGTGGCTAATTTTTAATATAAGTAAAATGCTGTGTATAGTAATCTCTTTAAATTATAGCATAAATTTTAGCTATAGCATAATTAATACTTATTTATTTTTGTCCGTGTGTGTGTGTGTGTGTGTGTGTATGTACCGCACGGAAATAAAAAACTTCCTAAAATTTTTAGACTGAATTGCAACACTAAAAGTGCAAGTTATTAATTTCATTTCGGTACATACACAATACACATCATGTTTGTATCATTATTTTCTATGTAAAAATAGTATCAGTAGATAGCCAGCCATAGTTTTTTTTTTTTTTTTTTTTTTTTTTTTTTTTTTTTTCTCCCACCGATAACAGCTATTGTTAACAAACTGCGATGTTATAGTTATAGAGAGAAACAAAAGAGATTGACGTGCGGCGAGCGAGGTAAGGTCACTGACGAGGAAAAGTCACGAGTGTTAAAAATGTATAAGAGTGCAGGCTGCCACTTATCTCTGCACGACATAGACAAGAGAGTAGCTGTCATATTGATCTTCCTCCCTCATTGTCACCTTTAAATTGTCGTCATCAACCAAAATTTACCTGCCGTAAAATATGTAATATTAACATAAAACATTCTTACAGTTATTAAATCTTATGTGAATGCTGTTGTCAGGAAATATATTTTATGTTTATTCTTATTTTTTATAAGAATCTTCTTGGGCTTATTAGTAATAATGTTCGTAAACCATGTTTGTTTGTTTTTTGCTCCAAACCATACAAAAAAAATTACGATCACCTAATGATCTTTAAATGGAATTGCGCATTTTGGAGCAAGGGAACAGTACGAACATCATTAAGTGAAGTGTGGTAACCATCACAAGAAACTCGAGAAACAGAGAGGAATATTTAAATTGTATACCCTTTGACATTGTACTAATATTTGTTTGTTAATTTTGGGCATATAAATGAGTTACTGCGGTTTGACAAAATGGAAAAGCTTCCCCCCCCCCCCCCCCCCACACACACACGACGATTTGTTAGTATAAGGCAGGTCTAAAATTTTTGAAGGACCAAACTTGGAACATTTACACGTCCCATAAGGCATTATGTTACCCCCCCCCCCCACCTTTATTTGTAGGTCACGCGTCCTGAAATTTTTATCATGGTTATATTGTAATTATATCATTAATTATAATAAATATAACATAGAATAAATAATAAATATAAAAATTATGATAAAAAATAGGCGATTAAGTTTTAAACCTCTTAGAGACTTCAAAACTTTAAACTTAAATCTGTTTCAAGCGATACAAAAAATTCAAACAAAAAAGAAGAAGAAGCTCCGATATATAATGCCAAACGAGTCGATACAGATCACAGTCATATTTAATTACAGCGAACATTTTCCCGCACTGCAACTTAAACATTTAATTTATTCTCATATATAGGATCTTTTGATTATAATAAATAGTATAATTATAATATTATCATATAATAAATTAAAAATAAATAGTATAATTAATAATATTATCATATAATAAATTTGAAATCACGTGATAATATTTTGTTTGTTACAGTAGACAATGGTACATTTGAGATATGAGATATTTATAGTGCGCAGTTAGTACCGCGGCATGTACTGCACATTATGAATTGTATACTGTACACGTGAGTAATGATAAACAACCATTTTTGAGATCACGTTGCTGTATGTGTGAGGTCAGTAGAATGCACAGATAACGCAATTATCACAACTCACAAATAAATATGCACTCAGTCAGTCTTTTTTTTTTCTCCGGACATAATAAGTAGGTAATTGGAAAAGTATAAAGTTATAATAATAAGAGTTATCAGTAGTAAAAGAGAGAGAGAGACAGAGAGAGACAGAGAGAGAGAGAGAGAGACAGACAGACAGACAGACAGACAGACAGACAGACAGACAGACAGACAGACAGACAGACAGACAGACAGACAGACAGACAGACAGACAGACAGACAGACAGACAGACAGACAGACAGAGACAGACTTACAGCTTAAGGGGATCCTGGCCTCAAAACACTAAATCAAAAACGTAAAATTCATAAGTTGGGACTATACACAAATTATACCCCTCAACAACCCACACAACAACCCCTCAACCTGACAAACTGTAAATGGAGTAAATAAAAAAAAAGTTAAAAAACTGTTAAGTAGGCAACTTCAGGAATACATGACATAATGAAATCAATTAAGGGTCTACAATAGAAATTGTAGCGCGGGTTTACTTTGTTTTCTCCCTAGTTTGAGTGGCTACAGAAGGGTTAAGGGCCATAATATTTGTTTGCATCTGCAATTTATTTATTATTATTATTTTGAAAGGACAGAATCTCTTTCATTTTTACGTATAAATAAAGCTAGCATCATGTTATTTCAATTATTCTGCTCTCAATTGATAAACCCCATTATCTTTAGATTGATATGATGTGTGATAATTTATTATAAAAAAAATTAATAAGGTAATTAAAATGTTAAATTCATTACAAGCTATAATTTCACCCGGTCATGATGTACAATTGACGTAAAACATCGATAATTGACAACACAAATATGGTTGAACATGTTGTATACAATACTATGAAATGTAAACACTCAATGTCAAGTAAATTAGAAGTGACATGGCAGATTACTTGTCACTCTGTCTAGCACTTCACGTTTTAAATTATTTAAGCGGCGTTAGTCTCAAAAAAGTGTTTAAAAAATAAAAATAAAACCAACTTTATTATTAGCTTTACTAAAAGTAATGATGTTCGTAAACCCTGTTTTTCGTGCCCCAAACCACAAAAAAGTGACGATCACCTAATGCTTTTTAAATGGCATTGCGCATTTTTTGGAGCAAGAGAACAGGGTTTACGAACATCATTAGTAAGAGTAAGTTTAAAATGACTTTTTGAATTCTAGCACTCAAGTCTTACATTTTGAGTGACCCAAAAAGTAAAAATTATTATACATTTCGGGATGCTTAAAATGTAAGCCTACAGCGCGCTAGAACTCAAAAACTTATGTGTATGATTAACTTCCTCCAATTATTGAAAATGTCTTATAAATTTCTGCAACAGCAAAGTTTGCTTTTTCAAGTTGCTATTCTCCGTTACACTGTAGCTATCATACGAGACAAAAGCTGGACTTTAATTTTAATAGGTGACCGAGAACTTGGGACAGTACTGAGGTCACGTGTCTAAGACTTGACACAGCCTCTGAAGTGGTACATAACTCATACCCAGTTACCATAGCAACGATCTTTATTGTATACCTAATCATCTGGTAACACGCAATCAAAATTTAAAGGCGCATTCTCACATAAACTTAATTGTTTCTTTTAATGCATTTTTTCTAAATTCCTAAATGACATTTTTTTTATATATTATGTAATATCGTATTTTAAAATTGAAATTGCCTAATTGTACAAACAATAACGAAATATATATTAAAAAGGTAATTTTTTATTATTATATGAACGCACGAACAAAAATAAATACGTACCTAACAATTATGCTATAGCTCAATGCAGCAACATTTATGCAAAACAACATAATTTATGCTGTACAGTCAACTGGGGTGACTTTGAACGTCCGGGGCGACTTTGAACACCCAATTATCTGTCTTGGGGCCTCATTTTAGAAATTTGAAAAATCTTAATGTATTGTTAAAATTTGCGTTTGATCTTAATGATATGTTTTAAAATTTTGAAATGAGTGCCCAAAGTAGAGATAAATGGGTGTTCAAAGTCACCCCGGTTGACTGTACTGTATTGTATAGCGATAACTACACAGTATAGCTACATAACATAGATGATCAGCATAATTACTTATAATATTATTCCATCAAAAATAGCAACATTTGTGCTCTATAGAATATTCAATGCAGCATAAATTATACATAATTTAAAAGTATCTCAACATCAAGAGGGTTCCTATGTTACGACACAATGAATTTCATTGTGGTCCAAAATTTACGCCCACCTGGGGAGAAGAAGAAAACACGGTAGTAGTAGAGTATAGGTAGTAGGTACTGCATGCATGCCATCATGCTTGGCTGGGTAACAAATTAATAATACCGTACAATAATCATCGACACGCATCTAATTTCTTTTAAAAAATAAAATTAAAAAACGTCATTTTATTTTCTCGCAATTCTATATAAAAAAAAATAGAAGTTTTTACTAGTATCATTCATCAATGAAAATATTTTTTGAATTAAATATTTATATTTGGCAACATCAAGAAGTGATATTTAGTCATTAGATAGCCCAATCTATAAATAACTATAAAATTATTATTCATTATGATTATATTTGATTATGTTTATGAATTATAAAGTAAAGTCACTAGTGCGTGTTATGTACACGTGTGGCAGCACTGCCTAGTTCAATATGTTCTTCTGGTTCTTCATATCAAAATCCCGCCGTACTTTTTTATACTGACCCCGAATTAAAAAAAAAAAATAATAATCGAATAATAATTAGTAAAAAAAAATTATCATAAACCTCATGTTTCCTTTATATTTTAGCCTAGGACAATACAAATCATCAGAACTATTTTATATCATAACTTTTTCTATATTTTTTCTCGTTCAATTAAAAAACCATTACTTGAAACGCAAACAGATAGTATAATATATAGAGAGGTAATGTTGAAATAAGTTATTTGATGTAAGGAACACGCTACCTCGGTGTTCTTAAATAAATAATGTAATCGAGTGTCTTCATCATTGATTAGTAAGTGACACAGTTTCAAACAATGCCGCTTGCAAATTTCATCTTATTTTTTTTTCTTTAAGAAAACGTTGGGTCATCAAAGAATGCTACTTTATTTATATGACATTTATGAAAAATTAGGTAGGTACTGCAAATAGCATAATAATAAGAAGAAGAAGACAACTTTAAATATTATGTCAAAAATAAAAATGATATAGAATTATGATCAACACTTTTCATTTACATGTAATTAAAGCCCTATGTTAATTTCAGTTTCTCTCCCTCTTTATCTATTAGTTGATGGTCCTGAGCCCTGAAATTTAAATTTTATCATAGTTGTTACCATTGAATTTCAAACAACATAAAAAGGGAAGGGGATCACACTAGCCTTTTAATTACAACTTTTATGTTCACTAGGCAATAACAAACACGTATATCTTTGAATTAAAAAAAAAAAAAAAAAAAAAATTGCAGTAAATGCAAAGTTGGTAATCAAATTGATTAACTTTTTTTTTTTTCTTTTTTTTTTTTTTTATGGTCAAGTTTGAAATTATAATGCAATATTTCTCCATATAAGTCATCGACTCATCGATTGTTACGTTTTACGAAAGAAGACAATTGAGCGATAACTCAAGACATGCTGGTTTAGTTTATAATATGAAGTAATGTATTTTTGTACTTTTTTTTTCTTTCCTTCCTCTTCTTCTTTTTGTGTCTACTATAAAATAATTATAATATATATTTTTTTCCAGAACCAAGTAATTGCCTCTCATTTGCTCACTCTGAATTCCAGTGAAATAATTTTTATCTTCACATACTAAAAATCATAAAATATTTTTATGATTGAATTTGTTTGTTTCTTGTTTCTTGATTAGCAACCAAATGCTATTTTTAATGTCCTTAGATTTTGAAGAATTGCATTTTTAATGTTATTAAGTTTAAAATTGTAACTTTAACTCCAATAAGTAAGGGGAGTGGTCAAGGGAAAGGTTTTAGTATTTCCAAAATTTCATTCACTTTCGTTATCATTCTATTGTGTAAGCTACTACTGATAACAATTTCAGCGTAGGTCAAGGAAAAAATATATGTATATATTACCGTCCATCAGTCTAAAATTTCAAAAACCTCGTAATTCAAAATTTTGCATCGTGACACCCCACAACTTTCTGAGTTTCTTTTGGTCTCAAGTATCACAGTGAAAAAAAAAAAAAAAAAAAAAAAATCAGATCAGATCAGATAAGTTGTTCTGATCGCCCTTTCTGGCCCCTCCCTTTCACATGACTGAACGTTAGTGAAATATTAGCAGAAAGCAAAATAAATTTAAATTTCGAGAGTATGCAATATAGAAAATGTTGTTAAAACATAGAGCACAAACTGTAACGTCTTGTCTATCAGCTAAGAAGTATACTGTACATTTAATACCGTAATAACTTGCTATGGAGGAATAAAAAAAATAATAAAAGCATAATACACAGCGATTTTTTTTTTTTTTTTTTTTTTTTTTTTTTAATACAATTATTTATCTATCTACGTAGCTATCGGTGGAAAAAATCCATGCTGTTTTATTTCCATCGCAAATACCTTATCTATTGTCTTCAATTGTGTGGTAAAAATAATACTTGTACGTATTTTTTTTTTTTCTTAATTGGGAAATACGTTTTAGAAATAATTTTGTTCTATTACTAATGACAGTTGAAACTAGTAAACACATATATGCGGAAAGAACGTAAGTATGTTTGCCAGTTTTTTTTTTTTTTTTTTTACTGTTTCCCAATCTCATGTTTTATTATTATTTTTGTCTTTATTCAGCCAAGCAATTCAATCACGTCTTAGCGCATAATTAACTATAATACATGATGATTTGACAGATCCAGTATGTAAATTAAGGTTGCAAATTTGTTATTGCAATCAACTTATTGAAAGGAAGAGGAATCTCCATTTTTTTTTTCTACATACAGTTTTACCGGTACTGTATGTCAGGATGAGAAAATGCGAATACCTGTGAAAATATTGGGAGGGAGGGGTAAATCATCATGCAAATTAGTTTACAACATCTTTTATATTTTACACTCGTAAGGTCTCGTGTTAATTTTTTAATAATCTGAAATTACTTTCTTCTTCTTCTTCTTTTTTTTTTTTTTTTTCTTTTTTGTTGATTAGATTTTTTTTTTTAATGTTATTAGAATATAAATGGCATTATAATTATTATAAAAGATTTTTTTTTTTTTCTAGAGATAGGAGGCTTTTTAAATACATCTCTATATAAAATACATTTTTATAAATTGAGTCGGATGATAGGTAAGTGTTACAGATCAAGGCAAAGAAATTGTATGGACAAGATCATTCGCTCAATAATTTATTTATAGTTGTGGAGTAGCTAGATAGAAGCAGGGGTGGTTAGATATACATACAGTTAGTCGATTAATAACAAGAAACAAATATATATATATATATATATATATATATATATATATATATATATATATATATATATATATATATATATATATATATATATATATATATATATATATATATATATATATATATATATATATATATATATATATATATATATATCCCTTTGTCATGTCCATCTAGCTAGAACTGACATGTATAGTCATGGTATATATATATATATATATATATATATATATATATATATATATATATATATATATTTATAACATTTTACAATTCATATAACCATTCATTTGTATTACCCCCCCCCCGAAAAAATATTAATATATATATATATATATATATATATATATATATATATATATATATTAATATTTTTTCGGGGGGGGGGGGGGTAATACAAATGAATGGTTATATGAATTGTAAAATGTTGATTAGACTATACCGGTACCTACAATACATATCAATCAATATAAAAATTAATACATAAATATGAATGTGATAGATAGTATTGCTACATTTTTATATATTACTAATATTGCTCTACGTTACAACGAAAATGCAGTTCTATGGCTTAAATACAGGCAGAAAACAACACCATATTTTTGTTGGATAGAGATAAGTTGAGAAAACAGCAAATACAGTAAAAACAATAAAAATAATAAATCATTATGCAGAACTTTGAATTACAAATTTAAAGTCCTATTTTATGTTTCATCCCCCCCCCCCCCCTAAATTATCTCATGGTCACAGTTCGTGATTTTTTTTTCTTTTTTGACACAGGTACCCTGTTACTATTGACTTTCAAATGACATAGAAAAAAAGAAGGGGTCGACTTTTGAATTAGAGATAATATAATGAGCCTTGCAAAAGCAACACTTTATGTGTTTGTGATGTTTTAAGTTTATAATGTAATGCTAAACCCAGTTTGCTAAGCCTTTTAAATTCATTCATTTTATTTAGAAATTATATTTGATTTGAAAGAAATAACGCCCACTATCACAAATATAAGATAATTCAAAAACATATCTTTCTATACATATACCCGTAGCTTGAATTATACATACAGCCTGAAATTGGGTAATATCTGGCGATAATAACGACGATTATTTCTCGATAAATGTTTTAAATAAGGCCATTTTTTTGTCAAAGTAGACTAGAAATTATTTTTAAAAAATCTCATCTCATTAGAATTTTTTTATAATTTTTCTTCTCAAATCTTGAAAATTGGTAAAGTAATTATCGGTAATAACTTGCCAAAGTCAAGAGACTTCAGTTTTTCTATTGTAAAAGTTGGATTCATATAATCATTACTCCGGGTGTATAAGTTTACAAATATGAAGTATCCAAGCATATCGATGTCACAAAAATTCTTAAAATAGCTTTAATTATACAACTTAAATTTAAATAATAATTAAATTATTTTTATAAATAAATAAAACTATAAACTTAATTATAAAGCGCGATAAATTATATTTTTAAATAAAAGCAATAAGAGACTAAAAAAAAAAGGTGTACATTACCGGTACACACGTTCATTTTATTTTGTGATATTTGATCTGAATAATATATTGCAGTGCAATCAAAACTGAAAATAAATAAATAATAATAAGTTAAAGGTAAAATAGGCCTAGATTGTGTTAATTTGAAAATAACTGCACTGGGATCAAATGTAATATGTACTGTTTTAAGACACCACAATTGTAAACATTTAAGTGTTAATTGAAGTGTTAGTATTATTGCTTCTTTTATTATATTTAATAAAACACAGAAATAAATATATTCCAAGATATTTTCTCTGGGTAAGTGTTCTTAAAACAGGGACAAATTTCAAGAAAGAAAGGTCGGTATGCATACCAGTAGCAGTGTATGATTTTTTTTTTTTTTTTTTTTTTTGAAAATAAGTAGCCTAGCCTTATCTAGGCCTATTAAAAAAATCGAGCAGCTTATATAAGATTAGCATGAGCCTAAATGAACTGGTCATGCAGTTTTGTCGGTACATAGGCCTAATGTTGGTTAAAAAAAATCAAAATCTTAAAATTTATTTTATCAGAACTGTGTCATGGGTCATGGTATTACGACTAATTTATTTATTATATGAATTTATATTTTAAATTTTTACAAATATTATTTCATGGTGCATATTACGTTACGTATGAAGTAATTAAAATTTAATAGTATATAGGCTAATTTTTAAATCAAATGAAGAAGAAGAAAAAAAGAGGCACCCCCTGCTTGAGAAAGAAGTGAAGCAGCGAGTAGGCAGCTGAATGAGAGAGGGGTGGCGGCACACCAAAGTAACTGCGTCTGTCAATTCAACTCTGAACGTTTTCAGTTTAACCGCTCCAAAATCTTCACTTTTTAAACCCAAAAATTAACTATTAGGGTCAACTAAAGAGTTAAAAATGTATTTAAATGACAAAAAATAGCATAAAGCTTAAGCAGCCATGTTGAAAAGTACCAACATTAGGCCTAAACCGACGTCACAGCCTATAGAAGCTCTTGCTGAGTAACTCCACTTACTACTTATTTTCATGCCTCCTAACGGAGGATTGGGAGATTGCTTGTTACCCTCAGCAAAGGACGTAGTTCTTGGACGTCCACTCATTTCTACAGGTGCTCGTTTCTTTGCAAATTGTTCCTGCACTTCATAGATTTATCACATTTCTTGTAGAAATCCTCTTGCACACGAAACTTCCGACTGCTAGGGACTTAAGGGCTTGACTTTGAATCGCTACAACACCATCCACATACACCAAATTGTATCCAACGTCCACTTATCAAACACACCACACTTTATAGGGGTTCATTAACCCCTTTTTTGATTAAAATTTCTATCTTACATTCATCAAATTCACGATATTCCTTCACACCGACCACTAAATTTCAGATGCTTCAGACATTGACCTATTCGGCAAGAATCGTAACCAATAGCGTTTTATATGTTCGTCCGAAAATTGCCGAAGTTGACGTCAGAATTCTCTCCCGCCCCAGCCCTTTACGTCATGCAACATGGCTGTCTTCCAGAATTTTGATTGGCTCTTTTTAGTTCGCGGTAAATAAAGGTTACTTTAAAATCCCAACTTTGTCCCTATATCAGATTCAAAACTTTTCCTGTCATGGTAATTTACTTTATTGAACGGGTGTAAGCAATATTACATTTTCAGACTGGTTATCATTCATCAAATTTCTTTATAAACTAATATTCACGTTTAACTTTTCCCTCACCAATCTGCAAAACGTCCATTTCAAAATGAAAAGCAATATTAGAATGGTCCAGTGCAATTTTGAAGTCCCATTTGTGATCTCAAATTAACATAAAAACATGGCAGTCAAAGTCAATATGTCACGACTTTTGCCATTGGCATAACTGAACTATAATGTTAGAAATAAATAATTTTGGAATAGAAAAGAAAACTCAGGAAATGATATGAGCAAATACATATTTTAATTTTTTTAATATTGTGCTTAGTTTCTTTTTATGCACATTTCTAACACAGTTGTAAATTTTATTGACAATACATTTATAACGTCTATATGAATAATTATTTTTTTTATCTGCATAAAATGATTATTTTTACATAGTAGACAACTTCAGAAATTCATTGCTAAGTGACACTGGCAAAGAGTATTTTTAGTATGATAATTCAAGACTATTATTTGGCCCACGTAGGTAGTATAGTATTAAGTTTATTCAATGAGTTACATTGAGGTTTTGAATTTTCATTTGCTCTAAAAAATATATAAATTTGAATATCAACAGAAACCAAAAAGTCAAAGTCAAAAATATTTAGGACATAAATGAGCACTATTCCACAGAACAAAATGAAAAGAAAACATAATAAAAGAAGTCTCTATATATGGGAATGGTTTGCCTAAAAGAAAAATCAGTTACAGGTACACTTTAATAAGGGAATAAAAAATATTGCTTTGATTTTAGCTCTAAAAATTTAAAATGAAGGAATTGAAATTTTTGGTACAACCCAACTTTGCATTTGGAGAAATTATTAAGCAATTTTTCCTTTAATTGCTGCTTGTTCACATCCTAAATATTTTTTTTATTTGAGCTTTTTACATTCTTTTGTGACACATAATTGAAAATATTTCAAAACTTTTCAAGTGAGCAATTTAAAAACCTTAATTTAACATTTAAACTTGTTTGATAACTTTTTTGTTGTTGTTGTTGTCATTGTGCATCCAAAGATTAAAAAGAAAATGACTATTTAATCCCTTGAAATGGAATTGGCCATTTTTTGGTTGGACAAAGATTACGAACAAACTTATTGTTAAGTCTATTATGAAACAAAATCAATCAATATGATCCTTTCTTTGTGTGATCAATGTGCAATGAGTTTCTTAAGTAGTCTTTTATATCAGTCAATTTGATTTACAATGACAAATAAACAATGAACTGTACATAATATATAATGTAAAAAATAAGAAAGAATAGACACTTTTCACATTTAGATTATAATCAGTAGTATTTTTATTTAATTTTTTTCCCTACTATAGAACTATTTTAAATTGCTATCTAGACTGAAATACTAAAGCAATAAAATTATTTATTTTTTTATGATGATGTTCTGCAAAAAAAAAAAATAATAAATAGGTCCTAGCATTTAAGCTTTTATTAATGTAAAAGACACTCTTTTTCTTCTTCATTTGTTTCTTTGCAATGATGTGCAAAATAAATACTTCCAAATTTTATTATGAGTTGACTTGATTTAAGAAGTATCAAATTAATGACAAATGAAGCTTTTTTAAAAGATGTATTAAAGAGATTTGCTATGGTCAGATGGACCCCCTCCCCCCCTCACAAAATAAAAATTATTTCTGGCTGCATTTCTGATTGGTGGAAAAAAAGAAAAGTATTCTGATGTTCATTTAACATAAACTTTGTACACAAAATCACCTAAAAAAACAAACACAATTAAAAATCTCCTTTTTCCCATATGATGAATTCGAAAGAAAAGGAAAGGAGAAACCAGCAAGGGACTTACCATAGTGAAGAGAGTCCCATGGATCGTTGAAAATCTTGCTAGCACAGATATAAAAAAAACAGCACATCGGAAATCTTTCGGCAATAAACTCCAAAAGATGGAGTGTGTTATGCCTTCAGTCTGATCTATGGGACTCTCTTCACAATGGTATGGTTTCTCCTATCCTTTTCTTTCAAATTTATCGTACCTAACCGCAATGGTTCATTTTCCTTAATATATCTCACTTTTTTCCCATTATGTTTTCTAAAAGTTGTGAAGTTGTGTTTTTAAATTGTTGCAACAATTACAATAACTTAACTATGGTTAACTACTTGGTTAGTGTTACAACTTACAGAGGTACGGGCTGTTGAAAATCTTCCAATACATTTTGTAGTATGGCAGAATGTCAACTTTATTATTATAATGGTTTTGAAAATGGTCCACTTACATCCAAATAATCCTCTGACTGGTTTGTCACTCTACATGTTGAATTAAGCAAAAAAAAAAAAAAAAAAACCAAGTAACTTTTTTTTGTTCTGATAATATGATGGTTTGTCTTAGAAATGTATGTATAAAACTACTATAATTCAATATCAGAATATTGATTCTACTTACTTAAATATTTTGATAAGTTTAAAAATATGATGTGGAAAATTATCACATTATAAAGGATTTCCCTAATGAATGTATAAATAATAAAAAGTAATAATCATTTTGTCTTTTTTCCAATATAAACTAAATTCAATGTTTTACAAGTCCCAATCACAAAGAGTTTGCCGCCAAGTCGCTTGAAAAGCAGCTTTAGTCACGGAAACTTTTGCCACTGGTAGACCTTCATTAAGAATAGCCTTCAACTTGGTCAATGGCAAGATCTCCAGTTTGTCTAACTTCATACTAGATTTCTTCTCATCCATGGGCGAGCTCTTGCTTGAGGCATTAGGTATTGGGGTTAGCAAGGGGATACACTCTTCATTTTCTGACATGACAGATATGTTGGACACCTGTTTAGTTTTCATCAGTTTTCTTGTTACGCCAATCACCTCGTTTGTTACAATCCAAACAAATATCTCCAAATCTTTCAGGTTTAAAATTCCTCGTAACATTAACTGGCATGTCCGAGCACCCTGTAAATTGAAATACAATGTGAATAAGAATAATTTCATTATACATGCACACCAGTTGGCAGTTAATATTGGCATTTTAGTACCTGCTAATACATTATTAATTGTTTAGACTTTAGAGAGTAAAAATCATTTTGGTCTGAATGAAATTATCAAAGGATAGGAAAACCAATAACAGCCTTACCACGATGAAGTCTGTAGCTTGGTGAGGATCTTGATGGCACGGTTCACTCAAAAATATATAGTACATTGATTAAGACATCTTACCCTCTTAAAATGTAAGCAACTGAAGAAGAAGGCTGCTGTCACCCTCAAAACATCTTAATCAATGTACATATTTTTGTGACTGTCACCAAGCTTACGGACTTCATCGTAAGGCGCTTGATGGTTTTCGTGTCCTCTCCTCTGACAAGTACAGGATAATTATATTAATTAATTACACAACAAAAGCAATATATAAACTTATATTTTTAGTCTTATCAATAGCTCAAAAAAAATATGAAGATGATAAAAATTAAAGTAGGGGATAGAGGAAAACCATGCAGCACTTTACTGCATAGTAAAGAGATGTCCTTTGGAAAGAGTGAAAAATATGTCTAGCACAGCGATAATAAGCATTTTGTTTTATTTACTGAAATACAGAATATCACTTCACTATGGAAGGCCCTTCTTGGTTTATTCTATCCTTTCCTTGTAATTTTATCATATTGATACTGTTGCGGCTAATATATGTTGTGGCTTCTACTTTTAGCATGTTTGCTTACTTTCACACTTCTACGTTTATCGCGATAGCCATAGAAACACGCATCTACATTTATCGCGACAACAGGTAAAAAAAAAAAAAAAAAGTCTACACCTGTTTTGCTATGTAGAAGTGTTTTTTACGGGTTGTCGCGATAAATGCAGATGCGTGTTTTTATGGTTGTTGCAATAAACATAGATGCATGAAAATAAGTAACCCCACTAATAGTAGAAGTGAGGTTTTGCCGCAACAGCATTGATATTCAACCACAATGGATTCCTTTCCTTCATTGATCAATTTACTGAAGAAATTAAGTTATTATCATGTGTATTTCATTATTGAGACGTTGCTACAGTCTGCGCCAGCTAAGGATGCAACCAATAAGAGAGCACAAAAAAACTCTCCATTTACTTAACATTACCCTACCTCCTAGTGATCTTGAGCCCTTGAGCGTCTATTGGCTCCTAGATCGATTTCGATTAATCACTAACATCCTTAGGTGGCGCGGACTTTACAAACCAATGTATAAATTTAATAATCAGAGGATTACATTACACTGCTAGATTAAAGTATAATAGTTTGGTAGCTACACTTACATGTGATATGTAACTCGGCACCAGTAGTATTTTCCTTAGTTTTGTGCACGCAGTGATGGCTTGGTCGCACCCTGGTCCAGCCTCAATGTTGATCAACTCTAAATGACTAAGCTTGGGTAGAGAAGAGCATGCTTTCAGTATTTCTCGCACGCTGTCTCGCTCGGAGCTATCGTCTGTGACCAGTTTCTCAAGTCTGAGTCGCTGTAAGTGTGTGAGGTGACCTAGAGCCTTAGCGACCAATGAGGCATGACTAAGCAGACCTGGGCAATCTCCAAGCTCAAGTAGCTCCAAGTTTGGCAGTGCAGACAACGCAGCAGCCACTTCTAAAGCAGGTAACATCCGTACACTCGTCAACGACTGGAAAGTCAAAGTAAGGCTGAGTTATTTCACACGCTTACATGAAGAAAAAAATGTATGTGATGAATTACACATTGTCTTCTTGCAAATAAGCAAATTTCTATTACATTTAAAAGTTTTAATCCAAAAATTTAGCACCACAAATTGTTGAAACAGGGAGGTGGAAGGGGAGTGAACCTATTAATCAAGGAAAATAATTTTTTGTTTTTTGTTTTTTAAAAAAAAAAGAAATTAAATGTTGTTCCAAAACAAATTAATCAAACTATGTTGATTAGCTGGCATTACTTTTTTCTCCTATATTTATAATGGCATTTTGCTTTTTATAGTTACTAGTTTGTATAAAGAGTTTACACACACAACATTTGCATCACTTTAATCACTGAAATTAAAGCTAGAGAAGTAAACCATCTGCAAATCAATGAAAAAATAGTGTAGAGATGTTTTATAACTGTGTGTTTTAGTTGCTGTCAAAGTATGTCATTTTCAGTATTGAATAAAATATCAACCCCAAGATTACCTGGAATAGGACTTATATTATTTTGGAACACCACTAACAGAAAGATACTGATACTTGTTTACACACATCCAAAGTTAGAATTCTAATAATTTGAATGAATGATCTAAAAATCCTAATTGGTGAGAATTGCACGTACCAGCTGCTGCAAATTACTGACGCTGCTAAGTTGCTGGAAATTTCCCAGGCCCATACCATGGAAGCTTTTCAGCCGCAGCCCACGCAGTTCTTTGAGATTACCTATTGACTTCAGATCAAGGTTATCACTCCTGGAAAACAACAAACATGATTGTTATTAATATGATCTGTTTCAAGGTATATTTGAGATATAATTAGGAATATTTGAGGCATTTCAAGTAGATTGACTTGGAATTTAAGCTCTGGTTTTATTGGTGAAAATAAACTAAACCTATTGTTTTAGTTTTTAAGTTCCAATACAGTATTGCACACTATTTTTAAATGTACATTTATGGTAACAATAAATTGATAGAAAAGTAAATGCCCTCAGCTTTAATTGCCTTGATAAACAGGCACAGAGAAAGGATGTCAATTGACTAATAAAGGAACAACTCTTTTTAGGTCGAATGTAATTGATATTGCTCACATCCGTTTCTGTTTTGACGTAGTTATGTGAGATAGAATGCAAACCTGTCATTAACTTATTGATTAATAAAGGAAAAATTGTTTTGAAGCTGACTCTAAGCGATTTTGGTCACATCTGCTTCCGTTTCAACTTACTACTCATGCACAGAACGTCAAAACGGAAGCGGATGTGAGCAAAATCACTTATATTCGACCTCAAAACAGTTGTTCCTTTATTAATCAATACGTTAATGACAGGTTTACATTCTATCCAACATAACTAAAGCATTTCCCAATGATTGTAATTGCTCATTAACTTAATTTAAAGAGCTAATTTAGCTATAAATGTAAACTGCAACATACAAAGTCATAAACCTGTGCAAAAAAAAAAAAAAAAAAAAAAAAAAAGTTCTTCTTTTTAACATAATCACATTTTTTTCCTTCTAATAAATATGGCAGTGTTGTGTTATGATATATATAAATAATGAGGGACACTCACTTGACAGTGATTGCTGTTGCACACAACTGCTGTAAATGAGGACAAGAGTCAGCCACTGTCGCTACCACACTGGAGGGACAGCGACAAAGATCAATCCTCTCAAGTGAGCTGCCCACTTGCTGCAGAGCTCCACAGAACTCTGACCACATGGTCTGCGCCTCTTCTTCTCGCTTTGGTAGCAACATCTTGCGTAGATCTAAGTGGGTAGTCTTCTTTCCAACCACAGCAGAGATGCAGCCTGACCAGCTACTTACTCGAGAATTTTTCATCCGCACTGTCATCCACTGTAAACACAAATTACGCATTTCAAATGCCTATTCTAGCCCCTCCTAGTATAATAGTCACAATGTTTGTGGTGGTAACAGGGTGCAAGCATTGTGGCTTCAGTATAAGCCTGGTGCATGCATTAGCAAGTGTGGAGCTAAAAAAAATTAATTAAATTATAATGGTTAAAGGGGGAGGGGACTTATTAATAGATACAAAAAAAAAAAATAGGACATAGTGAGCTATCCTGTGGCTGACAAAGATGCCTTGCCAGTGAGAGAAAATATTCAAAATCTGATCCAAATTTAAACAAGTATCTAAAAGTGTTTTTTTCCGCCAAATCTTTTTATGAATCAATTATCACAAAATCAATTTTTCCTAGTGTAAATTTTCATGCTTTTAGAAGAGAAATGTTGAATCTCAATCAATTTTTCATCATTAAATACATGAGTGTGTCAATCTTGGCTATTAAAAAAAAAAATAAATATAATAGCAAGCAAATATCAAAATGAGGGTGAAAAACAACAACAACAACAAAAATTGCAGTTGATTTATATGATGTTAAAAAATCAAAATTATATTTGTATAGAAAATAGTAGAAATAGATTAGAGCACATTGAATTTTAATTTTTAACATCACATATAAAATGATAAATATGAATGAGATAAATCAATGCATTATAAGACAAGATGCAGTATACAGTATTTTTTATATCACTTGTAAGGAAACGTTTGCAGAGATTAAAGGACAAGAACATAAAATACATGATAAATAAGTGCACTATAGTACTCACCAGTGATTCATGCTGAGCCACTTGTCTCCACACTCGACATACGCGACTTGCTCGCAGCAGTTCTTGTACCGTCAAGTATCGGAACACGCCAAGCAAGCTGTCGTACATAGCACTCAACTTCTCTGTGAATGTGTAGCCACCTGAGAGAGCAATGGGCTTTTTGCCAACTATGTGAATATTTCTCTCTACTGCGGCGCCTTCTTCTGCCATCCTACGTAACAAATAACGTCAACAGTCATGAGAAAAAGTGATAATTGGAATAACAGTCATGCTAAATGTCACAAAAATATTTAATCTTTGCCTATATCTGTGAGATTTTACGAATATTATATTTTTATTAAATAATCATTCATTCAATTGTAAACTGCCAAGTTTCTATGTTACAAGATAGGGACACAATTAACCAATTTGGGCTCCTGAGATATTCAAAATAAGTGGCTAGGCCAATCAGTGCCTGAGTTGAAGATAAAGTGATGAAAACTGGCCAATCACAAATGGGCAGAGATTAACATTGGAACAAGTTGGTGTCTCTATCTTAAATGTAGTAACTTGAAGCTGCCATTTGAAATAGTTAATTGGGTTAAAGTAAAGTGCTACTGACTATACATTTGGAAATGAAGTTGTATCTCAAAGAAAATATTTTGTTAAGTGCAAGTGTGGATATAAAAGTTACCAAAAATAAATTTCTGTACATGAAATCATAGTATGAACACCACTTTGAAATCTGATAGAAATTCAAATGAAACCATTTACTCTTTTAAATGTAAGGCAATAACTGTATGATTTTTTGTAAATAAACTAAGTTTTTGTATTACAAAGTATCGAGTTTTTTTTTTTCCTCACTCTGTTGGGATACATAGGAAAATGTATATTATTATCTTTTTTCATGCCCCCCCCCCCCCCCCCCCCCCCAGTGTGACACTGCAGTTGACTACAGTGAACACACAAAGTCATACCTGGGCAATCCTGCTGACGTGCTAGGTGTAGCCGCCAGCAGCGTCGGCATGCCCGGCGTTGCTCCAGTCGAATTGACTAGCATGAACTGTGGAGTGGCATGGTCTTGATTCTCAGCGGGCGTCATCAAAAACATACCTCCTGGCGTACCTGGTCCAGCAGGTTGATTCACTAAAATAGAGCCTTTAGGTAAAATAGTGGTAGTGGGTGTTAAAGGTGTGGGCAAGAGTAAAGGAGACTGACTTAGTACGCTCATAGGAGGTGGAGAAAATGGTTTATTTGCATCCAAAGTATCTGCACTATCAGGTGAAACACTTGACGCATTCATTGCATTGTTCTTGGGAATAACAATGTATTTCTTGCCATTCATCAATGCTAGAGATTGCGGGGCTACTTGCTCCATGTTGGCTCTTATGATAGTTGGTGGGGGTGGTCTCCAAGCTCCGAGAGAGTAGATTATTTTTCCTCCTGCTGCCGCATTCACTGTTTCAGGTGCGGGTGCTTGCATGAACCTCTGCAGCATTGGCATCGTGGGTGTCAAGGTGACGGTGTTGGTTTCTCCTGGTCGAGGCAGTCTCTGCAGTTGTGGTAGAAGCAAGCTACAGCTGGGGGGAGCAGCTGGGAGCAGAGCAGGGGTCGTTTGCTCCTCACGACAGTTCTAAAAAAGACAACAGAAAGTCAATAATAATTATTATTAACGGCCTGTATTGGGTGAAATCAGGCATACAACCTCTCAATTTACCTTAATTGTTTTACATTATGGTCAGGTACAGTTTATATTGAAAGTGTAAGACATCGTCTCATTTGAGCACAGACCATGTATTTGCAAAAGCAATAAAGTTCAAAATAATGTGCAATAAGATAAGAGTTTTGACTTTGCGGTGTTTTCAGATACAAGGTTTGTGCTCTAATGCAACTACATATAATGTTAAAAATTATTTTAATTAATTTTGTTAGTAAATTTTAATTAAAATTAGTTTATTTATTTGCCCAAAATTTTAGATTTCTTTTTACTTAAATTTTTATAATTGATAATGTATATCGACGTTGTTGCGAAAAAAAATGTGTAACTCGTATTTTGTCAGGCAAAGCAAAATGTGTAAGTCGTTTTTTGTCACGCTAAGCAATATTTGTATCTCATATTTTGTCACGCGAAGCAATATGTGTAAGTCGAGCACCATCTCCATTACGTTCGGGAACGACTTACACATTTTACTTCACATGACAAAATACGAGATACACATATTGCTTAGCGTGACAAAAAACGACTTACACATTTTGCTTCGCCTGACAAAATACGAGTTACACATTTTTTTCGCAACACCGTCGATATACATTTAATAATTATGTGAAAGAGAGAATGAAAAGTCCAGTGGATGCTCACTTCCCAAAGAGGACGTTACACGTTTAAAAAGTTAGTTCGGTTGCACCACCACTTCATTGGCAGCACCGTCGAATAGTATGTTGACGTCATCCATGACGTCACAACAGCTCGATGTGACGTCAGCTGGGGGTTCAAGCTACACATTCGACGGTGCTGCTCTTTGAGTGGTGGTGCAACGAACTAACTTTTTTTGATTCACAAACGTGTAACGTCCTCTTTGGGAAGTGAGCATCCACTGGAAAAGTCACAGTATAATATATTTACTGTGATACATAGTTTGGTTAGAATTTTAAATAACTGTAAACAAGGCAGTGGTGTAGCCATAGCCACAATTTTTCAAAGGGAGAGATCAACCTTAGGGTTGTGATTTCTTTTCAATTCATGCCCTTTTAGACCTAGAGGGGGAAGGGGGGAGAGGTCTGGACCCCCAAACCCTCCTGCATATGCTCCTGGTGTAAGGTGACACTTTGCTTTATCTAACAAAAGTTAATACTGCAGTTTTTCAAGTTTTTTTTTTTTTTTTTTTTTTTTTATTAGGCCTATTGTTTTTTTTGTTTTTTTTTATCATAAAGTGATATATTTTTTGAAGGCATTCTATGCTGAAAATTTGGTGTCAGCTTTTATGTGAAAAAATTCACAAATATAAACGAAAGAAAAAGTGCCAGTAATAAAAATATGAAGAGGTTTGCAACTTATGCAACTCAAACATTCTCGGATCCACACACACAAAAAAAAAAAAAAAAAAAAAAAAAAAAAAAAAAAAAAAAAAAAAAAAAATCAACAAGAACAAGACATTGGGGAATGCTCAAATTGTCAGGATGGTAAACCTGTTGTAGTGTTTTATAATTTTGTTCTCTGCCAGTTTTAGTATAAAATCTGAAATCACAACATTTTTCAGCATAAAATGCTGCCAGAAAAAAAAAAATACTAAGTAAGTAGTATTTTGTAGTAGTAAGTAGTACTGTATGTATTGTACCAGTAATTAATAATAATAATAATAACCACCATATTTTTATCTTGATGATATAAAAGAAAGAGATATAAGAAACCAGAGCTGGGGGCTGATTCTGTAACTTCATAACGAACGAAATTATTCGATATCTAATGCAAATTTGTTTGTTGCAACAAAACGAAAAAGTTATAGAATCACCCCCCAGGTCTTACCATAGTGAACAGAGTCTCATAGTTTGAGGAAAATCTTGCTAGCGCAGAGATAAAAAGAACATATTTTATAGCTTTCAGCAATAATACTCAGAAAATGGAGTATTTGTGTGTGTGTCTTCTTCAGTCCTTACAGAAGCAGAGAGAAACTTTAAATGAAGCAATCCTGTAAGGACTGAAGAAGGCACACACATATACTCTGTTTTCCTTTGGATTTTAGTGCAAAAAGCTATGTAATATATTGCCTTGACTGGGCCAATAGGGTGTACTTGCATTTCAAGGTTGTCTTACACAAGCATACTTGCATTTTAGTCCAGTACAACAAAGGGCATACTTGCAGTCCATTTTGCATGTTAATCTTATTGCAGATGCGCGCTCTGTCGCTATTTGAGCCAAACACCCTTTACATGAAAGTAGCCAAATGCAAGCATGCCCTTTGGGTGCAGCCATGACAGTATTTAAGTTTTCTATTTCTGTGCTAGCAAGATTTTTGTCAAACTATGCGACTCTCTTCGCTACTGTAAGGCTTTTGCTGGTATCCTCTATCCCTCTCTTCATAATCTTCAACCTAACCACAATGGTTTGTTTTCCTTAATTTTGCATATTTTTATCTTATTACAAAACATAAAAGCTGAAGCTAAAGAAGGCAAGAAGAAAGTAAAAATGTTTAGTACTCACTGGACAAGTGTATCTGGTTATAAGTTGTGAGGTGGCTTGAGAGAGTCCCACACAGACAGGGTGATAGAGACACACACAGACTGTACACTGTAGTGATGGTATCAGTCCTGCAGCATTGACACAGCTGATAGAGCAAGGAAGCATTGCTGACCTGAAACATTGACCATCACTAATACTTAATAACCTTGTGAGAAAGAAAAAAATAATTAACATGATTTTACTTTAAAAAAAACATGTTGACTTTAATATTATTTACTATTTTTTTAAAGCAATACTTAACCCTAAAAAAATAAGTATATTTTGTTATTTTCTAAAACAATTCAATAGTTAACAGTCATTTGTTTGACTTTTCTAGTCCGGGGATAAGCGAGCCACGCGAGGGTAACATTATTCAAAACACACCCCTCTACTATGACAGTAAAAAAAAAAAAAAAAAAAAAAATGCTCTACCTGCTAGGCTTACTTGAAAAGATATACAGATTTTTTACACACACAATAAAGGAAATCTACAATGTAATAGTTTGTCTCTTTACTATCTTTACCCTCGCAGGGCTTGCTTATCCTGCGGGCTAGAAAAGTCAAATAAACTACCAATTTTTATTGAATTATTTTGAAGAACAACAAAATTTACTTATTTTTTAGGGTTAATTATCGCTTGAAACATGAACATTTGAAATTTCCCAGAATGAAGTTCAATGGTTTTAGAAAAATGTTAACTGTTTTTCA
Organism: Ecdyonurus torrentis; assembly: GCA_949318235.1. Lineage (NCBI taxonomy): Eukaryota > Metazoa > Arthropoda > Insecta > Ephemeroptera > Heptageniidae > Ecdyonurus > Ecdyonurus torrentis. The sequence continues at coordinate 51,198,593 of OX439128.1, read as the reverse complement.
AGATGCATTGTAAGATTATAGAGGTAAATGACATATTTTAAAATTGACTGACTGGTGTCACTTACTTTGTCGCACTGCCATCAGGTCGAGCAGTACCAGCTTTAGCTTTGGCCGCAGCACCCTTAGCTTTGCCTGTCGAGGGTGACCGTCTATTGCCCTTCACTGTAGAGATTCTGAGTGGTGGGACCAGCTTGATGCCAGTTTCACTGCTATTTGCCTCAACACTCATTGGTGAAGTTAATGACTTGGTAGAGATCTTTAACTTGGGTACTTTGAGAGGGATGACTTTCTCCACTGCTGGCTTGGCCGTACGTTTACCAGTCCCCGCTCCTGAATCCTAGAATCAGTCAATGTTTTTATTATTAATATTATTTCTACCCCTTTCTTCTTTTTATGATAAAATTGAAAGAAAATGCTATGAGAAACCTGCAAGGGCCTTACCACAGTGAAGATTCCCATAGTTTGGTGAAAATCTTGCTAGCACAGAAAAAAAAAATTGAAATATTTGGGCAATAAACTCCAAGAGAGATGGAGTGTGTTTACCTTCATCAGTCCTTACTACAAACTCTGAGAGAAACTATGGATCATCAAGCATTATTCACATGACGCGGAAATTTGACGAACGTCAACTTGCATTACAAAGTTGGAACAATGTAAACAAATGATGCCGTTCCACTGATCTATATAATAAGGATAGAGCATTGCTATACAGTGAGGAGAAAGTTGGTAGCAGCGCGTTCTTCAATTTTTATCACAGGCAGCAGAATTGCGGGAACTGTAAGGGTAGTAAAAAATTTAAAATCCACCCTGGCAGCCGGATTGGTGGAGAGCAGGGGGCATGTTTGGGTTGATTGGCTCAGGGTGAACAAGGAGAGGGAAAAACAGTGCCAGATTGACAATTCTGACAGCCCTAATTTTGTAAAGCATCGGGCAACATTGTAATTTGACACCTGCGATTTTCTTCCAGCTGATTTAAATTTTCTTCAAGCAGCAAGAGCCTCTATCTCCCCCTGTGCCGTTCACATTTCTTTTGAAAATTACACATGAACGGCTCCATTTGTTTACATTGTTCCAAGTTCCAACTTCGTAACACGAGTCATGTGAATAATTTTTCAGTCGTACATTCTCTCTGAGTCTGTAAAGGCTAATGAAGGCATAACACACTCCATCTCTCTTGGAGTTTATTGCTGAAATATTTCCAATGTGTTAGTTTTTATATCTGTGCTAGCAAGATTTTCACCTAACTATGGGACTCTCTTCACTGTTGTAAGGCTCTTGCTGGTTTCTCCTAGCATTTTCGTTCAAGTTTATCATACCTAACCACAAGGGTTTATTTTCTTAAATATATATCTCATTTCTTCTTTTTATAACATGAACACTGAGCTAACGTAAGTTAGAGGTGAGAGTAACTAAACACCACATCAAGGAGACAGAGGTGTTCACAGACTAAGCATGACGTTAGCAGTGCCAAGGATTGCAGCCTTCTGCATGACTTGGTTGTTTTTGGTATTATTTTCGCAGATTACTTTATTGCTTAATCTATCTTGGGGGCTTATTCTGTAATCTCATAACAAACGAAATCATTTGATTTGTAATGCAAATTTATTTTATTGACAACAAAAAAGCCCTTAAGCAACTTATTGGAATAACCTGGGGGCTGATTCTGTAACTTCATAACAAACAAAATTATTCGATATCTAATGCAAATTTGTTTGTTGCAACAAAACGAAAAAGTTGCATAATCACCCCCCCCCCCCCCCCCTGCAAAGATATTGACAGGAGGAGAAGTCCAAGCATGCCTTCCACCCAATGGCACTGACCTATCTAGTAACAGATGAAATTGGGGAGGGATATAAATAAATAACTAGGAATTAATTCTCCTTAAATCTTTTATCCTTTTTCTTTTCTCTATTGTTATTAATTATATTAACATTTATAACTTAGCTTCATAAGCAACATGGGGACATGGAATATTTGGGAGGAAAAAAATGAATGAATGAATGAATGAATGAATGAATGAATGAATGAATGAATGAATGAATGAATGAATGAATGAATGAATGAATGAATGAATGAATGAATGAATGAATGAATGAATGAATGAATGAATGAATGAATGAATGAATGAATGAATGAATGAATGAATGAATGAATGAATGAATGAATGAATTTTCATGTATAGGGTGTATCCAAATGGCATCATATTTAATGCACTTGAAGACCATAGAGTAATGAATAACATTGCTGAGCATAGGACAAACTTTGTTTTAGGCTTTTTTTTTTTTTTTTTTTTTTTTTTTTTTTGTTATTGTTATTTTTCTCACAAACTTGAGATACTAATTCAACATATTTACAGCATCAATGCTCTCAAAAATATTGCATAGTGTTTTTAAACTGGCAAAATGAGTTATTTTCCCATGCCGCCTATGTTATTGAGTGATCCAACATGGAGTCGCCTTTAATATGAATGCATAGAATGTTTGATCAAGAGCAGACTTACCAGCTTCTTCTTGGCCTCTCTAACAATCTCTATGTCTGGATCATTCATTCCTATTGGTTCTCTGGCAAAGGTGAAGTTATTGGTAGTTAACTTCACATCTCGTCCATCCACTGTAAACAGAAGCAAGCAAGTGTTAGACATTGTGATATTTTACATGTCATTTAATGACAATCTAACAGTGAACTTTGAAACTTATTGCGTATTTGTCAACTTGGATTATGTCAACTTAATATCACCTTACTATGTATAAACTAAAACAATTACATTTAATGTTGGCAAGATTGATAATAAACTAGTAACAAGATTAACTATAGGTAGCTCTATTTACTTAACATTGTAAAAGGTAGGGCTTTACTTGAGTTTAACAGGTAACTGGAAATTGGCCAGTAGTAAAAAAATAATAATAAAAGATAGGCCTATAGTAAGTAGTAAGTGGATTTTTATATCCATCAAAATTTAATTTGACATTTTTTTTTTTTATTAGGCTATTATTATTATTATTTTATATGTCAAAAATTTACAATCTGCATGATACTTGTTTTGCCGTTTGGTAGTATAAATAATAATAATAATAATAAAATTATTGTAATTACTCAAGTTGGTTGAGAAAAAAGTGGAAACAAAAGGTCCTATCGGACATGTTAAATGAAAAAAAAAAAAAAAAGTCATGCTTGTTTGGTATTATGTGATCCTCCTCATCCTCCCATTCAAACATTCCTTCTTAATATACTGTACTTACAGTAATCAGCAATTTCTCTATTAGATCGAAACTTTCTTCCATCAGGAGCATAGTAGTAAACATCAGCCATGCCACGATTGTTTGCTCTGCCATCAACTGTGCATCTGAACACAATCTCTCGCTTGAAACCTGCATCAAACACATGCAACAAACATATGTTAACTTAAAGCTTCCTTAATTAGAAAATTAAAAAGTTAGCCAATTTTGTTTAATGAATTTTGCTCTTACCAAATTGGAATGGTTTTTTGAATGCTGGGTTGGAGACAGAGGGTGCATTGCGTGGCTTGCCAGAGAAGCTTCTTCTCTTGGAGGAAGCCCCTGACATCTGACTGGAGGGTGATGATGCTGCTGACGTGACGGAGGCGGCAGATGATGGGATGATGTCACCTACAATACTAGCACTGTCCAGACTGCTCTCAGAGTCTGCTCTGTGCAAGTAGGGGTTCCTCCACCAGTCAGCCTCAAGATTCATGATGTTAACAGCATCTGAAACATAATCACATATTACCATATTATTATGTGTACTATTCAAAATTCTTTTGGTATTCATGCATATGTTACAAATAAAGCTATATAGCAGTCAATATTAATTAAGACAAAAATTAGCATCGAATAATTGAATATTGATCTTTTTGCATCACTTTACAAATTTCCAAAGAATGAACAATCTACACTTTACAAAGTCATGGCTACCTGGACCTTCTGCTATATAGCAACGAGGGCTACGCAGCATTTTGGTACTACTAACGGCACACCTGTGCAGGCTTAAAGATGTTTTTCAAAAGAGGGGAGTGCAGAGAATGCAGATGTACCAAAATTGCACCCGCGGAGATTGCAGTAGTACCAAAATGCCATGTATCCCTCAATATATAAAACAGGTGTTTGATGCTCCAGGTAGCTGCAAATTTGTAAAGTGTAGATCGTTCATTCTTGGGAAGTTATTTAAAGGCGTAGAACACCTTGAACAAAAAAGTTGCATAATATCCTAACAAACCTGAAAATCAAAGTTGATTTGGCTGGAGTCATTGATTTCTAATTTATTTTCCATTCACAAAATGCCGCTGCCAGTCACTGACGTCACAGCTCGCCTGGTCCACGCGCAAGTAAACCGGGCAATCTGTGACGTCAGTGACCGGCAGCGGCATTTTGTGAATGGAAAATAAATTTGAAATCAATGACTCCGGCCAAATCAACGTTGATTTTCAGGTTTGTTAGGATATTACACAACTTTTTTGTTCAAGGTGTTCGACGCCTTTAAGTGCAGAAACTTTATTTTGACATGAGAAGATTGATATGGGGATAACAAGATCTTCGTACACATTATTCCTCTCAATTTGAATAAGCATTCATGTAAATTGGCATCTGAATAAGAGAAAGAACTAATCCATTGCGTAAACACTTGTTAATCCATTATAATATGTCGAGTACGAGGAGCAGGAATACGACCAATGAGCTAGCACACGAGTTTAGGAAAACGAAAAACAAACGTTTTAATATTTTTTTCTATAATAGCTAGAAGCTAAAAATTATTTTATATAAAACGGCTGGTTTATTAGCTTTCTGGTACATTTTTAAAAATAAAATTATGACGCAAATTAACAAAGTTAATTAATAATGGGAAATATTTGAGCGCGATTTTTGGTCTTGTTTTTACAACTGTGAAGTTCAACTCGATGTCAAAAGTTTAGTTAACATTGGATTGTAATGAATTTTTTACACAAAATACGAAACTGAACATCGTATACAAGGGTGTAATTTTTTTGGCAACCTCAAAAAATTAGCAAAGTTATTTGCACATTTCTAATTAAAAAAAATTAGCGTTCAAATGAAGCCACAACTTTGAAATTTGGCCTTAGTATTCACCATTAAAGTGAAAATGTTTGCTGAAAAAATAAAGTGTTTTTGATCATTTGTTACAATTTTACAATTTAATTGAATACTTTAGAATAAATGAGAAAAGTGAAGCCGGTGCGCGAGAGAAAAAAAGAGGAGAAATTTTGTTAGCTACTAAAAAGTCACTGTCCTAAGCTACTACGTAAAAAAAACTGTTGGTTTAAGCAAGTATAACAGCGTAAAAATATGCATACTTCAGCAACATTTTGTTGGGTATTTGTTTTATATTTTGCATAATTAAGTTATTTCGTTGGTATCGTATGACATTTTGAAATTTTGATAGACAAAAATAAAATTACGTGGTTGCTTAGCACAGCGAATTTTTAGTAGCTAACAAAATTTCTTCTCTTTTTTCTCTCGCGCATCGGCTTCACTTTTCTCATTTATTCTAAAGTATTCAATTAAATTGTAAAATTGTAACAAATGATCAAAAATACTTTATTTTTTCAGCAAACATTTTCACTTTAATGGTGAATACTGAGGCCAAATTTCAAAGTTGTAGCTTCATTTTAACGCTAAAATTTTTTTAATTAGAAATGTACAAATAACTTTGCTAATTTTTTGAGGTTGCCAAAAAAATTACATCCTTGTATACGCTGTTCAGTTTCGTATTTTGTGTAAAAAATTCATTACAATCCAATGTTAACTAAACTTTTGACATTGAGTTGAACTTCACAGTTGTAAAAACAAGACCAAAAATCGCGCTCAAATATTTCCCATTATTAATTAACTTTGTTAATTTGCGTCATAATTTTATTTTTTTAAATGTACCAAAAAGCTAATAAACCAGCCGTTTTATATAAAATAATTTTTAGCGTCTAGCTATTATAGAAAAAAATATTAAGACTTTTGTTTTTCGTTTTCCTAAACTCGTGTGCTAGCTCATTGGTCGTATTCCTGCTCCTCGTCCTCAATGTACTCACCTATTTCTTCTTGGGTGAAATTTAGATTTGCAAAGTCCAAAGTCACAGGTCCCACAATTTCTTCCCCATCAAAGCCATGAAAACCGTCTTCATCATCTGATAACTCTTGACGTATAACTTTTTTCTTTTTGGTCTTCTTTCGAGTTGAAGTAGGTGCTGCTATTTGTATGGACGGCTCTGTAACTTCCATGTGTTGTGGCTCTTCCTTACATGTCATTGCTACATCTTCATCAGCAACAGTGGCCAATTTCTCTGCAACTTCAGCACTTTTCTCTTTCACTTCTGCAACTTGGGGTGGTACATTAATATCTTCTTCATGTTCTTCTAGATGCTTGGGTTCTACAATGAGGTTCTCATCTTTACGCTTGTGCTCCTCACTTGGGCTCTCTGCTTCATTCTTGTGCTCCTCACTTGGGCTCTCTGCTTCATTCTTGTGCTCCTCACTTGGGCTCTCTGCTTCATTCTTGTGCTCCTCGGTAAGGCTCTCCTCTGAATCCATGTGTTCTTCATTATGGCTCTCTGCCATTTCCTTGAGCTCATCACTAACGCTTTCTTGTATACTCTTACGCTCCTCACTTGGGCTTGGAACTGTAGAACTCTCCATCTCATCTACAGAGCCAGACTTATCAGTGGCAACTTCATCAATATAGTTGCTCCCAGCAGCTGAAGTCTCTACGTGCTCAGAACTAGGGCTCAGATCTGTACAACTTGTCATCTCCGCATCAGGACTGGCTTTGTTTTCATTATCATCAGGTTTACTACTTTCACTCACAACAACTAAACTATCATCAGCATTTTCTTCTTCCATCATCCCATGGTCCATATTTTCCACTTCATTTTCCCCACTTTCTTGTTTGTCCTCATATTCTGGCACGTGATATGTCTCTTCAACTGATGAAGTTTGATCTGTAAATGTTTCACCACCAACTGGTGAAACAGCTTCTTCACCAGCAACTGTCTCCCTTTGTGGTGAAGCAGCATCAGGTGCATCAGCATCAGCTTGTTTAGCAGCAAATTCTTCTCTTTGTGGTGAATGTTCATCAGCAAATGCCTCACTTTGAGGCGAAGCAATTTGGTCACCATCCATATTTTCTTCATTGTCACTTATCACATTTTCATGCTCATTATATCTTGTGCCTGTGTCGTCTTCATCAAGATTTACTGGACTTTTTGCAGTAGGTGGAGGAGTGTTTGATACCAAGGTAGGTGTGCTTGCTTCCAAAGATGTGTCAGCAGGATGAGTTGGAGAAAGTGGGATACCAGAAGGCAAAGGAGGTGAATCAGAAGGTAAAGGAGGTGTTTCTGAAGGTAACGGAGATGGATTAGCATGATAATTAGAAGATGTAGGACTTTCTGAAGGTAAAGGTGTGTCGACAGGATGCTTTGGGGATAAGGGGCTACCTGACAGTAAGGGAGGTGTGTCAGAAGGCAGAGGAGGTGTTCCTGAAGGTAAAGGATGTGTGTTTTCTGATGATGATGATGATGATGATGAAGAAGATGAAGGGCTTGTATAAGGTACAAGAGAAGTGTCAGCAGTAAATGGAGGAGTTTCTGTAGGTACAGAAGATGTGTTTTGAGAAGATGAAGAACTACTTGAACATAAAGTAGGTGTGTCTGCAGGAAGTGGGAGAGAATCTTCAGGCATACGTATACTGTCATCTTGTGAAGAACTGCTGCTTGAGAACTGGTGATCGACAGTGCTTGATGGAGGACTGTGTCTGAGAGGTGAACTGTTGTCGTGCAAGGTATCAACAGTGCTCGAAGGAGGACTGTGTTGCATAGCAGGTGGACTATAATCAGGTAAAGGGATATCTTGGACTCTAATGCCGCTTACATCATCTGTACCAATCTCTTGAGCTTCACTCTCTTCCTCGGAATGTGGATATTCTTCATGTTCAACCTCGTTGTGTTCTGGGGACACAACTGGTTTATTATCATTTAATTGTTCTTCTGGGTGCATGTCAATTTCACTGCTGGTCACAGTGGCTGATTCTTCGTCAATCTCCATTGCATCGTCCACTGACGTTGATACATCAGCCATCTTGTTTGCCTTGCTAGCTTAGCTGCCTGGAAACAACATCCAAATCTGAAACAATTACATACAGTATTGATATTATGGAATGGTAACATCCATTTTGGTATGGGTAGGTTTTGTGTGAGTAAGAGACTGTCAGACTTTAGACACACCTAAATTTTACTCATCTAACATTTTCTTTAATCATGTATTTTTAAAACAAGTCATTAAATTTATATATAATTTACTATGAGAAATGTTATAGCTAAAGAAAGTAGCCTGGAAAATAGCATTATATCCCTCAAATACAGCACATAATTATTATTGTGGTGTCACAATGATATCCATAGCTAAGAGAAGATCTTGATGCAACAATTAAGGGTTGTATATAGATGGCTTGCATCTCAAAATCTAAAAAGAAAACATTGAAACTTTATGATGCCATTTAAAAGCTAATTGTAACAGCTACCTATGATAAATTTTTCAGACCCCGTGACCATCAGATAAGAGAGAAAATAGTCATTGAAATTAACATGGGCTCTTATGGGACTAAAACTTCAAAAAATTATAATTTAAAATCTAGCATTGTGATACCCCAAATTTTTTACATTTTTGAAGATACCATATCCTAACGTATCACTGAGCAAAATTACAGCTTTTTCTTTCTTCACAATTTTTTAGACAAATCCCGCAGTACCTGACTTCCTGCCTTAACTCAAATATTACTGGTAACATTAAGATATTTTAAGGGCAGCAGCTCTTTATCTCAGTTACTTAGACTGTAGCCTGAGTAAGTACTATAGCAGTTGCTTAGAGTGTAGTTAAAGGAACTGAAGAAAAATGCTGTTGTTGTTGAATCTCGATCAATGTAAATATTTACATATATAAACTGTCCTATGAGACTTATGAGACCATTGTGGTACTGTAATGTGGTTGTTGAGTTTCTTCTTTTTTCTTTAGATAAAGTAATCATCATAATGTCATAATAGTTAATACCTTTCGGTGTAGGCCAGGATTTAACCTTTGCAATATGGGCTTTAATGTACGATCTGAGGTTTACAAGACCTCAGGATAACATATTTAAAATGAAATGATTTCTAATTTTCTTTCAATTAATTCTCGTCAACTCTGATTCTGTACATATCACTGCACATACGAGACCAGCATAAACCTTTAGCAACAAAGGTGATACTACTTTGTAATGATACAGGCTTAGAGGCGTACAACACTTTGAACAAAAAAACTTGCTTAAGATCCTGCAATACCAGAATATCAACGCTGATTTGACCAGTCATTGAATTCTAATTTATTTTCCATTCACAAAAAGGCGGGTGCGGACAGTGACGCCACAGCTTGCTTGTTTACATGTGCGTGGACCAGACAAGCTGTGACGTCAGTGTTCCGCATTTGCCATTTCTTGAATGGAAATAAATTATAAATCAATGACTCCGGTCAAATAGATTTTGATACTCCAATATGTTAGGATATTAGTTAAGTTTTTTGTTCAAGGTGTTCTATGCTTTTAAGTGTAAACTGGATGCTCCACCCCTACAATAGCATGGTCCAAACTTTATTGCTGTGCTAAGAAATATGCTAAGAAGGACAGCTGTCCTAGGCTTAACAGGTGTGTTGAGCTAACTGTAAGTGCTTTGTTACTAGTTGCTTCACGAGCTGGCCACAAAGCACTTAACACAACATACTTGTGAGTCTCTTTCTTTACAAAGCGGCATTAACTTTGATGTTAAGTTTATGCTGGACATGCTGGCCTTGTGTGTACATACCGGTATTAAGTACATATTACTATTACTGTATATGTATGTACTATTTTGCCTCTTACAAAGGTCAATAATGTACTGGTACTGCAATTACCGGTACAGATATAGTTATAAAGCTCATTGCAAAACTAAATAAAAGAAATCAATTAAGACATAATGAAAAATACACAATATGCGAAAACACTTTGTTCTATAGTAACATATGTATGTAGTAATAACCTAACATATGTACATACTGTACATACATAATATAATATGTATGCATATGTGTGTACATTTATGCATACATATAGCAATATGTACATACATATAATTATGTAGGAATGCTATTGAGGTATGAATGATACGCATTATCAATAAAAAAAAATCTACGTATGTACAAAAATGTGTCAGTAAGGTATGTATTTATAGGAAATTAGAAATAAACGATTTTTAAATTTTCATTGCGTCATATTTGTTTGTTTGTTAGTTAATGTTAGTTACTGTTAGTTAATGTTAGTTACATTACATGTGTATGTATTTTATGTAATATGTGCATATATATTATGTATAACTTATATAAGCATATCATTATCATACATACTCACAAACTTACATGCATTTGTGTACATCCATACTCATTTGTAAATAATAAAAAATAAAAATAATCTCATTAAAATGCATTTGTACCCGGTGTATTTTAAAATGCATGTTTCATTTCGGCTCAGCAAAAAATACATACATAATTAAATACATAATAACTATGACGATTATAATACATATATGTATATATGTACGTAATAAGTATTTTACAAGATGATGCCGCTAAAAAAAAAATAATAATAATAAAAAGAGCCGTGCCGTGTGGTGTGCGTCGACATGATATCTTCCTATATTTCACCAACGATTTCCAAACCTGGAATATTGTTTACATAGATCTAGACATTTCTAATATACAGCAGTTACATTTTATAACGATTTCAATGCAAACTTACCAGAAGAAATGTTTTTCTTTATGCTGTTTATTTGCAGTCTTTCACAATCACAACTGAAATGAACCGATCTCAATTCACAACAGAATCTTCTGAAGCATGATGGTGGAAAAGTAACTTTATGAAAAACTATATTAGGTCGCCATTTTTTATGCTCAATGATGCGCAGTGTCAGAAAATAATACGTAAAAATCCATTTTTGCGCAGAAGGTAATCTGCTTTTATTTACTTTTATTTCTAAACAAAAGAGAAACGAATGTTTTCGCGCCAAGTGGTGTCTGTCATGTCGGCTTTCCAACGATTTTTTGGTGTAAAAATATATCTGTAAGGTGTTTTAAGGTAAATATGACTTTAAAATTTATAAAAAAGAGTGTTCATTATGAAAATCATGTTGCTAAAATTATAAAGAAAATTTTATTAGAAAAATTACTAAAATTTTGTCACTATGTTTCGCTCAATTTTCAAGTGTAAACAAGTCTGAGCATCAAACAAGAGTCAACATGTCATTTTCTAATGCAATACATACATGTTTCTGTACACAAATTTGTTTAATAAATAAAACTTATATATTTGTAGAGAAATGTCTGACAAAAAGGGAGTTGGTGGTAAACGACGTCGCAAAACCGACAAAGATAAAGCGGAGTCTGAAGAAGAGAAGGAGATGCCAGAAGCTAATAATGATGATGTAGATATGGACGTATCTTTGGCTCGAGAAAACAACTCGCCTCCAGATAATGAGGAGAAAACAGAAGATGGTGCTTTGAGATACAAAGATATCTACATCCCACCTCCTCCACCATCTACCTGCACATTTGACAACACAGGGCCTCGTCTTATTGTTCATACCATTGTTGTTAATAACTTCAAGAGTTTTTATGGAACTCACATCATTGGCCCTTTCTTTAAGGTGATCTAGTGACTTTATAAATACAACTATTCATTCAATGGGTCCATTCAATATCCAATGCAGCTTATTGATATTGTTAGCGTGAGCTATCTAACCATATTTAGACAGTGCAGTTTAAGTTTAGGGACCCTTAATTTCCTATCCCTGATAGCTTCATGGGACAGTGCTGATATTTATTTATTAGGTATTATTATTATTAAGAAAACTGCAGTTCTGCATCAAAGCAAGAAATTTTGAAATAGGGGAAAATAAACGCATTGAAGGTTGTTATCTTTGATGTGTCCATGAAAAGCTTAGGGTCTCCTTATTCCTTATCTTGTAGTATTGCGGAGCCATGTTTTTTAGTTTGTTGTTAGAAAACAACTGCACCAAGCATAGAGTTATTATAGATAGAGAGGAGAGGGTAGCTCTCGCTGTAGTCTCATGCTCAGTACTAGAATTTGAGTGCGCTTTCTGCCATGCTAACCCCGCCCACGCCTGAGCTCAGCGACCCTGATTGGATGGTGCGATGTAAACAAAGCGGTGACCGCGAATCATGTTTCGTCCGCCATCGTCCAGCAACGATCTTTAATGCGCATCTTTAAGCATATCTTCTTTGGCGGCACAGAGAGCTCAGTGTTATTAACATAGGGCTTACGTCTATCTATATAACCTCTTTGGCACCAAGGCTGAAAGTATTGAAATGAGGGATCACTACTTGTTTTAAGACAATAAAACGCACTATTTTAATATTGTAGAAGCCTCTTTTTAGCGTTTTTGAGGAATACTGTTATATGACTATTAGTCAATGAGGGTTACATTATTATCTGTCCTGGGACCTGATTTCAAAACTTCTATAAATGTTGCTACAGTACACTTATTGAGAAGCATTCTAAAGTCATGTTTTCTGTATGTCCTTGCAGGGTATGAGTGCAGTGATTGGTCCCAATGGCAGTGGTAAGAGCAACGTACTGGATTCAATTCTCTTTGTACTTGGTTATCGAGCTAGCAAGATTCGTACAAAGAAAGTTTCCATGTTAATTCACAACTCCAGTAATCACAATGATCTTCAGAGTTGTTCTGTCACAGTCAACTTTTGTAAGATTATAGATAAGGTAACAACTTTACTTACCTGTGTGTTTGCATGTGTCATCTTTTAACTTATTATCACAATGTTATCACTAAATTATTTGTCAAATTTAATTTCAAAATGTACTATAGAAGACTTGCAATAGTGGGCTTATTGACTAATATAAAGCAGCAACTGTTTCTACTATAAGCAGTTTCAAGTATACATCCACTTCTGTTTCTGTGGCGTACACAGAACCACCATAAGTTATTTTACCATTTTAGTCTAGCGCATGTTTTTCTCATAAAAATAACATGGCAAATGTAGCGCAAGTTTGGAATGATAAAAATTCCTGTCGTGTGTGTGTGTACAGCTCTGGCCAAAAGTTTCCAAATGGGTCAGTGACGGCCTTTATTGGGATGCCTATGCAAATCGTTCAGGAACTTTTGGCCAGAGCTGTACAATGAAACGGATGCAGATATAAGCAAAATTGCTTATAGTCGGACTCAAATCAGATGTTTCTTTACTAGTCAATGGTAATGTTGATGGGGGGGGGGGGGGGGGGGGGCAATACTCGGAGAAAAAATATTCAGTTGATTTCTTGGGTACTCTTGCTGTTGCATACTTTCTTTTGAATGAATAAAGCGGCTACTTGAAGGTTCTTTCTGTAACTCTACTACATCTCTCAGCATTTAAAAGAGCGGGAAAGAGCTGTTATCAAAAACATTTGAAATTCTGGAAAACTCTTATTTTAAAACTTAGTAAGCCATAATAAAAATTCCAATGTCAAGAAAAAATTTAACGGAAGTTATAACTGCTTCATTTCCCATGTAAAATCACAACTGTACCAAAAAGTTGTCATCTATCATTTTGTTAAAAATATTCAATGAAGTATTGTTGAGTTTGCTCTATTTATAACTATATTGTTACTGCATTTCCAGTATAAGGGGGAAGAAAAATAGTATCGGTTCATTCACTTCTTATGAGGAAAATTTAGTACTGTACCTAATAATAGTAATAATATAGGCCTATATATTTTTTCTGGATTTCAGGGTCGCGACGTAGATCCTGAGATAGTTCCCAACACTGAACTTGTTGTGTCACGTACAGCTCTGAGAGATAGCAGTTCTTATTACACCTTGGATGGTAAAAGAGCTCATTTCAAAGAGGTGGCAACAAAATTACAGAGCCATGGTATTGATCTAACAAATGGACGGTTTCTCATTCTACAAGTAAGTATTCTCTTTGATCCTGCAAGTTAAACTGACACTTATTATGTATATCATTTGTTGTTGTTGCTAGGGTGAAGTGGAACAGATTGCTTTGATGAAACCTAAAGGAGAAAATGAGAATGATATCGGACTGCTGGAATTCTTGGAGGATATTATTGGCACTCTGCGTTATAGGGTAAGTAATGCAGTATTTTTAACTATTACTGTACCTCTATTTATTATTATTATTTTACTATTATAATGAAAATTTGACTGGAATAGACACATTTAGATAGATTAGAAACAAATGTCCGTAGCTTGGTGAAAGACTTGATGGCACAGGTTACACAAATATTTACAAATGTTTTCAAGTTTAATTTGTAAGTATTTGTGTAAATCATTAAGACTGTGCCATCAAGACTTTCATCAAGCTACAGACCTCGTTGTGGCAAGGCGCTTGTAGGAGCAACTGTAGATTTCTCCTATTCTTTCTTTGATTACATTTTCAAACCGAAATGGTTTAACCTTTCCTAATTATGTAATTATATATACATATTAATAGGAAAGTATAGGAAAAGGAAGACGGGGAAACATTAATCAAAGAGTGAGGAGTAAAGAAAGCGCTCCCTCCTCTTTTTTACATGATGTTATGTTCATAATGAGAAGGCAATTTTAAAGAATATACAAATGCAAACTTCCTTGCTGAAACTGGTAGATTTGTCCTGTGTATTAAAACCGTTATTGTTATTTTTGTTGCTTGCTTGCTTATAGGCACCTTTGGCAAAGGCAGTGGAGATTGATAACGTCCTGGAGGAAGCAAGAGAAGCCCAAGCAGAGAAAGTCGCAGTTGCAGAGAAAGCACTTAAAATCCTGAGTGAAGGAAAAGAAGAAGCCATTCAATACCTGGAGGCTGATAATGCAATCATGAGAATAGAATACAAAGTGCGTCAGAAACGAAAGTAAGTCACGTCATAGCACACTTTCAGATTTTTAGTTGAATATAGCGTTTGCACCTGCAAAAATGTTTAGTTATTTACCTGCATTACAACCAACTGTGTGTTTACATAAATATTATTTCTAAGCTTTTTAGCAGTCGAGTACCAATTTTTATAAACATACAGTAGATTGAAAACGAAACACTCAATGGTGTAATGGTCATTTTGACCTAAAAATCCATTCTCTAATTTATCAATGACCAAATTAACTTTATGTATTTGTTGCTAGATATGAGAGTGAGAAGAAAATGAAAGTCCATGAAGTAGAAAAAGCCAAGATTGAAGAGAAACTAAATGAAATTAAGAAAGAAATTAGTGAAGCTCATGGAAAAACGAAGGAATTTGATAAAACTATTAAAGATAAGACAGAGTGAGTATGAACTGATATTATTTATTTGATGGTGTCTTGAACATGTGTGATGTTTGGCTGACGTGATGTTGTTGCTTGCAGCGAGATGGAGAAGATGTACAGGGTGAATGAGAAGAGAGATGCACATTACAAGAGCATGAAGAACAAAGATACGCAGTTGAGAGAAAACATGACTTCTCGAGGAGCTCGCAGGAAGAAACTGAAAGATAATCTCAAAACAGAAGAAAAGAAGGTAGGCAAAACAAAACAAAACAAATAAAATAAAACATAACTTCTTTTTTTTTCCAATTTTCTGTTTACGTTAATTGTTGACATTAAAGCCCTTGTCAACTTCCTTTTTTATCATTTACAATACTAGATTGATAATTACCATACATTATTATCCATGAATTAGACACCAACATGTTGATTTTGTATTTATTTTTGTTTATTTTCATTTTGACTTATATCACGTATCTGACGTCACAATGTACCAATAGGGCCGTGATAGGGGTAAAGAACTTGAGGGGCTTAAATTTATCACGTGACCAGAGTGGTGACTGTGATTGGCGGCGGTACATTGTGATGTCAGATACGTAATATAACAGTCAAAATAAAAATAAATACAAAATCAACGTGGTGGTGTCTATATCATGGATAATAAGGTATGGTAATTATCAATCTAGTATAAAAAATGATAAAAAAGCAGTCATGGAGTCGATACCGAAATTTTCGATACCGATACGATACCGATATTTTTAAATTTTCCCGATACCGATACGATACTGCTCAAAAAAATTTGCTCCGATACGATACCGATATTTTCCGATACTTTTTCGATATTTTTGCTATATCTCATACAATAAATATTGCACTATAAATTTCATTTTTTTTCTTTTTTCACCTTTGAGACATAAATTGGTATCATAAAATCCATGCATATTTTTGCCACATTTATTATTTATTTATTTATTTATTTATTTATTTATTTATTTATTTATTTATTTATTTACTTATTTACTCATTTATTTATTTTATTCTAATGTTCGTTTGTTAAACTAAAATGACTTAAAAAATTATAGTAGATTTAAAAAATATATATATTTCATTCGTTTAATGAAATTATATGATTAGAATATCCTCTACTGTTTCCAAGCACTTTTGTTAATTATTTACAAATTAGCAATTTCTTTATTTCGTATAATAGAAGTAATTTTCAAATATTTAATAAATTTAATTTTTTTTCATGGTATTTTTTTAATTTGCTAAAGTAAACAGGTATCATTAGCTTTCGTATTTATTTTATTGGCTCAAATCATCCCCGCTAAACCAAAGGGGTTAAAGTCCAAAATTCCCCTCTGGTCGTAAAAATCCTTTGATTTTGTAAACTTTTTAAAAATTTAACCTTGTAAAAAATTTGTACAAAGACATTAACGGAAGTATGCTACATCTTTTGTAATTTGTAATGCATTGAATTTTTATACAATTGCAGTGATTTAAAATGTCAATCATTGACTATATTTTATTGTAATTTCTACCGGCGCTTTAGTCATTAGGAGAGATCATAGATAGTACTGTACGACCACACGACGGATTTCTCAGAAACTTGGCGACAGTCGATCGCTTTTTTTTTTTTTTTTTTTTTTTTTTTTTTTTTTTTTTTTTTTTTCATAAAAAGAAGACAAAAGTTTTAACGCCGTTTTCTTTATTTTTATTGTATGTAAAAAAAAAAAAAAAAAAAAAAAAAAAACTTTTTACCTGGTGGCTTTATAAAAAGTATAAAATAAAAATACTGTGCACGGCGCCCTACCCTGTTGTTATAGCACAATGAAAAATAAAGGAGTGAATTTTATTGTCCAAGTACGAAAGATAGATAATCAGTAATCACTAATGGAATGTTCTCGTTGCTTCATATTTTTATTTATTATTATTATTTTTTTTTTTGTATTTTTACTTTTATTTTATGAGAGAGCAAAAGTCTCAAAGTACTGTATCGAAAAAAAGTATCGAAATTCAACGATATTTTGCTGATATCGGTGACCGATACCGATATTCAATACTGAGTTTAAAAAAGGCCCCAATACGATACCGATACGATAAAAGTATCGGTATAGTATCGAATATCGTATCGCAGTCGATACCGATACTCCATGACTGTAAAAAAGTAAATTGACAAGGGCTTTAAGGTAAAGGAAAGAAAGTACTGTACTTTAACAATGAGGAAGACCAAAAAATAAATTGAAAAGGTAAAATTATTTCTTATACTAAAAGAATTGAATTGATTTATAGGGTCTATGCATTCATGTTAAAGTTGACGCCATGTTAGATAACTCAGTAACATGGGTGACAAAGGAAAATAAATCATTTTGCCAGTTTAAAACCACTATGCAATATTTTTGAGAGCATTGATGCTGTAAATATGTTGAATTAGTATCAAGTATGTGAGAAAAATTACAATAACAAAAAATTAACCGATTTCCCAAAGAAAATTGTCTTATAGGAAGTTTGTTCAATGCTGAGCAATGTTATTCACTACTCCATTATGGCCTCCAAGCGCAATAAATATGACGTCATCCGCATACACCCTATATGCGATTTTCTAATTTGTTTTAGTTCATTGAGTATTTTTGGTTATATTTTAAAAAAATTTGAAAATGATATCACTTATATACATGCATATGTGTGCACAGGAAAAGTTAATGACTGTTACGTCATTCACAACTTTAAAAAAATTAGTCAAAATTACGTTAGTGAACTCAAAATTTAGAAATTTGTATACCTAGCAATTCAGGACACTGTTCAATTTTAGAATATGCAATAAAATTGCCGCCTTTTTTTTTTTTTTTTTTTTTTTTTTTTTAGTCTTCCTCATTATAAGCTTGTTATATGGAAATTTATAATAAATAGAAAAACAATCATATGGCATGCTTTTGTATTTTCTTTAGTTTGAATATTATTATGAACCTAAATGGTTTTTCCAATTAATGTAGACGAATTTTTGTAATAGTAATTTTTTCCTAAAAATATTTATTAAGGTGGCATTAAGGGTTGTATATAGATGGTTTGTATCTCAATAATTAAAAAGAAAGCTTCAAAATTTTATGATGCCATTTGAAAGTTACAGTAACAGCTACCTATGATAAAATTTTCAGAACCCGTGACCATCAGATATGAGAGAAAATAATTATTGAAATTAACACGGGCTCTTATGGCACTAAAACTTCAAAAAATCGTAATTTAAAATCTAGCATGTTGACCTCCCAAATTTTTTACATTTTTGAAGATACCATATCCTAATGTATCACCATGCAAAATTTCAGATTTTTCTTTCTTTACAAGTTTTTAGTCAAAGCACGCAGTACCTGATTTCCCGCCTTAAGTTTTTCTGTCACATTTTGTATTTGGGGGGAGTTCTGAACTGAAAAACTATTGTATCATTCTGAATAACTTCCACTTTTCCCATTGCAGTATTAACAAAATTACTTCATAAACAAATAATAATAAAAATAATCAAAAATGTTAATTTACAATTTTTTCTGTAACATGTTTTTAAAATGTGAGCAGTTTATTTGTCATCTTGGCTGTATTCAAAAACTGCCTGATGTAAAGTTATCTTCATATTTTTGTTGCTCTAAACTTATTTATATTTTGTGACTATCCAGCTGGATGAATTGAAAGGCTTACCAGAGAAAAACACAAAAGAAATCGCAGAGCTTGAAAAGTTAATCACTCGTCACGAGAGAGACCGTGCCACAGCTCAAGAAGCTCTTGTAAAAGCCACAGAAGGAATTCAGCGTGAAATTCAGGAACCTCAGGAGAAAATGAGAGAACTACAAGATACACTGAAAGATCTCGCCAAAGTACGAGATGAGAAGCAATCAATCGTAAGTTTAAAATAAAATACATAGTTCATGTCTTCTCTATGTACCAGACGTACTAATCAACATGTTAATTTTTATTGTAGCAACGTATCAACAACTCAAAGTTAGATCTGTGTACCAAAGGAGAGAAAGTTCAAAAAGAAAAATTACAAACTCTGGTGAAGAACTTGGAGGATGCAAAAGAAAATCTTGAACAGAAAACCAGGCAAGTGTACAAATTTATAGGATGAGGAAGAACATAATATATTAAGGGGGTGATTTTATTGCTTGTTATAAAGGAAGACATAATTTTCAAGCAGGTTTGCTTACTTTCAAGCATCTAAGTTTATCGAGATATCTATTAAAACACGCATCTACATTTATCGTGACAGCAGGTAAAAAAAAAAAAAAAAAAAATCTCTATACCTGTTTTCCTATGTAAAGTGTTTTTTACTTGCTGTCACAATAAATGTAGATCATGTTTTTATAAGTATCGCGATAAACTTAGATGCGTGAAAGTAAGCAAACCCGCTAAAAGTAGAAGTGTGGTTTAGCCGCAACCGCATCGATATGATGTGTGTATAATAAGAAAATAAAGAAAGAAAGAAAATAAATAAATCTTATTTTAATTGACAGGCGGATGTCAGAACTTCAGAAAGAACTGCCCCGAGTACAACAAGAATTTACTGAGACCAGTGAGACATTGGAAACAGAGCGAGGAGAGAGAGGTCGTGTGGACCAGAGAGCTGCCAAACTTCGAGCTGATATCAGCAATCTACGAATGGCATCTGAAGCAAACAATAAGAGAAATCGATTGGTTACTGCTTTGATGGAGCAATGTAGAAATGGTAGCATTCCTGGCGTGTTTGGTCGTCTAGGAGACTTGGGTGGTATTGATGCCAAGTTTGATTGTGCCATCTCGTCGTCTTGTGGTGCTCTTAATCACATTGTTGTGGATAAGGTAACAATAACTAGTCATCATTGTTTATATTGTTACATATAGGTTAAAGCCCTTGTAAACTTTTTATATGTATCATTTAGTTTAGAATACTAGATTGATAATTATCATACCTTATTAAGCATGAATTAGACACCAACTCGTTGATTTTGTATTGTTTTCATTTTGACGGTTGAAATACATAGGTGAGGTAGGTATCTGACGTCATAATGTACCAGTGACTGTGATTGGCTGACTTATCAGTGAATCACAGTCACCGGTCCCATGATAAGTCAGCCAATCATAGTCACCGGTACATTGTGATACATTGTGTGGTACATTGGTATATATGTTTATTGTATATTTTAGTGTACAGACATTGATTGATTCAAGTATTTCTAATGGTTAGAAATACTAAATCGTTGTATAATTATTCCCAGGTGGACACAGCAGAAAAATGTATCAACTATCTGAAACAAACAGGCATTGGTCGGGGTAACTTCATGGTGCTTGAAAAACTTCAGATGTGGGGACCTAAGAGTAGAGAAAGGTTCACTGCTCCCGAGAACGTTCCTCGTCTGTTTGATCTTGTCAGAGTGGAGGACCAACAAGTTTTGCCTGCTTTCTACTTTGCTCTGAGAGACACTTTGGTGGCCAATGACATTGAGCAGGCGTCTCGCATTGGTCTGGGAGGTCGTGTACGTTATCGCGTCGTTGATCTTAATGGAAATATCGTCGAGCCTGGCGGTAAGAAACAAACATGGTTTATTTCAATAAAGCTCTTGGCGATTGGTATCAATGAAATTATTATTTTTTTTTTCTTAATAAGAAAGCTGAATTTATGTTAAGTCTTTTGGTTTTGCCACATCACAGTGCAATTTCTATTTTACAATGGGTATCCCGCTCCCCTTTATAATGCTGTCTAATAAGTGGCAGCAAAAGTATAAAAAAAAGGCAATTTAATTCAATATAATTCTAATTTATAAAAACAATGGTTCCGTGTCAAAATGGACTAACTGCACTTTACACAAGCATAGCTAGTGGATAATCTACACTTTCCACTGTGGAGTATCTGCAATGTTAACTGACTGGTCCACCCACCTTGTGTGGAAAGTGTAAAAATGCTCCACTCATCAGATAGTGCAGATAGTCCATATTGACGTGGAAACATAGATAAACATAGATAGGGGAGGGGAGTTAAGAAAATTTTCAAATATGTGGAAAAATCAGTGGGATAAACACTAGCATGTGTAGTTTATTGCAGTTGTTAGATTGCAGTTTAAATGACCCTAACTTGCAGGTACCATCACTGGTGGCGGCACACCCCTGCGAGGTCTGATGGGTCAAGCCGTGACAGTCGGACTAGCTGCACAGAAGGCAAGAGAGGAAACTCCAAAGCTGACTCAAAACCTGGAACAGTTGGAACAGAGAAGCTCAGTGTTGATGCAAAACATCATTAAACTGGAGCAGAAAGAACGAGAGCTGAAAGGCAAACTGCCAGGATTGCAGACGGAAGCTCGTAAAGCCAACTTGGATCTCCAGGTCAGTTTAATAGTCGTAACAAAATTTATATATTATACAAAAAAAAAAAATGCAACAATTGATAATGAAAAGAGTTTGTAGAAAAGCACGTAGATATATTAAAATAAATTGGGGATTGGGAGATAGTTAACAAGTTTAGACAGACAGACAGACATGCCGTAGTGAGAAACCCAGGACAAAAATTAATAAATTAAGTGTAGCCGCTAACATTGCTCTGTTGCATCCCCGTCATTACTAGCTCCCAGTTCCCAATTTTTACTAATCTATGTGTTCATTTATCAAATCTTCTAGTTAAAATTTTGTTACAGTGAGTTTTTTTTTTTTTTTTTTTTTTTTTTTTTTTTTTTTTTTTTTTTTTTTTTTTTTGAGGTTTTATTATGTTTGTGTCTATTTTTAGCATTTGAAAGAAAGTATTCCTGCACTGGAAACTCAAGTTAAAGCCCAGAAAGAGATTGTTCAGAAAACTTGTTCTGATGAGAAAGAAGTGAAGAAATTACAAACTGAGTTGAAGAAAAGCAGTGAAGGTGAGTGTGCCTTTAGGTTTGCATTCAACTATTTGAATCTACCTAACTTGTAAAAAAAAAAAAAAAAAAAAAAAAAAAAAAAACTTTATTAAATCATAGTTTTGTTGTTGTATTAGAGTACAAACTGTGTATTTGCAATAAAAGCATCTAAATCAAAACACTTCGCCTTCTATTTAGAACTTGTTGCTTTTGCAGATACATGGTTTGTGCTCTAATGTTACAATTCATAGGCTATACATAGTTTTTTTTTTTTTTTTTTTTTTTTTTTTCTTGTTTTTTTTTCCCCGCATATTGTATTGAGATATTTAATCATTCAAAAATTTGCTCTAAATTGTTTTATTATATGACTAGTACGTATAAGAAAAACTTGCTTATTTTCAAATTCTATATAGGCCTACTAATTAATTTACCGTCAAACAATTAATATAAGTATTTCAAGCAATATAAAAATACGTTCAATTTTTACATTTAAATGTTGAAATGTATTATTAGTATCTCAATGGTGTGTATGGATATTGTTAATAATGTTGTTTTCATTGGCAGAACTTGAGAAAGCTCAGGCAGCCGCTGAGAAAATTGAGAGTCAAGTTAGCAAACTTCAGAAACAAATGGAGGAGATCAAGAACTCTCGTATTGGAGGCCTGGACAACAAAGTGAAGGAGCTGACCAAGAAAATCAATAAGGCTCAAGCAGACAAGACCAAATTGTCGGCTGCAATCGCTTCTGTCGAGAGGTAATGTTTTTTATGTATTTTTTAGTTTTCAAAACAAATTGAGCGTAATCAATCTTCTTGCGAGCACAATGTCTCTCGTTTTTTGTCACGGGAAGCAAAATGTCTATCTCGTTCCTGAACGTTATGGAGATGGCGCTGAAGATAGATATTTTGCTACACGTGCAAAAAACGAGATATACATTTTGTTCGCAACAAGATCGATATTCATAATATGACATAATAATAATAATAGAAAATGATTAGAGAAACCATCAAGGGCCTTACCATAGTGTAGAAAAGTCCAATAGTTTGGTGAAAATCGTGCTAACACACGAATAAAAAACTAACTAACTAACTTCCAAGTGTTAGTTTTTATCTCCGTGCTAACAAGAATTTCACCAAACTATTGGACTCTTAACTATGGTAAGATCCTTACTGGCTTTTCCTGTCCTTTTCTTTTATTTCAAATTTATTATACCTAACTGTGATGGTTTATTTTACTTAATATCTAATTTAAAAATAATGATGATGATGATGATGATGATGATGATGATGATGAGAAACATCATGTGAATACACAATTAAATTGATTAGTGTCTTGAATTAATTAGTTATAATTTTACAATCTTTTAATTGACATATGATTTCAGGAATATTCAGAAGAGTGAGGAGAAAAGGGCTGACCTAGAACAAGAAATCAAGACCATGGAAGTGGAGATTGCCACAATCAAGTCTGAGTGGGAGACCATAGCTGGCAAAGCCCAGGCCCTGTTGGCAATCAGAGAAGAATGCAGCGTAAGTTCACACTATTTGTGTCTGAAATAAATTTCTTTCTCTCACACTGTCGGCTAATCCTAACTTCCCTTTACCAATTATTCAAATCTACCTGTCTTTTTGTAACCCCTTGGCACAAAAATTTCCTCAGTTTCGATTATTTTTAATTTTTAACGATTTTTTAAAGTTGACAACTTTTTCAAAAATCCCGATTTTGAGTCCCGATTTTTTCTATGCCGCTCAGCTTAAAATTCAATGTATTTATACTGAGATGGATCTTTAGCACCTTAGCTCACTTCCTATATAGAAAACTCGATGGCTTCAAACTTGTGAGTATTTTTAAATGACGTAAGAAAAATCTAAAATATCGACTATGGTAACAGTTCAAAAAATCGACAATAATCGGATCACTCAAAGTATAGTTTTTTGAACTCCTCAATGCATGGGATGAATTTTGGTATATAAAAAAAGTGGTCGATTTTTTGAAATTTGCTTAGCCGCGATTTCCATACATTCGCTCTTCAGAGGCTAAGTCCAAGTGCAAATTTCGAAAAATCGGCCACTTTTTTTATATACCAAAATTCATCCCATGCATTGAGGAGTTCAAAAAACTATACTTTGAGTGACCCGATTTTTGTCGATTTTTTGAACTGTTACCATAGTCGATATTTTAGATTTTTCTTACGTCATTTAAAAACACTCACAAGTTTGAAGCCATCGAGTTTTCTATATAGGAAGTGAGCTAAGGTGCTAAAGATCCATCTCAGTATAAATACATTGAATTTTAAGCTGAGCGGCATAGAAAAAATCGGGACTCAAAATCGGGATTTTTGAAAAAGTTGTCAACTTTAAAAAATCGTTAAAAATTAAAAATAATCGAAACTGAGGAAATTTTTGTGCCAAGGGGTTACAAAAATATAGTCAGCTCTTCATATAAGTTAAAAAATTGATATTTTTATTTTTACTCGTGACGTCACAGGGTTCTTTTCAAAATGAAAAAAACGCTGATATCCAATTTTAATCGATTTTTCCTAGAAAATCGATAATAGCTGGGACCGATATTTTTAATGGAGGCTATTCAGTATTGTCTACATATTACACAAAAAATTTGAGTGTGGTCTGAATTTCATAGTTTAGCAGATTTGCAGTTCCAAAGTGTTCGTTCCGTCATTAGTGATAAAAAGTGACGTTTAAACAAACCCCTGCCAAAATTTCAGATTTTGCCCAAATGACCTAAAATTAAAAACAGTTTGTTTTTATATCATCCCAAACAACATATATTTTTTTGGAGAAGATTGAACCACATTGGTTCCGATCCTTGCTCATTTGAATCATAGCACCACCATTCCATTTGAATAACCAAAGTTAATAGTCATTTTAGGAGCAGAGAACAGGGTTTACGAACAGCATTAATAACATGCGCTGAACTTAAATGGTAAAATATATTATCGCAGTCCTATGTACTACTGTGGTGACTTGTTTTTACCCACCCTTAAAAAATAACAAAAGAGTGGGGATCAGTAACTTCAGTGAGTGAAATTTTTAGAAAAAAATATAGATTATTACATCCAAACCTAAATATGTAGTTTTCATTTCTTTTTATTCCGTTATCATACATCGTGATTTTTCTTGATGTTTCTCATTTTTACAGACGGAGCTTTTACATCGCAACGAAGAGATTGCTGAGATGAAAGAAGAGCAAAAGAAGATGATCGCTCAGGAGCTTGAGTTAAAGAAGAAGAAGCACGAGGTGGAGGTGGAGATTGATAAGGTCAACACCAACGTTCTCAAGTACAAAACACGGGCCAATGAAAATTTGATGCAAGTGAGTAAAAAATTAAAGCCATAGACCTCATGAAACCAGCATGTTCTTTTAAATGATTAAACACAACATGGGATCTACAAAACTGTTGACAATTTTTAAGAGAATGTGGCTCCACAAGTGAGTGAAAAAGCTGTTAAGTATGTAATTTCTATCAATAATAATAAAAAAAAGGGTAGAATCACCAGTAAGGACCTTACCACAGCAAGAATTTCTATGGAGGTTGAAGTCTCACGTGGCACAGTTTCAAAACTATCAAAAAATTGTGCCACGTGGGACTTTGAACTCTCCATAGAACTTGAACTTTGAATAAGTAAACAAAATTGAGAATATCCTCTTAATATATTTCTCGTATATTTAGTATTGACAAAATTAGATTTAGCACTTAGAATATGAAAAAATATATACACACATACGTCTTATTTTTTTTGAGGGGGGAAATGTATTGAAAAGGGTATATAAAAATTGTTTTTTAGTTTTCACCCCCAAAAGGGATGAAAACCATAAGGGTTGTTAACTAATGTGGGCATAGCAAAAAAACTTACACATCTTTCCTATCGATACATGGTAGTTTTATCCAAATAACCCAATAATTCACCGAGATATTAAATTTTTATTTTATATCACTACATGGAGAATACCCTGTATGCACTTATATAATAAAGTTGTTGTAATAACCTTTGCAGATGAGTTGTGGCATACAATAGTCATGGTTGTCAGTTTGATGACGCTCTCAGGTTCCGCTTTTGCTTTATCAATGGTAAAGCAGAAGAGATAAGCATTAAGTACTTCGTGGAACCAGGTATAGGATCTAGATGAAAAAATCCATGTATTTGGATTATAATAGTCTAACCTTTACTTCAAAGTTTCCATATGTAGTAAAAATACATGGTTGATGTAGTTACTACGTGGTGTAAAGTGGTGATGTATACTGCTTTTCCGCCGATGGTTAAACAGTGAGGCCTATCAACTTAACGTATTCATACCAAATATGGCTGATCATAAAATCGTGAACTAATATGTAGCTTCTGATCTGTTAATTTGAAAGTTACCAAGCGCAATGAGCAGCTGATGCGTAAGTCTCAAGTATTGAAAGTACGGATAACTTTCACGTGTAATGTCAAATTCAAACTATGCCAGTTGTTAATGAAGGCATATATGGTAACTTTTATAATTGTATACTGTACATAATTAAAGTTGGCATTATAGGTAATATTACACCACATATTATTGTGTTATTATTATACCACGTTAAATTGTTTTTTACTTTAAATAAATAACTAAACATTTAATTAGTAAATTGGGACTAGGGATGCAAATCATTATAGCTTGCGCTAAATAAAAATAGACGTTAAAAGGGATGAGGGGTATAGTGTCAATGTAAAATACGATATACCTAACATCTCATGTTCTACATCTACATCATCTACATCTACATCTGCATCTACATCAAAGGCACAACATTATAAAACAGTATCAGACTTACTCTTGGCCTTAGACCGGTTTCGTCCTTTACCTAGGACTCATCAGTAAGGCTCGGCAGAGAGCTCTGTACAGCTAGAGATGGCTCACACCACATCTGCTAACTGACTGAGCTGAGGAAGCAAGTGGCAGCCGCGTTTTTATACGCGATGCCCCCGCAGCTGCTCGCGCTGATTGGTTGAACAATCGCGCGCGCAAACCCGGCTTGCTATTTAAAACCTCTCATCCTCACACTGTAATATAATATTGTGCACTAAGAGGGATGCAAGACTGGCTGCCAGCAAGCCACATGTGCCCTCCCTCACTTCCTAGAGTTCCCCAACTCCAGAAAGTTCGCGAGAGCAATGCGCCTGCCGGCTGCCTGTATCGTGATTAAGCTAGTTATATCGTTTAATATATTGACACCGGGGTAGGAAAAGTAAAAAAGATGATAGAAATAGGAGAGATAGGATAAAAATATATGCGCTTTGGCATATTTTTAATTTAATTAATTTAGTACGTGCTCTTATTGGCGTTGGCAAGTAAAATGGGGCCGAGAATACAATATAAATGAAAGAATTTTCGCGTTTTATTAATTTTCAATTCAACGTGCTCTAATCTCTACCAACTATTTTCTAATTATTTTTTTTAATGTAATTAATACCAACCGCGATGGTTTTTTCCTATATATTAAACATTTAATTAGCTTACTATTATTATTATGTATGAAGGAAAATAAACCATCGCAGTTAGGTATGATAAATTGAAAGAAAAAGACAGGAGAAAACCAGCAAGGGCCTTACCATAGTGAAGAGAGTCCCATAGTTTGGTGAAAATCTTGCTAGCACAGATATAAAATAACTAACACATTGGAGATATTTCGGCAATTGACTCCAAAAGAGATATGGAGCGTGTTATGCCTTCATCAGTCCTTACATCAGTCCTTACATGTAATGAAGGCATAACACGCTCCATATCTCTCTTGGAGTCGATTGCCAAAATATCTCCAATGTGTTAGTTATTTTATATCTAACTTACATGTTGCAACAATAATGATGTTCGTAAACCCTGTTTTTCGTGCCCCAAACCACCAAAAAAAAAAAAAAAAAAAAAAAAAAAAAAAAAAAAAAAAAAAAGGAAAGGAAAAACGATTTTTCAATAAGAAAATACATGAAAAATATTTAAATTTATTTTAAATAGTTTTTCATTGCAAGTTTGCATTGTTGTTAAATATTTTTATGACAAAATGATTTTATATAAGAAATGCACTGGGAATGTTTAACTTTTTTTTTAAATAGTTTGTTCATTGCAAATGATTCATAAAAACTTCTGCAAAATAAATAAAAATAAAATAAAAAAGTAACAATAATAGTAAATAATAATAATAGTTAGCTAATTAAATGTTTGGTTATTTATTAAAAGTAAAAAACAATTTAATGTGGTGCAGTATAACAATAACACAATAATATGTGGTGTAATATTATAGGGGGAGAGTGGGGTCATTTTATTTTTTGTATTTTTTAATTGTGATGTATGATGTTATAAAAAGTGTGGTGTAATTTAGTTCATCTATTCCTACACAAACTCCAAAAGTTTGGAATGGGGAAACATTATTTTTTTATTTTATTAGCAAAAATGTAAAAAAAAAAAAAAAAAAAAAAAAACTTACTTTTTTGGCTTCAAAAATTCTTTCTTGTTTTTTCCCCAAATGATGATGCTCAATTGTTCAAAAAACACTTTTACAGACACGTCCTGCCTATGACATGAAATGGTAAAAATTTGAACATCCTACCACAGTTCAAACAGTTTAAAATTCACATGACCCCATTTATTGTGACCCCACTCTCCCCTAATGTGGATAATAATGCCAACTTTAATTATGTACAGTATACAATTATAAAAGTTACCATATATGCCTTCATTAACAACTGGCATATTTTGAATTTGACATTACACGTGAAAGTTATCCGTACTTTCAATACTTGAGACTTACGCATCAGCTGCTCATTGCGCTTGGTAACTTTCAAATTAACAGATCAGAAGCTACATATTAGTTCACGATTTTATGATCAGCCATATTTGGTATGAATACGTTAAGTTGATAGGCCTCACTGTTTAACCATCGGCGGAAAAGCAGTATACATCACCACTTTACACCACGTAGTAACTACATCAACCATGTATTTTTACTACATATGGAAACTTTGAAGTAAAGGTTAGACTATTATAATCCAAATACATGGATTTTTTCATCTAGATCCTATACCTGGTTCCACGAAGTACTTAATGCTTATCTCTTCTGCTTTACCATTGATAAAGCAAAAGCGGAACCTGAGAGCGTCATCAAACTGACAACCATGACTATTGTATGCCACAACTCATCTGCAAAGGTTATTACAACAACTTTATTATATAAGTGCATACAGGGTATTCTCCATGTAGTGATATAAAATAAAAATTTAATATCTCGGTGAATTATTGGGTTATTTGGATGAAACTACCATGTATCGATAGGAAAGATGTGTAAGTTTTTTTGCTATGCCCACATTAGTTAACAACCCTTATGGTTTTCATCCCTTTTGGGGGTGAAAACTAAAAAACAATTTTTATATACCCTTTTCAATGTTGTTGTTGTTGTTTTCAAAAAAAAAATAATAAATAAATAAAAGACATATATGATGTGTATAATATACTATATTTTTTCATCTTGTAAGTGCTAGTTCTAATTTTATCAATTTCAAATACATATATTGGAAATGAGGATATTCTCAATTTTGTCCACTTATTCCGAGTTCACTGTTGTCCTTACTTGGAGTTAAGGATGTCCTTGCCGGTTATAGTGTTGGAAAATTTTAGGTGCAAATTGTGTGTTACTGTATAGTATTATATAATACTGTATAGTGTCTTTTCAAGGCAGTGGATGACTGACTTGGAGCAGACTTCATCAAAAGAGGAACTTTATTTTCACAATAATTCTTTCCCAATTATTTATATCAAATAAAACAAATACTATAATTTTCAAATAAATTTGAATGAATTTAAGAAGAAGACAATTGTCCCAAAAAAAGTTTTAGTCAAATTTTTAATTAAAAAAAAAAAGTTCTGATTTGTCTTAAAAAGTTGATGTTAAATTTTAAAATTTCAAATTTACATGTTGATTGTAATTAAAAGACAAAATTATTCAAACGTTCACCTTGTTTTTGCAGATGCAAGCCATGAAACTGGAGGACATTCCCAGTGAGAAGAAGATGGATCCTCTGCCAGAGCTCACTGATGAAGAGCTGGAAAACACAGAGATGAAGAGCTTTGAATATGCCCTTGCCATGCTCACTGATGGCAGAGCTCCACGTCCCAATATGGCAATCATTGAAGAGTTTCGCGTCAAAGTAAGTACATACTGCACTGTACAGCTCTGGCCAAAAGTTTAAGAACGGGGCAGCGGTGGCCGCTGCATTTTCTCATAAAGATAGCATAGTGAGGTTGCGGGTTGCCTATACAAATCGTTCTCAAACTTTTGGCCAGAGCTGTACATACGAGTTATCTCTGCCTTAGTGAAGGTTGATATGTGTGACTTTTCACACACTAAAAAAATTTTAAATAAAACAAAAAATAAGCCCCCTTTTCCCCCAGGCCAAACGTAAAAATGTATGATCCACTTTTATTAAATTTAATTTTTTATTATTATTTATTTTTATTCTCCCCCCCCCCCCACCCCTCCCCCATTTCTTTCTCTTTACCTGGTTTGTTTTATTTTATTAATGATGTTCGTAAACCATGTTCCCTTGTTCCTACCCTTTTCCCAAAAAATTCATAATCCCATTTTAAAAGCATTAAAGCCTAGGACATCGTTCCTTCTTATCCCCTTTCTTATCGCGAGTTTGGACTGTGCTTACTTTATGGATGCTATTCCAGAGGCAGAGCCTAAAGTGCAATAAGAAACCACTGCTGTCTTGAGCTTAAGTGACTGTCATTTTTTCATGGTTTGGAGCAAAAAAAAAAAAGGGTGGTGGGTTATGAACACAATAATTGTCACACATGGTTATACAAAATGTTGTTTCATAATGGTCATAAATAAATAAATAACTAAATCTATTGATTAGAAGATTACATATAGTAATATAGATCTTGTCTCAAAATAATATAACTGCTTCCATTAAGTTAATTTGCTTGTGCACCCTGTTTTATTTTATTGAAATTTACTTCATGTTAGTCAGATATTATTAAAACCGCACATGTGTTCGTTTGCTTGTTCAGGAGACGCAGTTCGTGGAGCTAGCATCAACACTAGAAGAGGCGACGC
The DNA here is from genome assembly GCA_949318235.1 of Ecdyonurus torrentis. Classification (NCBI taxonomy): domain Eukaryota; kingdom Metazoa; phylum Arthropoda; class Insecta; order Ephemeroptera; family Heptageniidae; genus Ecdyonurus; species Ecdyonurus torrentis. The sequence goes on along the minus strand of OX439128.1, from coordinate 51,167,336 downwards.
AACGTCGCAATGAAGTGAAAAACTTCCTTATACTTGCCAGGAGGCTGAGATACAAGGAGTTCATGAACGGCTTCCAGCTGATCAATCAGAAACTGAGAGAAGTTTTCAGAATGATCTCCATGGGAGGAGACGCTGAGTTAGAGTTACAAGACACCTTCAATCCTTTCCTGGAGGGCATCGCTTTCAGGTGAGCATCTCACAACATCTTCATCAGGCAGTTTTCATGTGGCATACCTCGTTTTGTTCATTGCCATGTTGTTTCATGGTGCTTGGTTTTGTAGCACGATAATTTGTAATTTGGTTTTAATATAACATGAATTCAAATGAGCAGTAATGAATTAATGTCATGTGAATCTGCCTGTATAGTAAATTAAATAATTGTCTTTATTCAAAAAAAGATATTGATGAAAAATCAACTATGCGACATATGATAATAAAAAGATATAATAGTAAAACACGTATATAAGTTAGGAAAAATTGGGGAATGGGAATCGGAGCACAATTTATTATTTTTAATATTTGTCTGCAGTGAAAATTGTGTTGCTGTTGCTACGTTAATATGTATATTACAAGGAACTGTGTGCTGAAGATGTGACTGTTTGTATTTCAGTGTACGTCCCTGCAGCAAGTCATGGACTCCTATGGACAAACTGAGTGGAGGTGAGAAGACATTGTCCTCGTTGGCTCTCGTGTTTGGCCTGCATTACTACAAACCTTCGCCTTTCTACATGATGGACGAAATTGATGCAGCGCTTGATGCCAGGAATGTCTCTATCATTGGATGTTATATCAGGGTAAGTACAGTTATACAGTAGGGGGAAGAATTTGGGTGTACTTGATAAGGGTGACAGCAAAAAATAATAATAATAATAACGTATTTAAGATTTTTTTTTTTTTTTTTTTTTTTTTTTTAGTTTAGTGCTACTAAGAATAAAACAACTCCAATTTTTCAATAAGAGGGAGGGATGTACAACATGCAAAATTTTAAATTACAATTTTTAAGATGTTAATGTCATAAGACCTTACATGATGGTTACTGATCTTGAAATTTTATTAATAAGTAGATGTCATCATTGATTTTGACTGCTTATGTTTACTCGAAAACCAGGAAAAGGAAGTGCCAGAAAAGGTAACCACATGATGGTAAAAGTGGAAGAAAACTTTGTACCAGCAGCCTGAGCCACCTCTCACTTTTAAAATCATGCGATTTTCTTTTCCACCACTTCCTTTTCCAGTGTTTAGAGTAAATATATGCAGCGTTTCAAATAACATAAAAAAGTAGAGGGTCAACTTTTGATTTTTTAGAGTTCCAAGCCTTCAAAGACAACCTGTAATAAATTAAGCTTGGAGTACTGTACTTTAGCAGTGTGTGAGGCCCCTTGTTTGATGGTGGAAAAAAAAATATTATTTCATATTTTAATTACCCCCTCCTCCTTCCCTTCCTCCTTGACTTGACTTGTAAAATCAAGTGCAAAATGTAGCTTTAAAAGCAACTGTGTGACCTTACAAACTTTTGTACCTGAGTTGGGATCTTCCCTCTCGTCTCTGTTTAAGTTGCAGTCCACATTTCTACAAGCCTTGCCCTTAAAAACTATACATTTTATTATTACCATTTTAGTTCTAAAATCTAATACATGATATCTAGTAAAATGAAAAGACCATCATGTTGATACTGATAGCAATAATTTAAAAAAAAAAAAAAAAAAAAAAAAAAAGAGGTAGTTTTTATTTTATTTTTTATATAACACAGCATTTTCTGCTGAAAAATTGCACTCAGCTTTCAAAAAATAATACAAATAAAAGGCAGAAAAACATTTTGAAAAATAAATTAAATTGTTTGGGGCTAGGGCTAGACCCGCTAGACCCAATAAACCCTCTCCAAGTTTCTTAATCTTATCCTGTGCTTTATATATTTTTTTTTCTTTCCTTCGCAATCTGTATATTCAAAACTTATTTCAACTAAAAGTGTGACGTGTTTTATGTTTCAGGAGTTTACTGTGAACTGCCAGTTCATTGTCATCTCACTCCGACCTGAGATGTACGATCTCTTCAAACGTCGTATTGTTGGCATCTTCAAACCTGATGGCTGCAGTCGTTCAACTTGTATTGATCCAGGCAAACTGACACTGGAAGGTTCTGCTGAGCTTGCATCTTCACAAGATAGTTTCAACACTTTCAATGACTCCTCCTTCAATGCCTCAATGGATGATTCCACCATCGAAAGTGCAATTGAAGCTGCCATGTCTCAGAACACAAACGGAGCTGCAAGTACTAAAGAAAACACGGCTGAAAAGAACTCTCGTAAAGGTGTGAGAGCAAGAGCAACAGTTGCTTCTTATGAAGAAGTTGATGATGAAGCTGAAACTTCTGAGAGCGTGAGTAAAAGGAAGCGACAGGAAAATGTTCTTGAGGCTGAGACGGCAGAAAGTGCAGCAAAAAAGTTGCAACAAGAAACTCCTACTGAAGCTGAAAGCACTGTTGATGAAGAGCCAGGCACAAGTACTACTGTCAAACGTAAAAGTGGACAATCTGTATCTCCCTCTGAGGAGAAACTTTCCCCGCCTGTCAAGAAAAAGGGAAAAGTTGTAGAGGAGGTGACTCCACCACCAGCAAGTCGAGGCAAGAGAGGTGGTAAGAAACCCACAGAAAGTCCCGCCACCGCCGACCCGGCTGCTGATGAAATGGTAGAGTCAGAGGAGGAGACTCCGGTGCCACCCAAAGGTCGAGGCAAGAGAGGTGGTAAGAAACCCACAGAAAGTCCCGCCACCGCCGACCCTGCTGCTGATGAAATGGTAGAGTCAGAGGAGGAGACTCCGGTGCCACCCAAAGGTCGAGGCAAGAGAGGTGGTAAGAAACCCACAGAAAGTCCCGCCACCGCCGACCCGGCTGCTGATGAAATGGTAGAGTCAGAGGAGGAGACTCCTGTGCCAGCCAAAGGTCGAGGCAAGAGGGGTGGAAGAAAAACCATAGAGAGTCCCGCCACCTCCGTCCCCCCTTCTGATGAAATGGTAGAGTCAGAAGAGGAGACCCCTGCACCATCAAGAGGTCGTGGCAAGAGAAGTGGTAAGAAACCCACAGAGAGTCCCGCCACCTCCGTCCCCCCTTCTGATGAAATGGTAGATTCAGAAGAGGAAACTCCTGTGCCAGTCAAAGGTCGAGGCAAGAGGGGTGGAAGAAAAGCCATAGAGAGTCCCGCCACCTCTGTTCCCCCTTCTGATGAAAGTGTACAGCCAGATGAAGAGACTTCTGCACCATCAAGCGGTCGAGGCAAAAGAGGTGGTAAGAAACCCGCAGAAAGTCCTGCTATCATCATCCCTCCTTCCGATGAAGACTCTTCCCCTCCCTCACGTCCTCGAGGACGACGCAGTGCCAAGCAAGTGTCCTTGCCAAGTGAGAGTGAAGTGGCTCCCTCAGAGGAAGAGTCCCCAGAGTTACCGCGAGCTAGGCGTGCACGTGCAGCTCGTAAGCAAGTCCCCGAGTCAGATGTCAGCTCCATCACCGAGTCACCACTGGCGGGGAGACACGAGATTCCAGCATCAGATGAAGATGAATCTGATTAGAGCTGTAAGTCACACCTCTAAGTAACCTTCTGTCTCATTATCAGCTATAAGTAGGATAACTTTGACTACTCACCAAATACTATTTGAATCTCAAATGTAATTTTTTTAATAAGAATAGCATTGAAAATAAGCTGCAACATTTTGAATACTGTAGTAAATTTTTATTTACTTCTGTTCACTTTTAAAATGTTACATATTAACATAATTTTTATTGGTCGTAACTGCTAATTATGACAGTTTTTTTAAAAGTGTTTTTACAAATATTGTAGTTGTAAAGCAGAGTCCAAATTAAGTTGCTTATTTGGTGAACAGTCAAAGTCTCTCTACATCTTAAACTTTGTATATTTTTCTACAACTCCCTGAAACCCCCAAGTATGTAAAATAATACATTTATTTTTAATATTATATGGTATAAAACATAACTGAAACTATTTTTCCAGAGTTTATTATTCTTAAAACTTACTATAGTTGTACATTGTATTCTTTAGCTATTAGAACATGGTAAATATACATTCATAAGGTTATTATTAAGGGTGATTTCACTTTGAAAAGAAAAGAGTTGAAAACAGGGTGCAGGAAAGTACTATGCTGCCAGCACTACATGCAAAACACCTATAGTATAAATTGTACAAATCATGTAAAAAAGCAACATAGCACTTTAATTAAAGGCATAGAACACCTTGAACTAAAAAAACATGTTCTAATACTCTAACCTACCTAAATATCAATGTTTATTTGGCCGGAGTCATTGATTTCTAATTTATTTTCCATTCACAAAATGCCAGATGTCACAGCTCACCTGTTTCAACTCAAGTGGACCTGTGAGATGTAAACATGCATCTGCTATTTTATGAATGGAAAATAAATTAGAAATCGATAACTCCGCCCAAATCAACGTTGATATTTGGGTATATTAGGATATAAGACGTGTTTTTTGTTCAAGGTGTTCGATGCCTTTAACTAAACTTTCAGTCCTTTTGTTTTCACAGTAGCATCTCTTTTAATGTGTTAACATTGTAAAAAGGCCATTGTACTAGTTACAGATTGTAAGAACATTATTTGTAGTTATTTTTAAAATACTTCTATTGATTTCAAAACTTTGTAATTTTTACACAAGAGAGTTGAAAATACGATCTTTCTTGTGCCAAAATTTCAAAGTACTAAAATGAGCCGTAGTATTTAAAAAAGAAAAATGCAAATGGTGATAATAGCGGCTCAGTCGATAATTAGTACAATTAAATTTTAATTAAATTTAGATTCATAAAAATGTTACTTGTATTAATAAAAATACGATTGTTTCTATAAGTTCCAGTAACATAGTAAATTAATGTATATTTAAAAACCAAAATAACTTCTTTTTTTTTTTTTTTTTTTTTTTGAGTAGACTAGATGTTAATTGCAATAAAAAAAACTTGTTGTGAAAGAGATATATCATAATTTATCATAAATATATTGTATAAGTTTTTATAAACTTCAAATTTAATAAATAATTATTCTTGCGTAAACACCTTTTTTTTTATTTTATTTTTTTGAAATCTATAGCGTCGTAATAATAATATGCATATGAACGTCTGATTACTGATTACTTAAAAAAAATTAGTTTATTGTATGAATACCAAAGATCTTAAGCAAGCAACAATTAAGTTTATAAATAATACCAACCGAAGAACAATAAGAAATTGCATTTGAAAATAATAAACATTTAGTCACTGATGGCTTTTTAAATAGTGATCATACTCTTGGATCATACTGATCATTGTGTTATTAAACCTCCCGAAAACGCGATCTAAAAATTTTAATTATTAAGCGCTGAGAGCAAAAGCTGTTACAGCGACCCCAAACTTACGTATCAACTAAAATTGCTCAACACTCTAGTTTGGCGCGAGCTTGAGTTACTCTATATATGCAAAAAATATTTTACTACTTATCTGTAGCCTTAAAAACATTTAATATAGTATATTACGGCAAGTGTAGCGAGAGCATTGATAAGAGTAACTTTTACATTCGTGCCAAACTATAGCGTGAGAGCAAGTTTAGTTGTGACGTAGGTTCGGGGTCGCTATAACTGCTGATTTAGCTCTCAGCGCATTCATAATCAAAAAATTTAGATAGCGAGTTTAAAGCCATAGACCACATAAAACAACATGTGCTTTTTAATGAATAAACACGAAATGGGATCTTCAAAACTGTTGATAATTTTTACCAGAATGTTAATGTAGCCCCACGAGAGAACGTGAAAATACTGTAAAGTATGCAATTTGCGTGAGTATGTTTATGACGTCAGAAACATGCAAAAATTAGTATAAAAATGTTGTGCGGGTTGCATAAATCGAAATATCTGATCACTGATACGGCGCTATACAGTTGGGTTTTGAGACAAACTAAAGTTATTTATGTACGTCCCATCAAGTGTTTTGTGATATAAATATACTTATGTTTTTCTCTGGTCTATTCCTTTAAATAACAATGATCAATATTAAAAAAGTCATCATTGACTACAACTTTAGAAAAAGAGCGAGGGGCAATCTCCGTTGTTATAAATAAAATATGAAGTTTTTTTTTTTTTTTATATCAATAAATATTATAAAGTTAAAGAAATTTTAATAATTAGAAAATCCATTTTATAGTTAACCTATGCTTTTGTCAGAAATATATTTACCATCTGCAAAATTGTTATTGACTGATAAAGGAACAACTGCTTTGAATCCAACTATAAGCAATTTCGGTCACATCCGCTTCCGTTTCGACATACAGCGCATGCGTAGTAAGGAGAAACGGAAGCGGATGTGACCGAAATCGCTTATAGTCGGCCTCAAAACCATTGTTCCTTTACTAGTCAATAGTTCCAACTGGGTAAGGGTCATGATAAAATAAAAATTAAAGAGAAAGAAAAAAATTCTTACATAAATTATAATTTTATTTAACAAATGATATTTTTCTTATAAAATCCCATAACATAATTTTTTTAACCTTAAAATAAAACTTAACATATTGATTGAATTATATAGAACTTCTAAATTACTTTTTTTTTTTTTTGTTATTTACGTCCGCCGATATATTTGCACGGTAGTTTGTCTGGTCCCTGATTAGCGTCACAGATTAGTAGATTGCTACATCGTTGCTCTGGGCCAGTTGGCACGCCATTGGTGCAAAAGCGGTACGTGAAGAAGCCGGTACACACCGCTCTCGAAGTACCACACGAGCCCCACTGGGCCAGGCTAGGGGCCGTCAACATCATGCACATCTGTAACATGGAGGAATCAACGGTTAAAGCCATAGACCACATAAAACAACACGTGCTTTTTAATGAATAAACACAAAATGGGATCTTTATAACTGATGACATTTTTTTTTTTACCAGAATGTTAATGTAGCGCCCCACGAGAGAGCGTAAAAAAACTGTCAAGTATGCAATTTGCGTGAAAATTCATGTTTATGACGTCAGCAACATGCAAAAATTAGTATGAAAATGTTGTGCGGGTTGCACAAATCGAATTTTCTGATATAACTGCTACGGGGCTACTGTTATGTTTTGTGGCAAACTAAAGTTGTTTATGTAAGTCCCATCAAGTGTTTTGTGATATAAATGCTTGTATTTTTCTAAATTGATTTTTTTTTTTTTTTTTTTTTTTTTTTTTTTTAGTAAGACGATAAATTATCTGTAATCGTTTCCAATCGTTTTTCAAGAACAACCCCCTCCCCCAAGTTTTAGATTTAGAAAGATTTTTATTATTATTACTATTAAATATAGCTTAAGGCGGGAAATCAGGCACTGCGGGATTTGACTTACAAATTGTAAAGAAGGAAAAATCTGAAATTTTGCACACTAATACATTACTATTAGGATAATATGGTATCTTCAGAAATGAAGGGGGAAAAAAAGAATGGGGGGGAAGGGGTCATTTTAGAAGAAGATCACTTTACAAAATTGTGATAAGAATTTTAATAGATAAATAAAATTATTATAATATCATACTAAATATAACGTTAGTTAATTTTACCAGAAATAGACAAAATTGGTTTAATTTCAAATTTTGAATTTAATATAAATTTCTCAACATCAAAACTAGCCAGAAATAAGTCAGTAATTTGGAAAGATAAGTGAGAATTTTAAAGATAAAATTACAGATCATAATTTTTAAATTTATAATCTATCTTATTTCCCCGTCTACATTTTCTTTAGATTTGGAAAAAAATTATAGTCATATGTATATAAAAAAAATAAACAATAATATTTCATTTTCTCAATAAAATAACAAACTGCATAAATCGGAACCATTTTTTGTTATTTTTTATCAAATAATATATAAAAAATTAATTATATAATTTATATATCATAAATTTATAAAAGTAATTTAAATTTATATATATGTAAACCGGTATAATATAATTTCTTATATTCTATTAATTTGTCTTTATTTTTGTTATTAGATTAATCAAATATTTAAAAAAAAAAAAAAATGCCAATTTGAGTAAAAAGTTATTACACTTACCAAAACAACAAGTGCAGCCCGCATTATGTGTGTAGATATTTCTGGTTATTAGGAGTCTAGCAGATGCTGTATGTAGAAGTACTTGAACTAAGGTGTGCTTATATACCTACATCTAATTATATGCATATAATATGTGCAGTACATTACAAATCGATTATATTGAGCATAATTGCCCATTACAATTACATAGTACTTAATCTAATGACCATATTTTTTAAATCGATATTATATATATCGATAATATTAATAATTACAAAGATTTCAGTTTTTCCCCGCATTGCAACACAATATGCATCTGCATTCTTGGAAAGTTGATGTAAAAACATAAATTGCAGGATGTTTTTTATGTACAATTATTTATCCTGTTGGTTTCTTATCAGTATAATTATTTAAAACAAATAACATACATTACATTCTCTCGGTACACAATATTTGTTTACAAATTAATGTAGAATTATTTTATATTAATGCTAAAAATATTTGCATGTTTATTGATCGCAGATCTGGCAAATTCAAACGGATTTAACGTAATGATATGAAAATTGAAGCAAATGTTAACAGCATATAATTATTTTAATAGATTGTTTTAAAAAATGCATAATATTACGCTTTGATTTTTTTTTTAATTATTTATTTAGTTTTTTCATATTTTTCTCAAGATAGCAGATAGAAAAAGAAAACTTGTTCCAATGCATTTTAATAGCTCTAAATAATTATTACCGCGGACTTGCAAGCGTTATATAAATATCGTGTTATTATTATTAGGATATTTATCGAAATTTAAAAATTATTTCATCATTATAGCCATTTGCTTAAATTGAATGGAATAAAGAAAACTATTTTAACATATTATTAAATAAATAAAAAAGAATATCCAAATTTAATATTATATTTTAATTATAAATTTCAATTATTCACTGTTATGACTTGAGAGATAAAGTGATGTCGTTGAAAATGAGAGTGATTCATAACTTGCTTTTTAAAAATAATAACTTCTTTGTTAACATTTATCAACTTAATGCAAAGTATACATGTTATACTTTACATAAATATCTTTGTTCTTATTTTGTAATACGTACGATATTATATTTTATTATAATATATTATAATTTATATACAAATATGACATTTATTTCACAATACTTGCAAAGGGTGTCTTTGACATTAATATATAATTAACATTCATACATATTATTATCTGATAAATATATAGAGGCTTCTTGTTCTTCGTGTGTAATTTTAATTGTAGACGTTTGATTTTCTTCGTTGTCCGATGCACTTGATGATGAACTGCTGCTGCTTGAGCTCTTGCTCATTAAAATTGTTTTAGTTTCCATTTGTTTTGGTGGAGCAGGTGCTGGTCGTAATTTTTTACCCTCTACCCTAGTTGATTTTTCTGAACATGAACTCTCACTTGCAATTAAAATTGATTTCACCATTACCCTATCGCTACTTTGAATCTGAAACACATTACTTGGTTCTTTTTTTAATTCTAATGTATTTAATGGAGAGAACCTTGTTGTGACGATACTATTAGACGTATTTGTTAAACTAGATTCAAGTGATTTTGCTGATTTTAATTCAGCTGTTTTCTTAAACGTATATACATTTCCACTACTTAATGGTCTTGTTGGACTTTTTGGATTAGAAAATCTGTACTGTTGAATTACAGTAGCTACTGCATCCATTACATTCAACGAATCTTTCCTATCTTCTGATGTATTTTCTTTTGGACTAAAATCGTTAGATGAAAATGAAATACTTGATGTATATGACGCTCTTGTATTTGAAAATGAATCATTTTTATTTGAATGTTCAATATATGAATTGGTTTTCTGTATCGTGATGTTTTCGTCACTTGAACTAGAAGAGGATTTTCTGTTTATTAATCTGACTGGAGGTATTTTAGTTCTTAATATAGGTGTAGGTATTGATGTCTCAGATGAAACTGATGTTTGTTTGTGAAATGTGTCTGATTTAATTGTTTCATGTGTAGCAATTACTGATGCTGAACTATGAACTTTATTTGTATCTCTTATCGTTAGAACGTCAACGTTGTAAGCTATAGGGTAGTTGCTACCATGCGGTAGTATCACTGAATTTAAATCTCGTCGCTTTTCAGATATTTCGTTGTCAGAACTAGAACTAGATGAACTGACGTGCTTCTTGGGTACTGGAGAGTGTAATTTTACTTCATCTAATTTAATTACTTCATTTATGGAAATATCTTTAACATGGCCTAATTCTGGTTGCTCGTCGTGTTTGTGCTTACTAAATTTATGACGTATTTTATTAGTAAATGCTTTTGTTTTGCTTTTTATTTTACTTTCATCGTCTGATGACTCGCTGCTTAATTTTTCTTTTTCTACATGGGCGTTGTTTTCAAAGAAATCTAATTTTGCTTTAAAACTTAAATCAGATTTTTCCGGTGTCTCAACTGCCTTAGACATGTGGTTTTCAGTGTAGAAAACACTTGACCTATTTAGGCTATCATTGTTGGATGTAACTACCTTTTTATCTTTTTTGTCATAAATTTTATGTTTAATGTTTTTAAACATATCTTTTGTTTGAGTTTTTAAATTAGGCTTGCTTGACGAGTTTAATGACGATTCACTGCTAGATTTTGAGCTCAAATGAACGACTGCATTTTGTTGTAAATGATTGTTATCAGGCAACTGTAAAATAACAGTGTTTCTTTTCGTCGTTTTATTGTTTTCCGATTCACTTGTATCGGACGGTGATAACGAGCTTTGATGAGGGTGAGTTGGAGGAACTACCGGATGGGAAGTTGAGCCCTCGTACAGGGACTCGATAAACTTATTTGAATCTAACGTGTCGTCGTCATGTGCTATATCTGAGTCACTTGCCTTATCTCGCAATATGGTTTTTGGTTTTCTTTGTAGTTTCTGCTTCAACTCATCTGAAAATTCTTTGGCTTTATGACGTAAATTCAATTTAGGACTTTCTAAACTAAACGATGACTCACTGCTACTTTTTTTGTGTTTCTTTTGGTTTCTTTTATCTCGCATTTGTTGTAGAACATTCCCTACTTTTGATTTTGACTTTACTTTTGCTGCGCTTGCATCAGTGCTTTCTCCGATACTTAATGTGGAGTGACTGGAAGTTGAGTGTATAGAATTGGATCTGTCTTTCGGATCTGGTTCTGACACATAAGTCAAGCTGTTTTCAGCGTGTTGTACTGAAACAGATGGTTTGCCTACTATGTGTGAATGTGGTTTTCGTTTACCCTTAAAAAATTTCTGAATGTCACCTGAAATTTCTTTTACTTTAATTCCAAATTTATTTTTGCTGCTGTGTGAACTTTGCGATATATCCTCATGTGATGATGAACTGCTGCTTCTCTTATCTTTCTCATTGTATCCTTTATGGCTTACTGTCATTGTTACGGGATTTATTGGTACAGAAGGTATAAATATTTCTGTATTTTTTCTAGTACGATGTAAGCTCTCAACAGAAGAATCGGAGCTGGAACGAGAACGCGCTTGTTCTATTGGCACTGGATCAATTATATCAGCAGTTCTTACTGTAGTTGACTGCAGACTGTCTAGAGAACTAGTGCTACTTCTTGAACCTTTTTTCTTGATATGAACTTTGTGACTTGAAGTATCGCTATCAGATGAACTACTCGGGGCTTTTTTATTCATGCTTGTTTCAAGAGAAATAATGTTTGGTTTGTTCTGTGTAATGTTTACTTCTTGAATAGAGAATGAATTTCTATTATTTGATTTTTTATTCCCATTATTGTTAGAAAGAGGCAATGATTTTTGATCTGTCATTTTGAACTCCAGCGATTTTTCTGAACTGGATGAGCTTGAACTTCTTTCCTTCTCTTTCATAGGTTTGTCTACTTTCACAAGAAAACTTGGAATAAAATTATCCTTTTTATTTACACCTTCTATATCAAGCTTATTTGTGAGATTTTGTGGGTGACTATTAAATTTTTTATTGATTTTCTGTTGCAGAAGCTTCGAATATTCCATTGCTTTGGATCGGAAACTGTTTTTATTAGTAACTGATTCCAATGACGATTCACTACTGGATCTTTGTAACTTAGGTTGTGGTTGCTTTGAAATTTTCATTTTTTCCGATTCTATATTTATATTTTTTGTTTCAGTAATTGATTTTAAAGAAGAGCTACTTGAAGAGCTATTGCTTCTGTCTTTTTTTATTTCGTTAGTTATTGGGCTATTATACTGAAGCGTTGTAGATTTTTTAATATATCCATCAATAACATTATTTTCTTCTGCTGAATAATAACGATGAGGGCTACTTTCGTGAACACTCTTTTCACTTGAGTCCGAATCAGATGTACTTTGTCTCGTTCTTTTTTCTGAAAGTGAACTTCTAAAAACAGGGAAAACTTCATAAATATTTTCATTATTTGGTAAAATTTGGTCAGTTTGGAGTTTAACTGTATCTTTGTTTGAAGATTCACTTGAACTATTTGAAGAGTCAGAACTTCTTCTTTCGTTTTTATTTTGTTCGTGTTTTACTTTTTCAAAGGCCATGAGTCGAGCTTTTGGTACTGGGGCACGTATAGGCTTTGGACTCTTACTAGTATCTGAAGAAGATGATGAACTGCTGGACGTTTTTTTAGTCATTTGAACTATTTTACTGTATATTTGTGAACTTTCCTTTTCTTTATGGAAAGGAGAATTAGGTGTCACATTTTCGTATTGAACATTATCATCACTAGATGAAGAACTCATTGACTTTTGCCTTGTTGATATATTTGTTTTTTGATCTGGAACAATTTTTGTACTCTTTTGAGTTTCAATGTCTAATAATTCAAGCTGCGGTGTTTCAGATGAAAGAATTGAAATGCGTGCTAAATTTTCTATTTTTTTAATTTTTAAGTCTTGCGCTGAAGACGAGCTTGACGAGCTGCTATCCTTACGACTTGGTTTAACTGTTGTAGGATACATTATCTTTACATCTTGGGGTTCTCGTGGAGTTTTAGTTATTGAAATTTGGCAATTATCTTTAATATTAGGTATCCCATGACTTTCCACTCCAAGTAGTTCCTTTTTTTCTGTATCATCGTCTTGAGAAAATGATGAAGAGCTGCTTTCTGAACGATTCGTTTTGTGTGTGGTGGGTACTGAAGGTAGCTGGGATGTCACTTTTGTTGATTGAAATTTATTTTGATCAGAAAATGCTTGTTTTTCAACTTGAAGTTGCTCTTTTATTTTTGAATCATCTTCTGATGAAGATGATGAAGAACTGCTATTTTTACCATTGTTTTGAACTAGTGTTTTTAACGAGGACCGCTGTGGTAGGTTGATTGGAGAAATTAACTCAATATTTTTACTATAGTTCAGTTTTTCTAAATCAACTTTCTCTTGGTTACATATCTTTTCTTTTTCGTCTTCTGATGAAGTAGATGAGCTACTCTTTTTGTTCTTGGGTTTATATGTAACTGGCGTGTCAACTGGATTCTGTAGAGGTGGTAGCTGTAGTGGTTGTAGGGATACAATGTTTTTAGACTGAGAACTTGTAGGTAAAGGTTTTTCTTTGTTTTTCTCTATTTTGTCGTCCTCCGAAGATGATGATGATCTGCTATCTCTACGATTAGGTTTCATTGTTGTGGGGGGCAGCGTTATCATAATTTCCTGGTGTGGTCGTTGAGGTGTGACAATTATAGTCTGAAAACTTCCTCTATTGTCAGATAGCGCAGGTCGTCGTTCAATATCACCTATTGAGACTTTAATTTTGTCATCCTCCTGCGAAGAAGATGACGAGCTGCTATCTTTGCAAGTAGGTTTTATTTTAGCAGGCAACTTAACTACAACATTTTGAAGTGGTCGCTGGGGTTGAACTACTGTAGTCTGAAAACTGTCTTTTTTATCAGGTAAGGCATGTCCTGCAACTACAATCTTTTCATTCTTGCTTTTCTTGTCTAAGTTTTCTTGAGAGGACGATGAAGACGATGAACTGTGTTTAAGGACTGGTGTTTTACCTAATATGACTTCATTGTGAAGACTTTCCTGTTTTTTAAATAGAGGCATTACTAAGTTTGCATTTGTTTGAGCGATATTGCTATTATTTGCATTAAAAATTTGCTGTTTATTAGAAGTTTGTGGCTTTGGGGTTGCGTATATATTGGAATCTTCGCTTGAAATACTGCTGCTGTTTTTGAGACTTGCGTTAACATTTAAAGGAACTACCAAAGCTGGTTCAAAATTAACTTGAACTGCGACTGTACGTGTCAGTACTTTTGATATTGCTTTATTATTTGATGAGCTACTTGTTGATGAACGATGGCGAAATTTTTTTAAAGTTACGCTGTTTTTTGGAGGTACTGTTGAGTTCTCTTGTGTTGCATTCTTAACATCTTTTTTCTTTATAGGCAGAACTATCATCTCCGAAGTCCTGTTTAATGTTTGCTTCGTTCCCTCTTCACTGTCAGAGCTGCTGCTACTACTATTACGACGAATAGATAATTTTGCTTTACTGAATTCGAAATTTTCACTTGTGCGAATTTCATTATTAGCAGTCACGTCTTGTGTTTTAGTTTTATTACTAGGTCTTTTTTTCTTTCTTGGTGTTGGAATTTTTTGTAGTTTCCGTTCGTTTCCGATGTCACTGTCGGACGTAGAGGTGCTTAACTCTCTTGAACGTTTTACTAACTCTACAGGGAACTTTGTTGGGTGTAATTCATCATCTGAAAGAGAACTCTTTGATGCCTCTTTTTGTAATGTCCGAACACCAAGGTTTGAATCCGCTGGAGTTTTGTTGTTCTTTTTCTTGCCAACTGCGGCTCGAAATATATCTGGTAAGGATGAAAACTTCTTACCTTTCTTTTCTTTCTTTTCATTCAGTGACATAGTTGAGCTTTTTGCAGGCTTGTTATCAAATTCAGTGTTTGGATCTTTCTTACACTTCCGGAACCATGGCAACCAGCCAAAAAACGCCTTCTTTTTACCCATGATTATGCCTGCAAACCAAAGATAAAAATTAAAACTAAAATAATGAATGCAAGAAAATGTACCGTTTCTATTCAGAGAGAGAGAGAGAGAGAGAGAGAGAGAGAGAGAGAGAGAGAGAGAATTTAAGTAAAATAATTTATGCACTATAATATAAACAAGCATTAATAAATATCTCAGTTGAGCTTCTTAATAGTCATGGTTACGTTTTTTATTTGCTAAAACCATGGGGGCCTCACCGGAGCGATACTGTGTATTGACTTAAACAAGGTCCTTGAAGTGGTGGTGAGCCCAGGGTACAACTAAGTGTTTTTGGGAAACACACCCGGGAATTGACAGTTTCCCCATACGATCCGGCCCTATGGCCATTGTACAAAACAATAAATCAATAATTCACTTAAAGTTAAATTTTAAATATAACCCAACACCGTTTTTTTTTCTAATAAATAATAATAAGTTGTTGCAATACTCGCTTTGCTATCTTATGTTTAATAAACCCGTATGCTAAGTAAATATTTTTTAAAAATAAATTTAATGCAAGAAGTTAATGTCATAATATCTTGTTAGCTAAGTTCACTTATTTGTAATTTAATATTACTTTCTTTCTTAATATCTTCCATCGTTAATTGTCAACTTTCATGCTGTTTTTTTTTTTTTTTTTTTTTGTTGTTGCTCGTGAAAAATTCTGTAGGAAAAATAAATTATATTGTTGTATATATAAAACTTCTTTAAAAATGATTTTTTTTATATTAAAATAAATTTTGAAATTCAAGTTGTTGTTTTGTTTTTTAAAGTAAGATGGTGGCCATTATGCAAATTTTTTTTTTTACATATTTTTAAGATCATTAAAAGAATGCATGCAAGTGATTGTCTATTCTGAAAGGTTTACCTTTAATTTTTATTATTTTGAGTATAAAATATAGTAAACAGAAATGTTTACATAATATGTTACAATTAAAAGAAAAGCACAATAGTTACAAAAAGTTAGCATCAGAAGTATATTATATATACATCCAATATTATATATATATATATATATATATATATATATATATATATATATATATATATATATATATATATATATATATATATATATATATTAAATCCAGATTTTTTAAATTTATCTTTCAATTGTTATTATGAAAAAATACATAATGATATATTCATTAATATTTAAAGACTACATCCTTTTTTTTTTAAGTTTATTAATAAAAGATAAGAAATGAAATAAGTTTGATTTTACTGTACACTGCGGTGTGTAGCTTTGGAGTTATAATATAACATTATAAATATTAAATATATTTAAGTAGATTACGTTTATTTATTTTTTTAATCATTATTATGGTTTTTCAAGAATTTTCTCTACAAAAATAATATCAATGTATTAGAAGCTGATTAGGTAAATAATTTTTCTGTTGTATACGGAAAGATTATAGATTACATAATTTATATGCTACAGTTATGTCATTCTAGCATAATTAATACTAAATTAAAACAACATAAATAATTATGCTTCACAATATAATATTTATGCTATGTTACATATTTATTATGCAGAATAGCATAGATTATGCTGTATTGAACAAATTGTGCTAAACATGAGCTAGTATAACTATTACGTATTTATTTTGTTCGTGTAGTATAGAAGATAAGGTGGTAAAACAATGACTAAATTCAACAATTATCCTAGGTCGATGCAGCAACATTTATGCATATCAGCACAATTTATATTATATTGTATAAGTAATACATTAATACAGACGTTTATTTTTTTTATACTATACAGAAATGCATAATATGCTATTCTAAAAATTATAAAGCTCATAAAAAAACGAGCGCGATTTTTTTTTTTTTTTTTATTAAATACAATTAATAGCAATATTTCATTATTTCGATAATTATTTATTTATTTTGTTGTTGTTGTTTAAGTCAGAACAACAGAATTAATACATCAAAAATTAGCTGGGAGGATGATTAAATATAACTTTTGTTTAGATATGATATGTTAAAAAATTGACTTCTCTATATGGTGTGTAATGTATAGTGACGGAGTAATCATGGAAGTACGATTAAATAGATTTGAACAGGCTGAAAGCTGGCTGCGTTTAGACAGCATAAAACGGCCTCTTAAAATGTTCAGCATTATTACTTATGTCATTTTAAAATAGCAAAATTTCTGCTCTATAATATTAAAATTGCCAATGCAGCATAATTTACGTCTTTTTTTTTTCGTGTATACTTACATGCAAAAAAAATTAATTTTTAAATGAATATATTATTATTAGTATCTTGTAATTTTATACTTAAAAAATATAATTTACTTTACCTTTTGATTAAGGTTTGCTCATCGTCGTACACAAAACAAGCTGCCTTCGCTAACACTTATTATAGGATTGTTTGAGAGACAGGTATAAATGCGTTGTGTTTCTAATTCTTATACCTAGATTAGATAAGAGCTTCGTAATAATTTTATCACACACCATAATTCTACTTTCATCACTCACACAAGCAGAGCTTATCAAGATAAAAAAAAACATCAAATTCCTAACTGATATGTAACTTTATGTGTATATTATATTTTTTCTTTTTAACTATTTTATCTCTCATTTTATTTTTTTGTAGTTCTTTCAATCATGTTTTAGAATTTTTTAATTTTAAATTTAGAGCTCTACATGAGAAGTTAATTTTATTTATAAATATTAATTTTAACTTTTTTTTTTTTTTTTTTTTTTTAGAATTAAACAAAACAAAAAACGCAATTTTTTGCGGCAGTGAATTATTATACTGTCTCAGCATAAATATTGCTAAAATTTGCATTGTTGTAATGCTTATGTATACAACATAACTATTAAATTGTATTGCCTTCAATATCATGTGTACCAAATTTCAAATCGATTTGTTCATTGGTTATGTAGAAACAAATAACATGGTGAGAATAGGACGTCCAATGTTTACCATGTTACTTTTTTTTTTTTTTTTTTTTTTTTTCCCCGCAGAACTGACATGCACAAATAGGCAACACTAACGTCTGCTGAAAAAAAAAATATATAATAATATATAGTTGTCAAGTCAAAAAAAAAGTTCCTCGCCGTCTGAGGTTAATTGTTATATCGTTATTAATAAAGTTTGCCGAAAATATTGCAGCACAATTATAAAATACATTAATTTTTATCGGTATATACGGTTGAATTGAAACTGGTATTGTTCTTATATTTTTTAACTCTCTTCCTATATTGAAGAATATTGAAGAAGGGTGGTTAAATTCATGTAAAAGTCTACGCCATATATGTGAGCTATAAAAAATTTGGGTAGTATGGGAAAATGACACATTCTGCCAGTTCAGAAATACTTAACAATTCTTATAAGAGGTTAATCTTAACAGGTTAAATTAGGTTTTCAATTATGCAAGAAAAATAATAATAGAAAAAACAACTCATTCAAAGAACGTATTATCCAAAAACCACGTTTGTTCTACTGAGCAATGTTATTCATTGCTACAGTATGGCGTTGAAGCGTATTCAGTATGATAACATGCGCATACACCCTATAGAGAAAAGGTAAACAGCGTGATTAATTTTATTTACAATACATATATGTTACCGCGATGACGACGTATAAATTATTAGTCTGGTAAAAGCTGCAAGGTTCCATGAATTTCCTATAAGCACGTAGCTATTATTGCGTGATTATAAGTTATAGCAAATCTCTACATGACTTGTAAAACTGCAATTTTACAGCCCACTATGGTAACAAAAAACTATATTAAGTTTTTTCTTCTTTTCTTCTCATTATTACATATTGTTGTTATTTTTTTCCCCCCTCTTCTTCTTCTTTTTTACGTTCTAAATGAATTCTTGTTTATTTTAAATAGCTCAGCATATTTCAAAGTAATGTGTCGATATAATCGAATATTTCTGATAATTATAATTTGTAATTAAAACATTTATGAATCAGTTTTGTTTCCGATAACAAAAAATGAACTACTCCCAAAGTACGATGTAACTTCCTGCATTGATTGTACTTCTCACTCACTCTCTCTCTCTCTCTCTCTCTCTCTCTCTCTCTCTCTCTCTCTCTCTCTCTCTCTCTCTCTCTCTCTCTCTCTCTCTCTCTCTCTCTCTCTCTCTGCCTTTCTTGTGAAATCATTTATGAATTCTCTGTGACGTCACTTTAGCTGGATGCAACTGGAAATTAGCTTCGTAAGTTTTCAGTGACAATGGCATGATTCATTGACAAGAAATTATTGAATTGTGACGTAATTTTAGTACTGTCTTATTGCAAATCGTAAGAGAATATATTAAAATGAAATGGATTGATTGCACATTGAAGTGATGTTAATTTCATGATTTGTTTATCTCTATATTTTCAATTACATTTGATAATGTAACTCAAATATTTTAACAAGAAATTTTGCATCATGAAAATTTTTAATATTTTAAAAAATGCCAAAAAAACAATTGGGAGTAGGTAAGGTATATCTCAAAAACTGAACGATCAAGAAGTATAAAAGTAACGTAAAATTTAAAGATGTAAATATTATATTGAAGTAAGCAGTTCTATGAAACATACGTTAACACGATCAAATACTTATTATATGAAAGATAACATGTTAATTTAAAAATTAAAAAAAAAAAAGGGAAGTCAATTCTCAAGTCAAGTTACAACTATTTTGAAGGTAAAAAAAAAAGTTGCTGTTTTTTAACTAATTTTTTAATGAATTAAATATTTGTAGAAGATTAGAGAACTCGTTTTGCCTGGTAAAAATGACGCAGAAAGCTTAATTGTGAATTTTTATAAAAGGCGTAGAACACCTTGCGGGACAAAAAACACGTCCAAAATCCTAAGATATCTTTAATATCAACGTTGATTTGGTCAGAGTCATTGATTTCCATTCACAAAGTTGCAGATGCGGTTTTATGGCGTCATAGCTCGCTTGTTTCCGAATGCGTGGACTAGTGAGCTGCGTCGACGTCATAAAATTGCATAATATGCAATTTCGTGAATGTAAAATAAATTAGAAATCAATGCCTGTGGCCAAATCAACGTTGGTATTTAGGTATGTTAGGATATTACACACGCTTTTTGTTCCGTAAGGTTATCTACGCCTTTAAGGCTACATTTTTTTTTTACTTATTGCGACCCTTAGTTGGCGTGTAATCCTTTCATTGATTATCTTTGCAAAGCTGTAGCATCGTAATATCAAATTTCAATGCTGTCAAACAATGAATACAATTTCTTTGTTTTTTCTCTAAAGCAGATAAAATATTTAAATTCTGTCAATCTGAATACCTTAAATTGATAATGGAATCTTATACTCTGCGACATGAAAAACTGTTGTTTTTAGAGCAAGATGCCCTTGGATTAATAAGATTTATCTGAGATTTAATTTATTATAATTATTGTTTCAATTAATGCAGTCAATAATGTCGACACAAAACTCTACTCTTGGAGTTGTAGATTATATAATTTTTATTTTATTGTTGCTATTTTCTGCAAGTATTGGCATTTACTATCGATGTACAGGAGGAAAGCAAAAAACTACCAAGGTAAAAAGTGTATATTATTAATACGTAATAAATAATAAATAATGCAAATAACATGAAAGTTCTTATAACTTAAAATTTGTAATTTAAAATTCATATCGATTATATCAACATCAAAAAAGCCAGGATTTTTATAAATTTTAAGTTTATACATCTTAATATATCCACACGGTGAATTTAAAAAAATTAAGATCAAAACTCAAAAATTCCACATGTCGGAAATGTGTAAAGGTTTTAAATTTTCCTGTTCAAGTGGAAGTCTTAATTGCTAATGATTAATGATTAATTAATCATATAAAACGCCGATGTAGCTCTTAATTTTTTTTTTATGTCATGGACTTTACAAGTGTGTTATCTGTATAATCAATGCTGATAAAAATCTCATATTTGATGGAGAAAGTACACTATAGTGTTGCTATATTATTAATATAGCGTAATTAAAAAAAAAACAAAAAAATCGCACACTACCCCAGTGCATTAATACATCACTCTAAAAAAGGGTTTATTACTTCAGTTACGAATCCTCACTTATTTAAGATAAAAACTTTTGAGTTATTATGAGTATAGATAAAATAATGCATTTTAGCAAAAAAATTATCAGTATTAGCTATTTTAACTTAAAATATCCTAAAACGACTTAATAATTTGATAAGTGCATTTTATTTTAGATACTCATACCAACTCAAAAGTCTCAAATAAGTTAGTATATACGTTACGTATACGTTATTTACGTAACTTTACGTAAATTTAAGAGCTCAGAAATGACAAAATTACACATTAATTGATTTAGGAGAATTCCCTCTTAATGCAATAAAATCACCCCTAAAAATGCGCTCTTTCTCCAATGAGCCACCGTACAATAAGCAGCGCGGTGCCTTATCGGCGCTTAGCATATACCTTATGTGCAGATTATCTCAACAGAAAAGCAAAAACCTCATGTTTTATCAGATCCGCAGTACATCAACAGTTATATACAGTACATTACAGGGATGAATATTTGCCTGAACCAATCAGATTCAAGAGATTGTTTGGTTATAGCCAATCAAGAAAATTTGGGTATAATTTTAGTGGACATGAAAATTGTGGGTCAGCTATAGAACATGAGGTAGTCGCTTCTCTGTTAATTTTCTCTACTTACGTATACAGCTAATTAGCTGATGATATATTAAAACAGGAGTACCTCCTTGCTGATGGTAACATGTCCATATTTCCCGTGGCTGCTTCTCTGGTTGTAACCTTCATGTCTGCAATAACAATCCTCGGTCTCAGCAGTGAAATGTACTCCTTTGGTACCATGTACCTGATTACCAACTTAGCAAACGTCATCGGTGCTCCTATTTCTATGTACTTCTTCCTGCCTGTCTTTTACAATCTGCAAGCCACGAGTGCATACGAGGTAATTATTAATCAGAACTTTACTCGCTACTATAATAGAAAATAATAACAATACAATTATTATATAGTCGATATATAGGGTGTGTGCTCATGACGTCATTCTGAATGCTTTTAGATGCTCTTCTTGAGCAATGAATAACATTGCTTATTATAGGACAAATGTAGTTTTTTGCTATTTTCTTTGGGAAAAAAAATATAGACTTTATTATTATTTTTCTTGCGTATACTTGAAAAACAAATTCAACCTGTTAATACCATATCAATGCTCTCAAAAATATTGGGAAGTATTTTTAAACTGGCAAAAATGAGTCATTTTCCTATACTTGCCCATGTTTTTTAGCGCTCACTTATGGCGTCAACTTTAACATGAATGCAATCACCCTATATAGTAAATTGCTTATAATTTAAAGACAAATTACTATGGCTATTATATTGAGACTAAAAATGGTATACCTACATATGAATCAATTCATAAATATAATTATGCAATTATAATAACATTTATTTATGAAACGATATCATTTATGCTATCAAAAACAAGAATATGCTAATAGTTTTGTTGCACATATTAATTTTCAATGCAAAAATTCTAAAAAAAATGTTAACATGATATCATATAATTATGAGTAGTAATGTAATTACTAATTAGTAATTACTCGCTGCAGTTTCAATTGCACTTTTTTTTTCTTTTTTTTTTATTATTATTATTGAAATATCAAGATTATTAATTGTACAGCATTGTACACAATTATTGTGACAAAGTTAAAAATAAAATAATAGTAAAAAATTTATATAATTTGAGTAATATATAACAAAAAAATATGATAATATCAATGTTAAATTGATATTTGTTCATAAAAGTGTTATGTCAGAATTATAATATCTTCCTTATCATATTCGAGTCATTATTTCTAAAAGCAGTATAAAGGTTTTTATAATGCGACTAAAATTTATTAAATTTATGTTTCAAAAATATATTATAGTACTTAGAACGTCGATTTGGAGTGGTTACACGTATCGCAGCCTCGTTTGCATTTTTCATCCAAATGTTTCTCTATACAAGCGTGGTACTGTACGCACCTTCTCTGGCACTCTCTGCCGTCACCGATATCCCTCTCGCTGCCTCCATCGTCTCTGTCGGGCTGGTCTGCACGTTCTACTCTGTGCTTGGAGGAATGAAGGCAATCCTCATCACAGATGCATTTCAGGTAACGAAAACAAAAAATAGTAATCAAATAATAAATAAATAAAAACTAAATTACTCATATAAGCATGAAGTTCCTATACTGTATTCTAAACAAACAATAAATCTTGAGATTGGATTAACGTATTAATTTCCATACCTTGTGAACCCATCTTTATATTTCTATATATCTTGACACATATACACATTCTCTATGGTGTATTTAAGCCCACAAACTGGGGTGCAAAATATTTTAATGTTGATACTTTGAAGAGGAAACTATATACCCTAGCTTTAAAAAAGAAATTGTAAAATGGGTTGCCTACTTTACATGTTATTTCCCCAGCTTGTATACAGTGGGACATAACGTGTGTATATGGAGATATGGATGGATGGTGCGGTCTCGTCTTGTGATTTTTATCAGTATATAATATGTAATTAAGGAAACACTGTGGTTAAAGTACAGTGGTAGCCCTAACTTGTAAGTATATAAATTGTAAAAAAATAATAAAAAAAATCTTATTGATATACTATAATAATATTACATTTATATGTAGAAATGCATTCATTAAAATCTCCATATTAATATATTGCTATCCCGTAGATACACGTAATTGCGATACTATATTTTACGACTCAAAAATTTACATTAAATTTGCAAATGACGTTCGTAAACACTATTTTTAGTGCTCCAAACACAAAAAAAAAAAGAAACACACCCCTCATGCTTTTTAAATATAAATACTCATTTTTTTGAAGAAATTGGGAAGAGGGCTAAAAAACATGATTAAATTTTTATTCTTATGAGGAAAAAAATAAGCTGAATTTAAATGGTTAAATAGTTTATCACAATCGTGTAGAAAGATAAATTATAAAGGCGTAAGTTCACATCGTGTAAAATATTTTTAATGTTGCATAATTATAGTATATAATCAGATCTTTAAATGCGCATAATAATTCATGCATCTTTTGTGCTTTATGGCATGAAAGTGTCGACAAATATATTTCATATAGGGTACTTGAACTGCATGCAATGTCTCTTACATGTCTTCCAACTCCATATTATGCTAGCGCAAAGTAATAAAAAAGAAATGTAACTTAAAATAATAATAGTGAGCATAATTGAAGTTAAAGTGATGACTGATTGAGATGGCGATAGTGTTCCCGTGAACTACACAAATTGCCCAGAGTTGAATGACATGTAATTGACATTGAACTGCACGTTATGAACTTGACTCTCATTGACGTAATGTTATATGTTCACCAGGCATGTATGATGTTAGTGGCCCTCATCAGTGTCGTGGTCAAAGGTACAATTGATGCTGGAGGTCCGGGGATAATGTGGGAACGTTGCAATCAGGGAGGTAGAATTGAATTTTTTAAGTAAGTTATTTATAGATTATTTTTGCACAAACCTATCAATAAAATTGTACAATGATTTTTATAGCTTTAACCCAGACCCAACTATTCGCCATACATTTTGGTGCCTTATATTTGGAGGCTTGATTAATTATCTGAGTACTGCAGTGAGCCAGACACAAGTGCAGAGGTTGATGACTGTCAAGTAAGTGGAGGGTTCAGAAGGAGATAAAGAAAATATTATTGATCAAAGCATACAATGTGTCTAATTTTACATTCTAAATAAATAATAATAATATTATACATTTAGCAACTTTTTCCTTTCTTGCAATTAATTAATTTATTTGAGAAAGTATTTACATTTTAATAATTTAATAACATAAAAGTTCCATTATAAGAATCACCAAGTTGTAATAATTTCCAATGAATGCTTTCAAAATACTTTAAAATAATAAACTATTTTTAAAAAAGGAGTAACAATTGAGGTTTACTTTAAAAAAAGTTTTACCTGGTAAGTAAGTACAGTACATCACGGAGTATGGATTCAATTTATTGTTATTTATAAATTTCAGTTCCCTCAAAAGATCGCAACACGCAGTTTATCTTACCTTGCCCATACTTATAACTCTGATGACGTTAGTTGGAGTCTCAGGTTTGGTAGTTTTTGCAAACTACTTTGACTGTGACCCTTACAAGCAAGGACGTGTCGACTCACTTGATCAGGTATAATACTTTGGATGAGGAATACTATAAAAAAACAACTAGGAAGTAATTTTATTTCATATTCTAAAGGATTACATTGTCCTAAATCGACTGATGTGAATTTCTAATTTTTAGTACATTAAGTATTTTTAATTAATTTTTGAAAATCGAAAAGACGTCACGGGTGGCAATTTATGTATGAGGACATAGGAAAAAGTTGCAGCCTGTGACGTCATTTCAAAAATTAATTAAAAATACTTAATGAACTCAAAAATTAGAAATTCGCGTATCTATCGATTTAGGACAACGTCTTCTGTTCTAGAATTATGCAATAAAATTGCCTCCTATATTTTTTTAAGTCTTCTTCATTGCTATATATAATATTAAATTAACAATTGTGTGTAGGTCCTTCCGTTATTTGTGATGGATTCAATGAGCCATATTCCAGGATTAGCAGGATTATTTATTGCTGGAATATTTAGTGCGGCGCTCAGTACCATTTCCTCCACTCTCAACTCACTGGCTGCAATCACCATGGAAGATTACGTTAAGGTAACCCACTCAGCGTTAACTTTTACGTTACTTTGTTAATTTTTAAAGTTATTGAATAATTTTTAAATTTGTTTTCTAGCCACTTATAAAGCGTTGTGGAAGAACCGCAATTCCTGATAATAAAAGCTCGATAATTACTCAAATTGTGGCGACAGTTTATGGATTTCTATGCATTGGTTTAGCATTTGTAGCAAGTGGATTTAGTGGTATGCTTCAGTTGGTTCTCACGATATTTGGCGTGGTCGGAGGACCCTTATTTGGACTTTTTACTCTGGGGATGTTCTTCTGGATAGTAGAGGAAACGGTAACATATCATAATTTATTTTATTTTTTAATACAATAACAGAAGCATAATGAAACAACATATATTATTGTAAGATTTTTTCAAAAACCAGAATTTAATAATCTAGGGAGCGTTGATTGGACTTGTTACTGGACTCTCGATATCGATGTGGATTGGTTTTGGAGGTCCAAAGCCACCTTTGCCATATTTACCAACTAGAGTGGATGGTTGTGAGCCGGAGACGTTTTATAATTCTACACAATCTGTTATGCGGTATGTGAATAATAAAACATTAAAAAAATAAAAATAAAACAGATTTTTTTATTATTATTTTAAAATTTTAATTTTATTATTTCAGAAATGACGAGGAGTACTTCGTATTGTACCGACTTTCTTACATGTGGTACGGACCTATTGGTTTCGTAGTGACTGTGTTAGTTGGAGCACTGTCCAGTAAACTTCGGCAGCTAATATGGTCTAAAAATCAATCTAAACAACTGAATGCTAATCTTTTTAGTCCTGTAATCTCGCGCTTCCTGCCACGAGATAAAGAGGTGATTTTTATTATACTAAGAATAATATATTAAATTAAATACCGTGAAAAAAAAAGTCAAGTTCACACCATGTAATAATGTTAATGATAAATTTCACTACACAATTTACATTTAAAATAATTAAATAATCGCACGGTACGAAGATATTGCGTAATTGATGCAGCAATTGTGTAGTATCTCTATAGGATAAATGTTGCTGAAAATGAGCTATAATAATTATTACGAATTTATTCTTGTCTGCGCATGGGATCAAATTTATTGCTCCAATGAAACTATTTTTTTTTTTTTTTTTTTTTTTTTTTTTGCTATAAGCATAAATAATGTAACATTTATATCATTTATTATATTATACTATCCCGATTTTATCATTTGGTATATATTCAACATAATTACCGTAATGTATTAAATTATGACTATTCTGCATAGCATAACAATTATGTTCTGTATCATAATTAGTTTATCATGCAGTATAAATTACTTTTTTTTTTTTCCTTAATTCCTGGGTAAATTAGACGTTAGAAAAAATTCAATCACATGACTTCTAATAGACCAGACTAAAACTTCAGTAAAACATTTTCACTATAACATAACTAATTCTTGTGTTTCTTCTTAACTATAGAATATGAACTCTACTCATGAAGGCTCAATAACATCTCAAGATCCTGGAGATTCACAAGAACTGGAAATGAAGATATGATAACAACTTCTATTTTTTTATTTGTGCACGGTGAAATTTAAATACGCAATGCCAGCTCGTAATCAGTAATATTCATGTATATAACAACATAATTTATGCTACTGCACACGGACAAAAATAAATACGTATAATATTTATAAGCTAGCTCGATTTTCAGCATAAACTGTTCATTATGCAAAATTTATGCTGTATAGCATAAATATAATGTTGTACAGCATAATTTTTTATGTTATTCCAAATTAGCAGAATTTATGCTATATATAGCATGCAGCATAAAATACGTAAATTATTCTTTCTGTACATAATACTCGTACGTTAAATTACATATTATTTTATATTGTGTATAATATAATTGTTTGAACTGTAACATAATATCAATTTTTATGTTATATGCTGACATAAATATATAGTAGAATATAAATTATACACGGAAAAAAAAGTAATAATTGTGCTAGCTTATTTTAGCAAAATTCATTCTCTATGACATAATTTATGCTATGCTGCATAATAGCTAAAATGTCCAAAGAGCATAAATATTATATTTTACAGCAACAATTATGCTGTAATGACATAAAAGCAGCATAAATTACGTAAGTTATTCTTTTATACATTATAAATCAATTACTTATAATTTCTTCTTCCCATTTGCTTATGTGATCCACTGACTGACTGACAATATTGACATTCTATTTTTATTTGTATTTTTTTATAAATTAAATAAAACTTATTAAATTTCCAAATTATCTCGTCTTATTATTCTCATATTATGTAATTCATATTGTATAAAAAGTACAACTTTTTATCTTTTATTTACAGTATGTATTTATTTTATCTTTCCACAGTATTAAATAGTCTGAATTTGAGCAATGATAAAATTTTAGCCCAATAAATTTTATACATTTTTTCATTATACTGCAGTATTTAATATTTAAAGTTCTTTCTAGAAATCTGTGTGCGCGGGTGAAGAATATTTTGTGATAGAGAAAATTTAGTTATAAAAAATTATTTGTATTTACTGTAACCTTATATTATTACAAAATTACAATAATTATTATTTTTACTGGTAAATATTAATGATACTAATTGAAATAATACGTAGATAAATGGTAACATTTCATGTATAAAATGAATAAACTTTGAGCTTTTTTGAATTGGTGGTTATTGCTATTAGTGATGATTTTTTTAAATGTTCTTTTACCTGGGAAAAAGTCAAAGAGTGTAAAATATTTTTAGCCTCGGTGAAAAAGATTAAAAAAAAAAGTCCCGAAATGCTGAAGTATAGGAAATTAGGGAACTATAAGTTTTTATCACTCTGCCTCACCGATAATTTCAATTGAATTTTGGAGAGGAAAACGTATAAATAAGTGATGTCAATGCATTTAGTTTTACGTTTAAAAAGAATATTTTTGTTTAACAATTTTGAAGTTTGAAATAATTTATATATTACATAAATATGTTTTTAATTAAATGTAGCTTTTGGTGACTGATCAATGAATATAAATTTTCGTGATGATGGCAACTCTGTGCTTTAAAGTGTACGGAGCTGTCAAATACAATTATGTAAAAAAATTATTTAGATAATAAAGAAATCTCGGACATGTCATGAAGTCGTGTTGAAATTTTTCAAAATTATATAAAGTTATAGATAAATACTGCGACAGTTCTGTATTGAATCAAATTTTATACCGTGCGAGTATGTTTATTATTAAAATTAATATATATATAAATAGGCATAAACAATTTAAACGAAACATAAGTCAAATAATTATTCTTGTTCATCATTGTATATTATGAAAATAAATATTCTTTAGTAAAATTAACAAAATTTATAACGGAAAAAAGAGATTTTCATAAAATAAAAACTCGCACGAAAAATAAAACACAATTTTTGACAATTGCAATACTGTGCGCGCGATATCATGCATATAATTCCATATGTACACTGTACCACACGACCACTTTTTATCAACTTCAATAATCACGTTTTAGTTGCAACGTTTTAGTCAATTAGAAGCACAAGAAAAAGAAAACGAGTAGTGGGAGTTGCAATGTTTGATTTGCAGTTTATTTTATATAGAAACTTGAGCATGATTGAATATTTTACCATTTAAACCTCGCACTTATCATAAGATAAATAAGAATAACTTATGAATTTGGTATTTTATTTTGGTCGATTGTATAAGTATCTAAAAAAAACGTATATTTTTACATATAAATATTATAAGTTGAAAATAACGATTTTGGTAAAAAAAAAAAATAATAATAATAAAATAAAAATACACTTTGTACAGACACTGTGATGAAAAACTTCACTCTGGTATACATTATGGCAAGACCATTATTTTATATTATAGAGTATTGCGTCAATAAAATCCTCTTTACAATAAATTATAAATCATGCTCTTGCCATACATAAGCATGTTCTGCGTATTTTAATAAAAGGAAAGGAACGTGGTTCTAAAATGTGTTTCTTATTAGACGATAAAAAAAATGTAACATTATATTTTGTATGAATATACGCATGTACTATATACGTATAAATATTATTATTACATTTTTTTTCTATGCTGTCTGTCATGTAGTATAATTAAGTCTTTTTTTTTTATAGCAAATTATTTGTAGTTTTTGTGTTGCTTTTCAGAGGATAAGCTTTTTGCTCATGTTAATTTTTTTGTCTCTATGATTTTTAATAACATGAATATTTTTTATTATGCACATAATATTCAAAAATTAAACTTTAAATTTCTTATGCAAATTTTTTTTTTGGGGTGGGGAGGGGGTGATATTAATTTTCTAAAGTACTATTTCAGCTAAAAATTGTCTTTTCTATACATATGAAAATGTATAAAGAATTTTTTGCTTGCAAAAAATATGCATGTGTAAGAATTTGACTTATTCGAATCAGATACTCGACAGGTGAGATGACTGTTCCTCTTACTCAGTACATGTCACCAGAGTGTCTGAATTCTGAATGACATGAGATACCATCCTACCTTATTCAGATCAAATACTTATGCAAGCAAATCACAGTTGCTATTTTTCTCAAGTGCATACATTTTAACTCGTCGAGAAAAATGTTATTTAAAATAATATTTAAGAAAAAGTGCTTTGAGACATTTATTTCTTAAATAAATCGTAAGAAAAAATTAAATTACCAGTCATGGCATAATAATTAAAGGAAATAATATCCTTAGTTTAAAATTGTAGAGTTCCATTTTTGTGAGTATAGAATGCGTCCTATTGAAATTATTTTGCAAAGCGAGCGCAATATGAGGAGTATGACTCGAGCAATGCGTTCTGTAGTTGTGACGTCACATCTCTCCCCTCCTCCCTTGCTCTATAATGTATTCTTACTTCTTCTTACACACTGAGGGTATATTCTAATGATATGCACATCATTCTTTGTCTAATTTTTACATTTTCTGTGTTAATAGAAAACTTTTAAAAGTATATTCTAAAAATGAGTACTGAAAACGCTACTCTTGGAATTGTGGATTATGTGATTTTCACCTTATTGTTACTATTTTCTGCAAGTATTGGAGTGTATTATCGATGTACGGGAGGAAAACAAAGAACTACCAAGGTAAAACAACAACATGTGCTTATAACTAAAAATAATATGTATAAAATATTATAATATAAAATTAGACAACTTTTACATTTCTTTAGATAAACTGTGTGCCAAATTGAAACATATTCAATTACATTCACGGAAAAAAATAGTATTACGTAATAATAATACACGTGCTTTTCTATATGCTGTAGTGTGAATCTATTTCTAGCATAAGTGTTGTTTAAATCTAAAATATACAACTGAACAGTTATATTTATGCTGGGATGTGTATAGCGTAAGGCATGATGTTTACACAGAATAATATTTTCATTATATTATATATAATTATTGCATTATTATTATTTTTTTAAAGTCATACGTTCACAAGGTGCAGTATTTTTAATTTGCAATTCAAAATATACATATTATTCATAATAAAAAGGATTAAATTATCATATCACACTCCAATTTATGACATGATAAGAAAATGTATTTCTTTTTTTTATTGTAGATTGTATGTGATAAAAGATAAAATACTATTGAATATATTGCACCGCGTGAATATGGTGTCAATTAAATGTAAATAAATGTTACTGAAGTTATTATGCAAACATAATTAAAAATAATTATATTATTCTTTCGTTATAGGGTCGTTGAAAAAATGGCTACTTTTATTTTAATTATAGTTTGTTTTTTTTTTTTTTTTTTTTTTTTAATTTGTTTATAATTTTTTAGCACTATATCAAAATTTCAAATAGTAAATACATTCAGAAATAAATAATTTGAGTTAATTTTGGCAGTCCAATCGTGAGGTCACACATATTTATTTGTTGACCAATGCAGAAATACTATTTATAGACTTCCGTTGAAAACCTTTGGTACGCACCACTATACTGGATACTATTTTGTCCATGGTTCAAAAACTGCATACTTGTCATTTTTGTACAAAGATTCACGATTCACCTTTGTATCGCACGGAAACAAAAAACTTGCAACTACTAAAATTGCAAGTTATTCATTTCATTTCGGTACACTTTGCATTATGGTTATATTACTTGACTTCAAAGATTCTATATACGATTTTGAATGGGCAAAATCGGGCTTTTTCAGTTCAAGCTGTTAATTTACAGTTTAAAAACAGTATAGATATCCGTTTTTTTTTTTTTTTTTTTTTTGTTTTTTTTTTTTTTTTTTTTTTACACTTTTATCATTATATAATTATGTTATCATGAGAATAAAATTTTATTGTCATTTTTTTTTTCTAGTAGTTTTACAAAGAATAATTTGTAATTATATTTTTAACACAAATTTGTTCATAATAATTGTTAAATTTTAATTTATATTATTATATGATGTATAAAATATTGAAGTACAGTATAAATGAAAGTAAAATAAAAAAGACGAAAGAAAACTAATTATTATTAGAGTGTAAATACTTACAACCTAGAAAGACAAAAATAAATACGTAATAATTATAACACGGAAAGAATAAATTACGTAATTTATGCTGCATTTATGTCGGTAAACATACATGATGCTAAATTGGAACAGCATAAATAATTATGCTATAAAATATAATATTTATGCTATATAATATGTCAGGTAGATATTATGCATTATAGCATAAGTTATGCTGTATTGAACAAATTGTGCTAAAAATGGGTTAGCATTAATACTATGTCGTTATTTTTGTCCGTGCAGCTCAATGCAGCAATATTTACACATAACATCATAATGTATGCTATATTGTACAGAGATTATACTACACACGGAAAGAATAAATTACGTAATTTATGCTGCATTTATGTCATTATAGCACAAATTATACTAAATTGTAACAACACAATTAGTTATGCTGTACAGCATAATATTTATACCATGTAACATAATTATTATGAAGTATAGCATAAATTATGCTGTGTGGAAAAAATTGTGCTAAAAATGAGCCAGCACAATGTTAATGTTGTTATTGTTGTCCGTGCATAATAATATATAATAGTTAAGGTGTACTGCATAAAATGCTATTACAAAATAGCAAGTTTTGTGCTCTACAAAATAAGAATGAGGAAGACTACAAAAAAAAATAGGGGCTCATTTTATACCATATTCTAAAAGAGGACATTGTCTAGAATCGATACATATGTCAACTTTTAATTTTTGAGTTCATTAAGTATTTTTAATCAATTTTTGAAAGTCGAGAAATGACGTCACAGGTTTCAACTTATGCATGTGGGCATAGGAAAAGTTGCAGCCTGTGACGTCATTTCGCCACTTTCAAAAATTAATTAAAATTACTTATGTGATTTTCTAATTTTTGAGTTCCATAAGTATTTTTATATAATTTTTGAAAGTGGTGAAATGACGTCACAAGCTGCAACATTTTCCTATGACCATTTTTTTCTATCGATTCAGGACAATGTCAACTTTTAGAGTATGAAATAAAATTACCTTCTAAAATTTGTTAGTCTTCGTCATTGCTCAATGCAGCATAAATTACGTAATTTAATTTTCAGCATGTGAATATAATTTTTTTTTTCTCGTTCTGCATGTAGTGTTTTATGATTAAAAGTCAAAATATACGATTTCTAATTCTTATTTATTGATATATATAGGAGTTCCTCCTCGCTGATGGTAACATGTCCGTGTTCCCCGTGGCAGCTTCACTTGTCGTCAGTTTCATGTCTGCACTTACCCTCCTGGGGCTGAGCAGTGAGATGTATTACATCGGAACCATGTACCTGATAACTAATATTGGCAATACCATCGGAGCAGTAGTTACCAGTTACTTATATGTACCTGTGTTCTACAATCTTCAAGCAACGAGTGCATACGAGGTATAATCATGAATTAAGTTTTAATATGTTTAAATTTTATCGAGTGTCAAAGTATCTGACACAATAAGAACTTGTATTAAAATTAAAAACTGCATAGATAATTTTTCAATGGTGGCAATTTTGTTGAAAAATTCTTACTTCCATGATGTAAAGCATTGAGCTAAACAATTTGATTACTTGTAATATATTATATATAGGGTGTATGCATTCATATTAAATTTGAAGCCTCTTTTGATCACTCAATAACATACGGGCCGGTATGGGAAACTTGCTAGTTCAAAAATACTAAGCAATATTTTTGAGAGCATTGATGCTGTTAATAGGTTGAATTAGTATCTCCAGTATATCTGAGAAAAGAAATAAAAACAACAATTTAATTGTTTTCTTCAAAGAAATTAACCATAAAAGTACGAAGTTTGTCATAAGCTGAGCAATGTTACGTTATTCATTGATCCAGTATAAAGTTAGAGCACATTCAGTATAACTTCATGGGGATACACCCTATATGAAAGTGATACTGCATTGTTATACTTCTAATGTATAGTTATTATAATTAATGTACGTACTACAAAATGCAGTACCTGGAGCAAAGATTTGGGGTGACTACTCGAACAGCTGCCTCGGGTGCATATTTTCTCCAAATGATCCTGTGCTCGGGCGTGGTCCTGTTCGCTCCCTCTCTGGCACTCTCCGCCGTCACCAACATCTCTCTCGCTGGCTGCATCATCTCTGTCGGGTTGGTCTGCACTTTCTACTCCGTACTCGGAGGAATGAAGGCAGTTCTCATCACAGACGCATTTCAGGTAAAGAGAAAAATGCAAATTTAACTTATCAATGGAATAATTCGATCCTTTTATTTTATTATTATTATTAGACTCTCTATATGTTTGAATTTGTCTACTGCTTTCAAAGAAACTTTTTTTTTTATCCCTTAGGAGATGCAAACAAAAGTGCAACTTGAGGGGAGAACTTCCTCCCCTAAGTTGCATTTGACCACTCCTTTTTCCCTCGCATTTTGGCATTTATTATAATTATTCTTTATAATAATAGCATTTTAACAATGATTTTTTATTGAGATATTTAAACCCTATTATTTTTTTATTATTATTATTTATATATATATTTATTTATTTATTTATTTATTTTTGCTCCCTGCTATGAGTTGAATAGGTTTTGTTCTCTTATGCAATATGCCAATAATGCGAGTAAAATAAAAAACATAGAAAAGGAGTGGGGTATGTACTGTACTGTACTATTGCGATAATATTTTACTATTCAAAAATTAGAGATAAATTTACCATATTCTTCAGGTAAAGGGGATTCTGGTTATTCTTATGAGAAAAACGTACTTAATTTACTTGGTAAAATATATTGTCACAAAATGATCGTATGTGTACGTGTTTCTTTATCATTGCATATATTATTTTATTTCATTGATATATAAATATTCTTAAACGAGGCGGCGTTGTGTAATAATATTTTGATTGGTAACTATTATAAAAAAAAAATGAAAATACAAAACCTAAAACAAAAATTCTTTAAATAAGAAAAATGTTATTAAAATATGACAAAAAAGAGTGGGGAAAAAAATAAAAAAATAAAGACATTATGTTAAAAATAGTCTACAGTAGATTACATTCTTTCTTATATTTATATATGTTTTTACTTTCAGGTGTATTTATTAATTAATTACATTTTTATAATTGTTGTTATAGGCAGGGCTAATGATATTCGCAGTGGTGAGTGTGGTAGTAAAAGGTGCGATTGACGCGGGAGGTTTCGGGGAAATGTGGCAAAGATGTGAAGAAGGAGGGAGAATTAACTTTTTTAAGTAAGTTGAAGACAAATTGATGAAGATAAAAAAAAAAAGAAGACCAAAAAATTTTAGAGAGGGTAGTTTATTTATTTCATATTTTAAAAGTGGGCATCGTCTTGAATCGATATAGGTATGCGAATTTCTAATTTTTGTGTTCATTAAGTATTTTTTATTAATTTTTTAATGTCACGAAAAGACGTCATACGTTCGATAACTTTTTCCTATGCCCACATGCATAAGATGTCACCCGTTATGTCGTTTTTTCATATTCAAAAATTAATTCAAATCAAATTAAAAATAATGAATTTGTATATCAATATATTCAGGACAATGTACTCTTGTATAAAATAAAATTACCGCCTTAAAATTATAGTATTTCTCATTGTTTATTATAATATAACATAAGTTTATTTTACCATTTCAGCTTCGACCCAGACCCGACTGTTCGTTATACATTTTGGTCCCTGGTTATCGGAGGCTGGGTCAATTATATGAGTACTTCAGTGAGCCAAATGCAAGTGCAGAGATTGATGACTGTCAAGTACGTAAATAAGGCTAATTTTTTGTTAACAAAAATTATTAGATATTGATTTACATATTAACAAATTACGTAATTTATATTTCATTATATTATATAAAATATATAATTCACAATTATATAAGCTATTTTGAAGGTGTATAAATAACAAATCTGTATCATGCATTTATTAGTACTGTCAAAATCTGGATAATTTTCAAGTCTGGGTTACGGATAAGACTTTATCTGGATTTTGCAGACAAAATTTTATTCGGATTACAAACGGACAAACAAGATCCGGATAAAAAAAAAATTCAACAAAAATAGTCACTTTCCCTAGTGGGAGAACTATAAAAATCAGCTCGGATCAAGTTAGTATTTAGTTTAACTATTTATCCGGATTTTTATCTGGATTTCGTGGTTCCGGATCTGAAAACGGATAACAAAGTTCCGGAACCAATTACCCGGATACAAATTCGGACAAAGGATAATTTTTTAACCGCATATTTCAAAATCAGGATATTTTTTTGATAGCACTAATGCATGGTGTGCAGCAAAAGTTTTTTTTTTTTTTTTTTTTCAATCTTGTAGAAATCAGGTTTTTATCAATTAATCAATGTATATGTGTCCGTGTGTAGCATAATCTATTATAGCAATGAATCGTTGTTGTTTTTACGTTATTAATTTATCTGTGTCAATAATTTTCAGCTCGTTAAAGAAGTCACAATGCACAATATTGTTCGCATTGCCTTTACAATTACTTCTAATGGCACTAGTTGGACTCTCAGGGCTGGCTGTTTTTGCAAACTATTTTGACTGTGACCCTCATAAACAAGGTAGAATTCACTCTCTTGATCAGGTAAAAAAATAATAATGATGTTATATCCACAGAATAAATTAAAAATATAATAATGTTCTTCATGCAGATTCTTCCTTTATTTGTGATGGATTCAATGAGCTATATCCCAGGGTTAGCAGGATTATTTATTGCTGGAATATTTAGTGCGGCGCTCAGCACCATTTCTTCCACTCTCAACTCACTAGCTGCAATTACCATTGAGGATTATATTAAGGTAATCACTCTACATTCTCACGTGCATTTCTTTATAAAATAATTTGTCATTGATATTTTTCATCTGTTTTATTTCAGCCACTTATGAAGCACTGTGGAAAGACCGCAATTCCTGATAATAAAATCTCAGTATTTACTCAAATAGTGGCTGCAACTTATGGCATTGTATGCATTGCTTTGGCTTTTGTAGCCAGTGGCTTTAAAGGAATTCTTCAGTTATGGCTTACAATATTTGCTGTGGTTGGAGGACCACTGTTTGGACTTTTTACTTTGGGGATGTTCTTCTGGATAGTAGAGGAAACGGTAAACCAATTTAACGTATTATATTTAAATTAATAACGGATAATAAATAAAAATAAAAAATAAAAATTGATGATATTAATGTTCGTTATTTAGGGAGCACTTGTTGGACTCGCCTCTGGACTTGCGATATCGACATGGATTGGATTTGGAGGTCCAAAACCTCCTGTTTCATATCTACCGATTCGAATGGATGGGTGTGAGCCGGAGATGTATTATAATGCTACTACGGCGTCTGTTACAAGGTTTGCTTTGCTTTGCTTTTTTTTTTTTTTTTTTTTTTTTTTAGTTTACACGGAAAGAATAAATTATGTAATTTATGCTGCATTTATGTCATTATAGCATAAACTGATGTAAAGTTAGAACAGCGTGATATTTATGCTATGTGGCATAGTTATTATGCAGTATAGCCTAGTATAATGTTGTATTATTGAACAAATTATATTGAAAATAATCTAGCATAATTATTATGTTGTGTATTCATTTTTGTCCGTGTATAAATTATATGTTTTAAAAAACACAATTATTAAGTCAAATTATTAATAATTATATAATAATTTTAGCGATGAAGAGGAGTACTTTTTGCTGTACCGACTTTCTTACATGTGGAACGGACCGATTGGTTTTGTGGTAACCGTGCTAGTTGGAGCCATTACCAGTAAACTTCGACAGCTAATTTACTGCAAAAGTGAAGACAAGGAACTAGATCCTAAGCTTTTTAGCCCAGTAATATCTTTTATACTACCGCACAAGATTAAAAAGGTAATAAGAAGCAATGTATTTCAAAATTACGTACAGAATTTGCAACATAAGTTTGTAAAAATATAAAAACATTTTGATTTCAAATTATAGCTACCGTATAATGAAAAGATAACCAATAAAATATGACTACAAATTGATAAATTTTTCAATATTCGTAATTATCATGAACATTTTACTAATTTTAATTTATGTATTTAATTTTTTATTATGTCCTGATTAGAATATGAGCACCACCGATGCAGATTCAGTTACAGGAGGATAACAAAAGAACATAATCAGCTTTTAAGGTGAAGATCCATCATCAATTTTTTAATATTTTTTTTACTTTTGTATATTCTCAGTACATACGTACAATCATATACAAGGTCGTGTAATGCATATTTATAGGTTATATACATGAAGACAATTACCATTGTTTATACATATTAAACCTAATGTATATAGAAGAGAAAAAACACGTTTAATATTGTGCAAGATTTTTATCAACTTTTTTTTTTTTTTTTTTAATTTTATCTTTTATAATATAAATAAATAGTTTTAATAATGATAATATGACTGTCATAAAAACGATTACACTTTTCACCATGTATTTTATTATTTAACTCATATTTCATAATAAATTCAATATTTTATATTTTTCAAGTTTATTTTATATAAATGAAACTAAATGTAAAACATGTATAGTTATTAAATTGTTGTTATTTTTTTTCTACGTATTTTGTTCTTATATTATTGAGTTTATTGTTTTAATTATTTAAATTCTTTATTAATATATTTGAATGTGTTATTAATACTGTTTGTAAACCCTGTTTTCTGCTACTAAAATGACGATCAACTTTGGTTATTCAAATGTAATGCGCATTTTTTGTAGCAAGGAAACAGATAGGGTTTACGAACAATGATAAAGTATTAATTGTTATCATTGTTGGTCTGCATTCTTTGGTATTTTTTGAAAGACTAATAAATATTATCTATACATTTCATATATTGTTGATTATTATTATATTAAATATTATTTACAATATAATATACTAGGTTTAGAATTTGAATTATTCATGCCTCACTTATGCTATAAAATATTATTATTGACTAATATTGTTGAATAAAATATTGAAATTCTTTTATTTTAATTTGTATATAGTAATTTTGGTATACACGATTTGTTATATTATGTTGTAAAGTTTTAAAACTTGGGTAAGATAAATTTTATTCATATAATATAGGAGAACGACACGGAGTAAATTTGAATGTTATAAACCTGAATGGAATACCATGTAAAACGTAAAAAATTCAAGTAAAATGAGTGTTACCATAGTATAAGTTGTATAGTTATACTATGGTGTTACTGATCATTACAAATTCTTAAAAAATAATAACTTTAAAAAAAATCCTTGCTTATTAAAAAAAAAAAAGACAAAAAAAGACAAACATTTTTAACAAGTAGTTGATAAATAGCTCTCGTAAAGTTCCGCATGCAATACTTAATTATTAGAAATTAAGGGCCTCTCTTCTTTGCCTTTGTGGTGTTTGAATGGCTAGGCTTTGCGTTCTGGTGTACGAAAAAAAAATACTTAATTACGGCCGGCGGCAGGTATAATATAAATCGTATAAATTGCAAAATATTAACCTCTGGAAGTGGTATTGATAATTATACTGCATTGTCATCTAATCTAGGTGACATTCACTTTAATTGAAGTATGCAAAAAAACATAAATTTAAGAAATTATTCAGTAACACAGATGTAACTCTTCAGTACAAACCAATAACTTGGTTGGAAAAAGTTTAAACAGTAACTCGTTAGTATAAACGTAATTTCTTCAGCGGTAAATAGTTAGCTTTTAGATCTTAAAAAAACTTGGTATATACTTGGTATCTAACAAATTTATTATAAAAAATATCTACATAGTCACTTTTTAGTTACTTTTTTCCGCGTGTGTTTTATTTGTATTAGTGTGGATTATTATGGATTTGCAAGTGAACAGAATCAATATAATAGCGTAATTATGCGTAATTCTAATAATCGATCAGTGAATCGAGCGCTTAAACAATATCACTATACCTCCTTCTTCTTATTATTATTATCATAATTTTACCAATTTGTATCTCATATTATCAGAAAGAATTTTTTTTATACATATTTTGATTATTATTGATTTCTTTTCCTTATTTTTTTTTTAGTGCGGACTCTTTGCTTCAAGGTAAAAAGATATCAATGCGTTAATTATCTGGACAATACGGTAACAGTGATAATAAAATCTCGGACGTATATATGTAACCATTTATATCGTGTTGTAAATTTTTAATAGAGATACCCTTGATTAAATTAGAATAATCGGAGGATTTAAGATTATTTATTTAATTAAAGCTTTGAAAGATGGTTGCTGAAAAAGCTACTCTTGGTGTTGTGGATTATGTGATTTTTATTTTATTGTTGTTATTTTCTGCTGCTGTTGGAGTTTACTATCGATTAACCGGGGGAAAACAAAAAACTACCAAGGTATGTTACGACAACTTGAATCATATTTTACTTTGCTTTTATACACTGTATTATATATACACACACACACACACACACACAGCACACACACACAAACTAATTCAACTAAAAATTTATATTCTAGTGAATCATTAATGTGATGTGATGTGTAGCATTGACTCGAAACAATATTTTCAATGTGTAATAGATTTGATGGTATGCAAATTAACTATGCGATATTGTATACACTTAAAATTATTTCATATTGAAAATATTGCAACAGATAAAGAGGCCATTAAGCTTACTAATCTGTAAACGACAGCTTCAAATAATCAGAATATCATTGGCAAAAATAAGGGCAATTAAAGTCGATTACTGATATTTTTTTATTATTATTTTTTTTTATTAATTTAATTTCATCTGGTACAGGGATTAAAAGACGAGGTTCATTCAAAAGACTCTAAATTGTATACGCATAGTTGACTCTTTTTACGGAGTTGGTCAATGCTAAAATCAGTTGCTAATTTTTAAACATTTTAATTTGGTAACAAAATGTAATTTTGATCAGGTTTATAAAAAAATTCAGTTAGTTTCGAAGAACTGTAATTTTCATCCCCATATCTTTGGCATCAATTTTGTGCACATTCTTTCATGTTGTTCCTTTGATTGGTGCTCGTTCATGTCCTAATTACTTTTTGAGCAGTACTACACAGATAAAAAATAAATACCTAATAATTATGCCACACCATTTTCCGCACAATTTATTCAATACAGCATAATATATACTATACTTCATAATAAAAATACTACATAACATAAATATTATGTTCAGCATAATTATTATTTATGTTCTTATTTAGCATCATTTATGCTATAATGACATAACTGCGGCATAAATTACGTATAATTTATTATGTCCGTATAGTATAAGCACTGGTGCTTCTAACGCTATGCTCAAGTGCGATTCAAAGTATAAAAATAAAAATAGGGTGTAGTGTTCAAATTTTAAACAGCTCGTTTGCATTGCATTGTAAGCCGTATATATACCAAGCCAAAATGGTTATAGAATTATTAATTACCCCTTTGCCAGCGAACAACTTAATAGCCCTTGTTAATAACGTCCTGACCATGTGAATAAGTTGCTACCTAATTAAGCTTTAAAATATACATATAGCATTATTATATTATAATATGTTTGCAGCATAAATAAATAATAAATAAATAATCGTCTTTATTCAAAAAAATGCATAGAAAAAAAATACAACTTTTTGAAAGGGCTAGGTTTAAGCCTGACAATATGTCTGGCCCACTCTTACATACCTAACCCCAACAGAAAATATTCATGAAAATTTTTGATTGCATACAAAATTATAATAAGAGGGAAGTAGTAATAATACTACGTAGCAAGAGAGAAAAAAAAAGTTACAAATATCTTTTAAAAAAAATAATAATTGTATATCAATTGTGAATAAAAAAAACTAAAAACAAAACTAGTAAAGATGAAGAATAAAAAAAAACTAAAAGGAAAAAT
Source organism: Ecdyonurus torrentis (assembly GCA_949318235.1). Taxonomy (NCBI): domain Eukaryota; kingdom Metazoa; phylum Arthropoda; class Insecta; order Ephemeroptera; family Heptageniidae; genus Ecdyonurus; species Ecdyonurus torrentis. Next base: position 51,125,204 of record OX439128.1, on the reverse strand, counting down.
AATAGCATTTTACGTATAAATTACGTTATATGAAGAAAAAAATATTATTTTGATATTTTTATTCAGATTATTTTGTTGTTCATACGCACGTTGCTCTCTCTCTCTCTCTCTCTTATATGAGAATGATGTAAAAAAAAAACTCCTGAATTTGAATTTATCAAAAGAATGAGGAAAAAAATAGGGAGGGGGGCAACTTTATATTTTAAAAGTAGATTTTGTCCTGAAAGTAACGATACTCAAATTTCTAATCTTTTAGTTCATTAAGTAATTTTAATTAATTTTTCAAAATCGAAAAATGTCTTCCCGGTCGATAACTTATACATGTATGCATGTGGGCATGGGACAAAGTTACCGACCGTGAATAAATCTCATTTCGCGACTTTCAAGAATTAAATAATGAACTCAAAAATAAAAAATTGGCATATCTATTGATTCAGAACGATGTCCTCTTATGCAAAAAAAAATATACATATATATATATATATATATATATATATATATATATATATATATATATATATATATATATATATATATATATATATATATAATATATATAATAATAATAATAATAATAATAAAAAATACCCACTAAAATTTTCGGTCTTCCTCATTTTAGGTTTAAAATCTAGCATCGAACATTTACAGAAATAAACAAAAGCTCTTATTTGTTATGAATATAATTTTTGTTCGTTAAATTTTAAATTATTTGGCGCAGTAAAAATTCAATACTATACGATTATTATTTCCTGACACAGGAGTACCTGCTTGCAGATGGCAACATGTCAGTGTACCCCGTGGCTGCCTCACTTGTGGTCAGTTTTATGTCTGCAATCACTCTCCTCGGCCTAAGCAGTGAGATGTATTATTTTGGAACCATGTATCTGATAACTATCTTTGGAAATATCATCGGAGCTTTTGTTTCATGTTACTTATTAGTACCTGTATTTTACAATCTTCAGGCGACAAGTGCTTACGAGGTACTGTATACATTAGCATTGTACTGTACACAGGACTGCGATAATATATTTTACCATTTAAATCCAGTGTGTATTTATTTTTGTCATAAGAATAACATTGCATAGAGAGCGCGAGTTTTTGAATGGTAAGAATTATAATCGTGGTCGTGTATGTGGTTTTATAAAATTGGACTCTATTGCCTTTGTTAGTGTGAAGTTTTAGAGTCTAAATTTTAAAACACTTAATATATATATATATATATATATATATATATATATATATATATATATATATATATATATATATATATATATATATATATATATATATATATATATAAATGCTCTATATAAATAATATGTAAACGATTGTTATACTATATTTTTACTACTAAAGTTATTATTGTGATTATTATTGCTGATTGTTGTGTTCTGCTAAAATTTACAACTTTCTTCTTATGAGAAAAAGTACTCACTTAATTTGAGTATAGTAAAATATATTATTACAATCATGTGATCATTGTAAACATATGGAAAGTATTTTTAAACTCAAGTTTTCAATTCTATTTTACATTTAAATATATTTTATTATAATTTAGTCTCTCTCTCTCTCTTTTTTTTTTTTTTTTTTTTTTTTATCATTATGCCACAGTACCTGAAAGGAGAACTTTTTTCTTTTTTTACTTAACTAAAGACTGGCATTAGAAAATGTTCATTATTTTTTCATATAATATAACATAAGAAATTTGAGTAGAAAAAAAAATATTAATTACTATTATATGCAAGAATAGAAAATAATTGGTATTATTATTTGCTTGTAGTCTTGTTATCATTTTAATTGTTTAATTAATTTAAAACAAACTTTTTCAAAATAACCTTACCTTTGTGTATGGAAGAGAAGAGGGTTATCGTAGTATAAGCTACACTCTCATAATTATATGCAACATAAAATGCAGTACTTGGAGCGAAGATTTGGGGCAACGACTCGAACAGCCGCGTCGTTTGCATTTTTCTTTCAAATGATCTTGGCCTCGAGTGTGGGGCTGTACGCACCCTCTCTGGCTCTCTCTGCTGTCACCGACATTCCTCTCGCTGCCTCCATCGTCTCTGTCGGTCTGGTCTGCACGTTCTACTCTGTGCTTGGAGGAATGAAGGCAGTTCTCATCACGGATGCATTTCAGGTGAAGAGAGAAAAAAATGTATTTTTGATATCAGTAAAATAACATTGAAGACAATTAGCTCTTTTTATTCGCATAAAAATCATATAACTTTACTTTATATAAAAATGATGATATAAAAGCAAAGATAGAAGAAATCTTTTTAGCATAGTAAATTAAGAGAGTCCCATATTTCGACAAAAATCTAGCTTCAGAGATAAAAAAAAGATAGCTTTTGGCATTAAACTCCAAAAGCAAACGGATTATTCGTTGTATGCAGATGCTTTCTTCAGACTCAGAGAGAAATTATGAATGATCCTCCTAAATGTTAGTTTCATTCATATAGTTTCTCTCCGGGTCTAATAAGACTGAAGAAAGCACACGCACATACTTTATTTTCTCTTGGAGTTTAATGCTGAGAGCCAGTGAGAGCTATTTAATATGTGTTAGATTTTTTATCACTGTGCTATAGTAACATTTACGTCAAAATGGGACTCTCTTCACTATGACATGGCTTTTCCTGGTTTTCTGTATCCCTTCCTTTTATATCATCAACCTAGCTGCGATGGAATATTTACCTTGATTTTGCCTATTACTAAATTACATAATTATTTAATTCTCTTCTAATAGGCTGTTCTAATGGTTGCATCAGTTTTAATGGTGGCTGTGAAAGGTGCGATTGACGCTGGAGGTATGGGGGAAATGTGGGAGAGATGTGTAGAAGGTGGGAGAATTGACTTTTTTGAGTAAGTTGACTAAAGAAAACAAAGCATAGGAAAGTTTATTTTTTTAATGTACTTATTTTAATTTTTGTTACCGGGTAAATAAATTTTATTTCTTACGATTTTAGCTTCAACCCTGACCCGACTGTTCGCCATACATTTTGGTCTCTTCTTATTGGAGGTTTTATTAATTACATGATACCTACAGTCAACCAAACTCAGGTGCAGAGATTGATGACGGTCAAGTACGTATGGGGAAATAACTGAAAAATTTTATAATGAGCCTTTTTCAATAATAATAATAATAATGATGATGAAAAAAAAAAAAAAAAAAAAAAAGCAACATGATTGAAAATAATTCTTGCCTAGTTAAAAATATTTTTCTTTTCTTTTCTTTTCTTTTCTTTTCTTTTTTTTTTTTTTTAAATATAATTTATATAATAGAATGTTGTTGAATATAATAGTTTTGGGTATATTTTTAGCAATATACCTTTTTTTAGGGTTTTTAAAAATGACCTAATATATTTTTAGAAATAATATATTGAATGTGGGCTGAAATAATTAAAATTATTTTGAAAATGCTATATGATATGTATATGAAAATTCTTTATAAGTTTCCAAATTTTTGTATTATATTTTAGTTCACTAAAAAAGTCACAAATGTCAATAATGCTCGCACTTCCACTACAAACACTTCTGCTGGTGCTCGTTGGGCTCTCAGGTCTGGCTATTTATGGAAACTACTTTGACTGTGACCCGTATAAACAAGGACGTATTGACTCTAAAGATCAGGTAAATAAAAAAATAATTTTTTTTTTTTTTTTTTTTTTTAACAATGCATTTTTTGGTTTATGCAGATTCTTCCGTTATTTGTGATGGACTCAATGAGTCATATTCCAGGTTTAGCAGGATTATTTATTGCTGGAGTATTTAGTGCGGCGCTCAGCACCATTTCCTCCACTCTCAACTCACTGGCTGCAATAACCATTGAGGATTACGTCAAGGTATAGGGTGTTTGCATTTATATAAAGGTTTTTTTTTTTTTTTTTTTCTTTAGTTTTACAACTTTTTATAAGTTACTATTTAAATTTTTGTATTTCAGCCACTCTTCAAACGCTGTGGATGGAAAATAATTCCAGATAGTAAAAACTCAATAATTTCTCAAATAGTAGCAACAGTTTATGGAATTATATGTATTGGTTTGGCATTTGTAGCAAGTGGATTTAGTGGCATGCTTCAGTTGGCACTTACTATAATCGGTGTCGTCGGAGGACCCTTGTTTGGACTTTTCTCTTTGGGGATGTTCTTCTGGATAGTAGAGGAAACGGTAATGCCTTAAGATTATTATTTAAATAATGAAAAATAGGCGTAGAATACCTGAAACAAAAAACATGCCTAATAACCTATACTGTACCTAAAAATCAACGTTGATTTGGCCGGAGTCATTTATTTCTAATTTGTTTTCCATTCACGAAATGACAGCTGCGGGTTTATGACGTCACAGCTCACTAGTCCACGCGTGCGGATACAGAAGCGGAAATCAACGTTAATATTTAGGTATGTTAGGATATTACGTAGATATTAGACATGTTTTTTGTTCGTGGTGTTCTACACCTTTAAGATAATAATAATATACAACAAGAATATTTAAATTTAGGGAGCATTAGTTGGACTTGCTTCTGGACTCGCGATATCGATATGGATTGGTTTTGGAGGTCCAAAGCCACCTTTGCCATATTTACCAACTAGAGTGGATGGCTGTGAGCCGGAGATGTTTTATAATTCTACGACATTAATTGCAAGGTACGGTGCATTAAAAAACATTAATTTTTTTTAAGTCTATTAATGGATTATATATCATGTTTACATAGTTAATATTTTAGAGATAACGAGGAGTACTTCGTATTGTATCGACTTTCTTACATGTGGTACGGACCGATTGGTTTCGCGGTGACCGTTTTAGTTGGAGTACTAACCAGTACAGTTCTCCGACTTATTTGGTCCAAATATGAAAACAAGCGAATGGATGCTAATCTATTTAGTCCAATAATCTCTCTCATCATGCGACGTCGAGATAACAAGGTGATTTTCCCCAATATTATTATTTTATCACTACGTTGATATTACTATCATTATTTTATTCCTATATACATTTTATATGCATAACACTTTAATTTTTTATTTTCATCGTGGTTTTATTAGAATAAGAACGAGGAAGACTACAATATACAAGAAATTTTTAGGTACTTCTTAAAGAACATTTTGGGAGATCCAGTTCAATGATAATTTTTAGGATTTTCTGGTCATTTAGTATTTAAGTAACTATAATCATTCTTATAACTTGGCATGTGACACTTAAAAATACTTCCAATGATCAATGATCAGTAATGCCAATGATCAATAATGTTTAAATTTTCTGTTGTAACTTCAGTATTACTTATTTATTATTTTTTTTTCTTGTTTTTTTCCCCCAAGTTTCCCCCCCCCCCCCCTTTTTTTAATAAATAAAATATATTATGCTTACCCTGAATCAACAACCACCGTGAAAACGCTGTAAAAAAAATGAAGCTTCTTTTTACATAAATACATTTATTCAATTATAATCACTATACAATAACATTTTAGCTTACATATTAAATTACAAAATTTTCTCAAATTTATTTCATGATCAGAACACTAATATTCCGGAGGTGGAGACCATATCGAAGCAAGTTGAATCACCGGACCATGCGGGGTGAAAATATAACACAAATTCTATTTTATATTTATAAACTAACTAATGTAAATAATACTTTTTACATATATTTATATAAACAAGAAATACTTTGTTTTATTATGTATTACTTTTTATCTGAGCATAATTTATTTTTAAATAATTTTTAAGATCTCTCTATTTTTTATCATGAAATTTTGATCATTTTTTAAGGTCTTAATATTTTTTAAAGAAATATTATAACTGGATCAAACGATCTTTATTTATAGATATGTAATAGAATTATATATCATGTTATAAAAGTTTTAATTGTCTTTCGTTTTTTTATCGTTTCCCTGACGCAAAAATTTGAACATACTCTCAAGGCTCCAAAAAAATATTAGAAAAGAAAATTATAACATATAGTATAATAATAATTGAGTTCTATAGCTTTCAGAATAACATAGTTAAAAAAAATGCTACAACGTAACTTTTAAAATATTTTATATACTGTACACCATAATGCTATGAAATATTTTTTTCTCCATAATTTTAAGTTATGTAAAGCATTGGGGTTTGACTTAAATTTTTGATAGTTTATATAATATATAATACAAATATTATTGCAAATAAATTTTAATCTAAGAATTGGTTTTGATATTGTTTTTTAAATTTGATATTGGATATTGGTCTACACTTTAAACATTCTACTCTTTCAATTTGAGGCAGGAAAAACAATAACTCTGATGCAGTACAATAATCAATCAATTTTAAAAACTCCATTAAAAATTCTTAAGTTTAGTGTCTCTCACGAAATATAAAATCAGGAGATATACGTTCCCTTATGGCACTCACAAATTAGGATCAAAATTTGGAACTGACTCCGAATTAGTAACATACTGAGTTTAAGGGTTGTATTTAGATGGCTTGCATTTCAAAATCTAAAATGAAAGCTTCTAAACTTTATGATGACATTTCAAAGTTAATAGCAACAGTATGATAAAATTTTCAGAACCCGTAACCATCAGATAAGAGAGCAAATAATTATTAAAATTAACATATGGGAATAAAGTTTCAAAAAATCATAATTTAAAATCTAGCATGGTGACCCCCAAAATGAAGATATATTATCCTAATGTATCACTGTACAAAATTTCAGATTTTTCTTTCTTTACAACTTTTTAGTCAAATCCCGCAGTACCTGATTTCCCGCCTTAAAGCTCAATTTCTTGATTTTTTTCTATTCATAATATGTTTTTCTTACTAATTAAGTTTAAAGAAACATTTCATCTTTGCGTACTTGAAGTTAGTTTTAGTTTTCATAGCTCATAGCCCTGTGATTTATAGTTAGTATCTATACCACCTTGTTAGGTCACGAACAAAATAGTTCACACATGATGCACTTCTTCACTCAAACCTTTCGTCTTCAAGAAATCTTGCGCCGAATGGAAGTCTGACGCCGCGACAACATCCCAAGCCGTGAGATTTGCAGAATTCCTAATACTAAAATCTGCTCTAAAATCATACAATAATTTAATCAGATTCAGGTTTCGACTGGTACAAGCTTTGTGGAGAATCGTGTTCTGAAGCTCGTCAGCCGGATCTCTTAAATTAACATCTGCACCACCTAAGATTAGAACCTCGGCCACTTCCAGAGGTGATTGATCGGAGTGAAGTAGAGCGAACTGTCCGTATTGTTGAATCAATCTCCGAGCCTCCTTGAAACTGGCTTGAGTTTCAGGAGAGAACTGCGAGAGCCACAACTTGCCGTTCATTGCAGGCTTCAAGTCTATTCCTGATCTCTCCACGATGTGGTCATCTAGTCCTAGCTTGTACTTCGGCTACGGTCATTACAAAAATAAGTAATTAATAATAATACTCTAATCTAATAATCCAATTAATGAAGAAAAGAATAACAAAATTTTCAACTTACTGTATTATTTAAATAAAAATAAAAAACGCATAACAGTTAGTTTGTAGTATTTAAAATATTTCAGCCCACTATTGCGGACGTTTCTTAGGGAGAGGGCTGATCAAACTGCCTAAGAAAACAATTTCATCGTATTCCCACTATAAGTTTCCCACGTCTACTGTGATTGGCTAACCACGAACCGGAGTCGGAACTGGTTCTTAAGAATTGCTTCCGAGAAAAGGTTCTATTATTAGTTCTTAGGAACCGGTTCTTAGAAGCGGTTCTCAAGAACCGCCAGTTTAGGAACCGCGGTTCTTAAAAACCTAAAAAAGATTGTAGGTGGTTTTTGTCCCTGGTCTGTACGTTATAGTTACTCAATAAATATAGTAAAATTAGTGAGATGAAGCGTGATTTACCTCCAGTGCAGTGATAAGATGCTGCAATTTCTCCTCTATTTTCTCAATACGATATGCAAGCTCTGTCTTGGCGATACTTCTCACTTCTCTGTGTCGCAGTTGTGACTGAAACAAACATAAAGTTCAAACTGTTGTGCCTGGACCACACGGAGCAATATATTGCAATTATACAACAAATTTATGCAATCGTCATGAAAATCCAATATAATTTCATTTAATTAAATTTATTACACAATTCGAACATATTGCTTTGTTTGAATAGAACTTCAACAATAACAAAATCAGCATTTATTATTTTTGAAATGAATAAAATAAAGACTTTTTTTTCTTTCTTTTTTCTTTTTTCTTTTTATTTTCTTTTTTTTTTTTCTCTCTCTCTTTTTTTTTTTTACCCACCGACGAAGTCATGAGATCTGAGTTGATTTCAGCTAGAAGTCGCTGCTCGGATGACACCCCGCTGTCGTCAACACGCTGCAAAATCATTGCAGAAGAATTATAATATAGAGTAAAAAATTTCTACTTATAATTTATATTAGAAAAATACTTAAATCTATTTGAAATAAGTATAATTATATACAAGATGGAATTAAATTGCTTTTTACTGATAAAAAAAATATATTGTACTTTTCTATATAGCATAAATTTTGGTATTATAGTTACTTTTTTTAGTATTTATTTAATTAATTGTCTACTTATTTATGTAATTATTAATTTTGTACTTAATATAAATTCTTGTAAAAGCGGGGAAGCAATGCAATAACGCAGTACAGGAAAAAAAGTCCCAATAATATGCTGCTTTATACAACAGTTACACGCTTTCATTACATACTTTGTTATTGCGCGTCAATACTGCTTTATTATGTTGGATAGTATAGTGATTGCAGAACAGCATTACTAGTGGTGACAAGTAACTTTGCTGCTGGAGCTCAAGTCTCTACATTGCCTCTGTCCCGCATTTCTCTATTTATTTATCAATGTCTCTCTCTGTCTCTGTCTGTCTCTGTCTCTGTCTCTGTCTCTGTCTCTGTCTCTGTCTCTGTCTCTGTCTCTGTCTCTGTCTCTGTCTCTGTCTCTGTCTCTGTCTCTGTCTCTGTCTCTGTCTCTGTCTCTGTCTCTGTCTCTGTCTCTGTCTGTCTGTCTGTCTGTCTCTCTCTCTCTCTCTCTTCTAATGTGTTGTCTTGCAAAATGTTGATTTAAAAAATAATAAACTCATAAAAAGAATAATAAAGAAAACGTGTGATATTCCTAGGAAATAAAAACTAAAAATTTTCCCATTCATTTTTTTTTAAAACGTCGACTTTGTTTACAATAATAAAGTTGAAAAAAAATCACATAAGCGTATGTATTGCAGTAACAATGATGTAATGTGTTAATAGTGCATGTTTCGATCACGTTACTTTGACAATTATTTGATATTATGCATAATTTACATTGCTGGGACAGAGTACAGTACATTATATTTTGTATTCTTTGCTTATTATTGGGTTGTTGCACTCACTCATTTAAAGTTACATTTGGACGCTATATGTGAGCAGAAAATATCATTGAGCACTATTGAAAAATAAATGCTTTTTTTTTCCAATCAAGAAATAATTATATTTATTCATAACTAATAAATTGCTGACGGTTTTCATAGGTTTAAATAAAAATTTAAAAACAGATAAAAATAAAGTAAAATTGTAAAAAAATAATATACCACTTTTTATATGTAGGATATGACTGCATTATTTTAAATTTGAAAAACAGGTCTATTGCTCTACAAAAATGACCAAAAATAACGTGTATCATATGCTGGTATATGATTTAGATGGATGGAAGAAAAGGGTAGGCATCAAGCATTGAACCCCTATACATCATTTTGTAATATGTATAATATAATAGTATTAATTGTTAGCACTTTGTTAGCATTAAAATTATAACGATATAAACGTAAATGACGTCACAAACGTGACAATCATAATAAAATAAGTCAAAGTTGGCCGTTATATCGATGTTTTTCCCATTGGTTTCTATAACGATTGTGACGTCACTAATGCTTGTATTGTTTTTATTTTGAAGCTTACAAGATAGTGGCGTTAGAAACGTTAATTTTATACAATACTTAAAACAAATTTCAAAACTGTGTACAAGCTTTTCAACGCCCTTTTTTTTCATAGTGTTATCTATCTGTTACCGCCTTATCTATAAGTTGTATTAATATGTGGAAGAATAAAAAAAAAAAAAAGGAGGTAATTTTATTGCATATTCTAAAAGTGGACATTCTCCTGGAAACAATAGATATATACGAATGTCTAATTTTTGAGCTTATTAAGTATTTTTTATTAATGTTTGAAAGTCGTAAAATGACCTCACGATTGGTAACTTATTTCTATGCCCAAATGCATAATTTACCAACCGTGACGTCATTTTCCAAAATTGAAAATTTTATTTTCAAATGAAAATTTAGAAATTTACATATCAAACGATTCAAGACAAAGTCCTCTTTTATAATATGAAATAAAATTACCACATAAAAAATGTGGTCTTTCTAATTGTTTTACTACTTTCTGTTTTTTTATACTATTACTACCATTTGTAAAGTTTTGTTATTACCTGCAGTACCAATGCATGTGCAAGCATCACAGTGGAGCACAAGAGAACACAGATCACTCGCCAGCACGACATCTTGCTCTCCCTTCAACTGGACAAACAAATAATGAAGATTTCCTCCTGCGGGTTCATTTTATAATAAATCGTTTATTGCGTATGAGTGACGAGGTTAACCCAAACTTTTTGACCTCTCTACTCATCTGCATACGTCACAGCAACAATTTATATTATTTTTAATTTAATAAAATATAGTAAAGGTTCATCTGGAAGTGTATACTATATACAGTATACTATATATTATACATTCATCATTCATTCACATGTCTGCATGTTGATTAATAATTTTGTCCAAACCTTTTCCTTGTATTTTCTTCGCAGTAACTGAAATTATTGTAATTGGTATGACGTAAATGAAGAAATTAAATATGTCTTTGTAAAGGGAAAAATATTATCCTAATGACAAATTACTATTTTATGTTTTTATTATTATATGATTTTATAACTCCATAGTCGATGATGTGTGGGGCTAACGCATGCACCGGGCTCATACTGAAGCCATAAGATGCAAGCACCCTGTCACCACCCAAACCACTGTGACTATTTTACTAGGACGCGAGTTGATGACTTTTGGGGCACTAGGCCCTCCTCCAACGGGATGACGTCCTCTCCTATACTCGACTCAAAAAACCTGAGTTACCTGCCGTTCGAACTTTTACTGAATTGCCCAGCCGCCCCCCGTTCTCCTCAAATGTGACAATGGGCGATACTTTAGGCATGCCCTATTTAAATCGACTGAGGGTTTTTGAGTCGAGTATAGGTGCGGTGGGACACTTTTCCGCGAGCTTACTAGAGCCGGGGTGCCCATTGCACTTAAGGGCGGGGTGGCTCTTGGCCTCCCAAGCCCATGTCTCGGCCGCTTCGCGTCCGAAAACGCGAGCTAGGCTAAGGGGCTAACAGGACGAGGTCCCACTCTACACCTACGTCCTCTCCTGGGCGGGGACGGACGCGACCCCGGGCCCTGGAACCGCACGCTACCGTACGACTCGGGGCTGGATGCCCTTTATTATTATCATTATATTCAGTGTATATAGACGTGATTGCTGAATGAATACAGAATGTGAATAACAATTAATGGAAAGAACAAAAAATAGACTGAAAAGTTTCATATACAGTACAAGGATAAAACACATATTTCCTAATTTATGCAACAAAGAAATTTTTATTTTTATTAAATTTAAGACCTTTGGAATGGAGTATGCGTACTGGTTTGACAAGCAAAAGATTACGAGTTCGACACTCGGTGGGTATATATGTAGCTTTAAGAGGCTGTTATTAGAATTTGTTGTAAGAAGAACTAAAATATCAATTATATCTTATCTTATGGACTTCAGATAAAGAATACGTAATATTTTTTTAATGAAGGAAAACTATTAAAAACTTCATTTTCAAATTTCCGTTTACAATTAGAATATTCAGAACACCTACTCATACTATAGCTATATGGAACATGCTAGCCGATGCTATATAGATATGTAGAACCAAGGTTATTATATAAGACCTATAAATGAAATGACATAATTTTTAAAAGAAAATACTGTATAACATTGAAGATGGATTCATATATGCAGTAAATAATATACAATTTGTTGATATCATTCTTGTCTTGTCTTTTCTTGTACTTAAAAGTTTAATTTCTGTCTTAAAAGAGATATAATAAGTCTGACATTACATTAAAAGAATTTGTTATAACAAGGATTAATAAAATATCAATTACAACTTACTGACTTCAGATAAGTTCAGATAAAGAAAACGATAACCGGCAAATGATAATTGGGCAAGCATATTATAATGTATTGAAGTCTAAAATGTATAACTTAATTGGTTTTCGTATAATATATTATACCATATACTACTGCTTACTAATTTAACTAAAAATAATAATAATAATAATAGTGTTGTTCGTAAACCCTGTTCTCTTGCACCAAAAAATGCGCATCCTATTTAAATAACCAAAGTTGATCGTCATTTTAGAAGCAGAGAACAGGGTTTACAAACAGCATTAATAAAAAAAAACTTGCTACACCCAAACTTTGCTATAATATAACAAAGAAAATCAACAATGATTCAACAAGGTGTAATATTTGTCAATATTTTTGAAATAGTAAAGATCGTCTAGCGCTAAGCTTTGTTGTTTTAATAAAAACAATAAAATTTTATGATATTTTCTAAATATCTATTTCACATATTTTTTCTCTCAAATAAAAAAATAAATAAACTCAATAAAGGATGACATCAACCATTGCGACACAATTATTTTTTTATATAGATTTTTCCTGATAAATAAAATAAATAAAAAAAGTTAATAATACATGAATCGTTGATCAATCAGTCCATCTTTTTTTTTATATTTTTTTTTTTGTCGTTTTATGAATAGCAATGACATAATTCTGGAACATTGTGAAGCATTTCATAAATATAGTTTGTATAAAATGTGAAACAACAGTACAATGTACGTATGTATTTATTTTTTAATTTATTCATATTGATTCCTTGTCATTGTTGAATAACAATTATATATTAAAATAAAATATCACTAAACTTTCATATAAAGAAATATTATAATTATACTATACAATTGCAGTTTTACTTTAATTAGAAGTTTATGAACGACTCAATCAAGTAAAGTTTTGTAAAATTATAGTTGTGTAAAAATAATTGCAGTTGTCGTATTTATACTCGTACATATGTATTATATATATATATATATATATATATATATATATATATATATATATATATATATATATATATATATATATATATATATAATCATATAATCTTCGATATTATAATAATAATTTTACTCTATAGTAATTTAGAGATAGTCATCATATTATACTAGCTGTTTTGTATTTATAATTGTCATACTTTAAGTTTGCTCTGTGACGAGTCAAGAGAGAGAAAGTGTATATTGTAAAACATTATTTTGATATTGAGCTCTGAACGATGTTTATGTCATGTCCTTGAATGTCGCCCTTTGGTGTTGTATACCCCGAATTACATACAAAACAGTATATAAAATTTTCTTAATTCTTTTTAAAGGCGTAGAACACCTTGAATAAAAAAACATGTCTAAAATCCTAACATAGCTGAATATCAATGTTGATTTGGCCAGAGTTATTGATTTATAATTTATTTTCCATTCACAAAATTGTAGCTGCGGGTTTATGACGTCGCAACTCACCTGTTTCCACGCGCGTGGACTAGTGAGCTGTGATGTCGCAGCTGCCATGTTGTGAATGGAAAATAAATAAGAAATCAATGACCGAATCAACGTTGATATTATGAGGGAAGTTTTTTATTCACGCCTTTAAAATAAAAAAAAAAAGATTTATTATAATTATGCATTATATTGTTGAAAATTATGCTATGATTATGTTTATTATATAAATTATGCACCCTTGGCGTTAGCCGTTATTAATATTTGTATCCCGGAATTAAATAGAAATATGTACAAAACGGTATTCTAAATTGTTTTAGAAATTTTTATTATTACAATATGATATGATATGATGAAAATAATGCTATATTAATATTTATATATTATATAAATTGTCCTCCCTTGGTGTTGGCCGTTATTAATATATTTGATATACATTTTGTCGATAACAGAGTATAGCACGCCAAGTTTATACCACTTGATAGACGTCGAATGTTATCTTATCAAAAAACACCTCAAAGTAAAAGCAAGACCTCGCTATATCTATATACTCACTATGCTATAGTTCGCTGGCAAAATGTTCAAGTTTAATATTCATGTACGCAGAATATCAACCAGTTGACTCAATCCAGTTTTACACAACGTTTTAACTGCGCAGGTGAGTTGGTTTTTAATCAAATTTCCACTGAAATATATGTTTTCCTTATTACATTAAGCTTATACAGAAAGTATTATGTAATAAAATGCAAGGTATGGTCATAATAACAATAAAAGATGGAAATATTACTCAATTATTTTAAGATATTGTTAATGCAATATTTATACAGTATGGTTTTAACGATTAAATCAATTATAGATTATTATTATTTATATAATAATGGCATAATTACGCTATGGCTTTAAAGGCTTTACATGCATAATTGCATATATATAAATGACAGATAATTATATCACGTATAGTGTTTTAATGATGCTTTACAAAAACGTCGTGCCTGATGCGCATTCTTTCCACCATTGTGTTCATAGTATTATTGTTATTATTATCTATAAATTTTTAAGTAATTTAAATAATATAAATTATAATTATGTATTTAGGTGAAAATATATAAATAAAACAAAAATATTTAACATTATTCTATACTATTTCATTCATTCATTCATTCATTCATTCATTCATTCATTCATTCATTCATTCATTCATTCATTCATTCATTCATTCATTCATTCATTCATTCATTCATTCATTCATTCATTCATTCATTCATTCATTCATTCATTCATTCATTCATTCATTCATTCATTCATTCATTCATTCATTCATTCATTCATTCATTCATTCATTCATTCATTCATTCATTCATTCATTCATTCATTCATTCATTCATTCATTCATTCATTCATTCATTCATTCATTCATTCATTCATTCATTCATTCATTCATTCATTCATTCATTCATTCATTCATTCATTCATTCATTCATTCATTCATTCATTCATTCATTCATTCATTCATTCATTCATTCATTCATTCATTCATTCATTCATTCATTCATTCATTCTTTCATTCAATTGGTGTTAAGTTGTTTTAAAATAGCAAATATTTTTGCTTATAATTTTATATTCATCATTTAAAATCAGCTTTGATTTATTTTCACCATTTTAAACATTTAAATATAATTTAAATATGTTTTCTTAGTCAAACATTCTTAGTGTTCCAATTTTTTTTTCTTGTTATTAAATTTTTTTTTCAAATAACTTAAACTATTATCAATTATTATAATATTTAGAATACGAAATGCAATTAAATTAAGTCATTTTTCTAAATTTCCAACAATGTTTCAGTGAGGTGACGTACAATCATCCACCCACTATTGTGATGGGCAACTCCTGTGCAAAACCGGGAACCTCGGGGGAGAAGGACGGAGAAATTTATAAGAAAACCAACAATATCAGTGTGCAGAAAAGTAAGAAGAAATCAGGTCAATCTCAAAAGAGTGGTTGGACGTGGAAAAAGAATCGTCATAAAAAGTCAAGCGTGACAGGTCGAGATAAGTTACGAACAAAAGTGAAGAGCATTGAAGCGTTGACCTCGCACCAGTTATATGAAAATAATTCAACAACAAACAAGCGACCTATAGTTAAAATACCTGTAATCAGTATTGGACAACAAATTTTAGAATCTGAATCTAAAAAACAACAAATAGCTCATCATCATAAAAATATATCATTAGAAGAAATTGATCTTAATGATAAAAATGACGTCATCATTCAAAAACAATTATCAAGTCATAATGACGATAATAAAAGTTTAGTAAATACAACAAACTTGAAATTGCAAACCGATGACGTTAGCATTGATAAGAAACATGAAAATTGCGATGAAATTGTAAATAAACTTGACATAATAGAAGAAAAAATAGAATCTATTACTCAAACTACGATAAATAGTATTCCTTTTACAGAAGAAGAAAATTATGATAAAAATGAGACATACAAAACATTAAGTGAAACAGAGAATGCAGTTCTACAAACAACTTTGAACTTACAGATCACTAGTTCAAAACATACAGAAGACAGAAGTGAGTGTTTAATCTCTGATTATAGCTTGTCAGGTATTTCTTGTTCAAATAAAAATGAAGTAAACGAGCAACGTCTTATCACTACTTCAGAACAAACATCATCAATGGATCAAAATTTAATAGAAAAAGAAGATATCTTACATCATACAAATGCTTTAGCAGATTACTTCAAAACACCAAATAATCATGAAGAGACGACGCCTTCTTTAAACTTCATTGATACAATAAATAAAAGTGATTTCTATGAAACTCAACTTGATGAAAAATTAAATAGTAAATATTTTCAAGAAATAATTAATTCTCCTTTAGAAGAAGAAGTAGATATTGAAACATCATTTAAATTAGCTAAACATGTTAGTGAAAGCAGTCAAATCAATCAATCTGATAATTTAAATGAAAATATACAGTCAATTGAACAAAATTTCACATCACATATAGAGTCCAAGCTTTTGGTTAGTAATACCAGTGAAAAGATGACTATTGAAGTAAACAAGAATGGAGAATATTTAAGAGAACATTCAAGTACAACTGCAGAGACGAGTAATTATTCTGAGAGTACGGTTGAAATGAAACGTACCGAGAAACAAAATATCAGTAGCCTACGTCTTAGTTATTTACATGAATTGTTATTGAGTAATGAACAAGATAAATTATTACAAGAACAATTTGAGGTCAATGAAGTAAAAGAACAAGTAAATCATGACATATCGGATTTACAATCACAAGAGAGGAAGGAGGAAGATTCGGAAAGTTCTGATAGTGGAGAGTACTGTTTAGCATCGGAGAATAATGAAATAGAACTCGATAATAATAATAGTTCTAGTTCACTTGAAGATGATAAAAATACAAGTCATCATGAATCTACTGGAGAGGAGAAAGATGATATTGAAATTGCACCAATTTTAATTTCAATGATTAAAATTGACGAGGAAAATAGTTGCACTGAAAATGTAGAAATATCACATTCTCATCAAGATCAAATTGATAAGCAAGACGAAAATAAAACTTTAATTGAAAATAAAGAAAGTTATATTGAAATCAAAGAGAATGAGCAAATAATTAGTAACGAAATCAATGATAAAGTTACATCTGAATCGATTTCAGTTTCAGAGCAAATTTCTGAAACTCTAGAGCCGGAATACAGTACTTGTATTGAAACAATCTCATCTGTGTGTGAGTTTCAGGATAAAGCAGCTGAAGTTAATTACTACTGCGAAGAACAATTACAAACTGCTGCTGAAAAATTAAAAATATGTTCTGAAAATTCAGATAAAAGTAGTGATTCAAGTGATGAAAATTCAGAAGAAAATATTCATACTTCAGATGAAGATGAAATAATTATTCATAATATCAACTTATGTGATCAGGAAGCTACTGAAATATCTGAAACTATTGTTTATATAGAAGAGCAAAATAAAATTCTGAATATACCTGAAATAATCGTTTATACAGAAGAACAAAATATAATTGAGGATGTTCCTGAAACCATTGTCCATACAGAAGAACAGAATAAAATTCAATATATTCCTGAAACCATTGAGGGCATTCCTGAAACAATTATCCATACAAAAGAACAGAATAAAATTCAAGATATTCCTGAAACCATTGAGGGTGTTCCTGAAACAATTATCCATACAGAAGAACAGAATAAAATTCAAGATATTCCTGAAACCATTGAGGGTATTCCTGAAAACATTATCCATACAGAAGAACATAATAAAATTCAATATATTCCTGAAACCATTGAGGGTGTTCCTGAAACCATTATCCATACAGAAGAAGAGGATAAAATTCAGGATATTCCTGAAAACATCGTCAACACAGAAGAAAAGAAAAAAGTTCAGGATGTTCCTGAAACGATTGTCCATACAGGAGAACAAAATAAAATTCAGAATATTATTAAAAACATCGTCAACACAGAAGAAAATAATAAAATTCAGGATGTTCCTGAAACCATTGTCCATACAGGAGAACAAAATAAAACTCAGGATCTTCCTGAAAACATCGTCCACAAAGTAGAACAGTATAAAATTCACGATGTACCTGAAACCATCGTCCATACTGAAGAACAAAATAAAATTCAGGACATTTCTGAAAGTATCATTTGTAAAGAAAAACAAAATGAAACACAGAACACTACTTTAATCTCTGAAACTGTCACCCCGAAAGAACAAATTAAATCTCCTGAAACTTTCGTTCACGAAGAAGAACAAATTAAGATTCAGACGACTCCTGAAACTATCGTTCAAAACTCTGAAACTTTAGGAGTAAAAATAGTAAGTGCAGTTCTGAAAAAGGATATTCAAGTAACTTCATTTGAAACATCAAATAATTTCAGTGCAGGATGTCAAAGTATAAAAGTTAACTCTGAAATAGCTTCCAATAAAAAGTCGTATGCTGCAGCTGTGAGTAAAAACTTGGTGCAAGTAAAAACAGAAAATAATTCAATTTTTGCTTCAAACATGCAAATTACTTCATTATCGACACAAGAGACTGTGCAAGAATGTTCAGTACAAGAAAATAAAGCAACTGAAGAAAATATCAAAATTGATACTTCTATTGATATGAAAACAACAAAAATTGAAAGTGAAGGTAGCGTGGAAGATAAAAGTTCTCCTCTCGATGAAATTGAGTCTAGCTCGGAATCAGAAAATGAAACCAATTTACCAGATGTGAAAGAAGACAAGGAAATAATTGACGGCTCCGAGAGTGAGGAAATTTTGCTTCCTGTGAGCCCTACTGATTTCAGATCAATCGATAAAGTAAAACAAGAAAAAGAAACTTCATTTACCAGTGAGAGTAATGAGAAAATAACTCAGGTTTCAACTAAAATTCAGGTACTACAATCTCGCTCTGAAGTGATGGAAAGTGAAAAGTCTTCCATTGATCACGTCACTTTCAGAGAGACACATGAACAATTAGAGCGTATCATACACAATACAGCAGCTAGTATCGAAGTGCAAGAGAAGAAAACAGAACAAAGTCCTGCCCAAACTCCTGGGACAGGACGAAAATCATATGCAGAAGCTTTGCGTGCAAGTAAACATAACAAATAATAATAAAAGTGTAATTAGTTCAAGCGGGTGGAACAACCATGGAAAGTAAAGGTGGCGAGAGAGAGAGACTAATAAAATAATCACATCATCACACCACAGGAAATTGTAGTGAAAAATAAAAAGACTATCTCCAAAAAAAAAAAAAAAAAAAAAAAAAGGCGAGAGAGAGAGAGAGAGAGAGAGAGAGAGAAACAATAATGAACCATAGCTGATAAGGTTATATATAGTTGATAAGCTGGTTAATAAAATGTAAATATAATTAAACAATTAAAAAAATTGTTTTAACGTTACTATATAATACAATTAATACTATAAAAATAAAACAAAAAAGTAAAAAATTTGAAATAAATATAGGTATTATTATTTTCAAACTTTTTTATTGCATTTTTCTAAAAATATATATAAAAAAAGTAAAAAAAAAGAAAAAAAAAGTTTTAATTACGTATTAGGAATTGTACATTAATGTATTTTTTTATTTTACTCTAATAAATTTGTTTTACATTTAAACATTTTGTTTATTATTATTCCTTTCAAATCATGCACCATCTATTTTTTTTTTTTTGATTAAAATGTAGTAGAGTGTAGCTTTTTAAAAGTTCGCAGATTTTTAATTTGATAATAACTCAAATATCAGCAAGTTTAGGAAAATATTAATTTTACTTATTGCACATCCTAATATATGAATTTATTGTAAAGAACATCAGAGTGATTCAAAATTTTTTTTAGCTATTTATTAAAACTTATTTTTTATACTTTAAGACATTTCAATGGGAGAATATTGGTGTTCTTTTAAATTATAACTTATTATAAAAATAATTCATAAATTAACATAAATTAAATAATTTTAAAAAAAAGTCATAAATTATTGATGATAATATTGAATATACTCACGTTGATAAGGTTTATAAAATGTTACTTAAATTACCTTGAAAACAATACCATATATTTAATAGAGAAATACACGTTAGGTATATAATATTATGAATATATTATACTACCTTAAGACAGTGTAGTAAAATTTTATATCACATGTACTGTACTGTACACAGGATTGTGATAATAAGATATTTTACGCATTTAAAAACTGCCCGATTTGCGATGTTATACTTATAGGAAAAGAACGCGCTGGATTAAATTGATAAAATATATTATCACAACCGTATGTAGGGTGTGTGCATAGTTATAATATATATAGAGTGTAAATTATTTATGAGGCCTATAGCTGTTTATGACCTCGCCGGTTATTAAATTTGTAGTAAGAGACAGATACAGCACAGCTACGAGCACACTCTCTCGGACCGATACAAAAATAAAACAAAATAATGTAGAATATATTCCCACATTTAAAATATATCATTTAATATATAAATGAAGTTAGAGTTAGAAATTGTTATCCCGATTCTATATACTGAATGCTTTATTATTAATCAATTAACAAATTAATTAATTGATTGATTTACATTATACAATTATACACTATTTAATCACAGAAAAAAAAAGGTCCATTTCTTCAGTTACAAATCCTAACTTATTTGAGATAAACACTTATATTTTAAACACTTTTTGAGTTATTATGAGCAGCTAAAATAACTTAGGATTTGTAACTGAAGTAATGCACCTTTTTTTTTTTTTTTTTTTTTAGTAATAGTATCTTAAATTAGTATTCGAACAGAACACATTTTAAAATGTTAGCAAATTTGAAAGCACTAGAGAAATTACAAGTAAAATTGAAATACAGCATGAAAAATGTAATATATTTATACTATATTGCAATACTGTTACACAGGGTTATTGATATCATTTTGCAAAACACAATTGTTTAATATTAATTTCTGCATTTTTTTTTTCTGCTAATTTCATTTAAATTTATTGAAATTTATTTGCTGAATTGTAAATGTTATAAATTCAATTTGTATAAATAAAGTGTTACGATAGAGCTTGCAAATATGAGTATAACGAGATGTCAGATATTATATTGCAACACAAATTATACTTTTTAATTTATATATAAGTATATATACAAAACTTTTACACTAGTATTTATTTGAATTAATCTATATATATATATATATATATATATATATATATATATATATATATATATATATATATATATATATATATATATATATACTTTAAAATAAGGAAGAAGTGTGGTTAGGGGTAAGTGGAAATTGTATATAGTCTGCGTTGATATAAACCTAAACCTTACACATTCAAGTTTTTTTTTTTTTTTTTTTTTTTTGAGGTTATGGTTATTTATTTAACTAAGTTAAAAATCATTAATTGCTTACATTATAAAAAAAAATAATAATAACTTCCTTGGAAACAATAGGATACCAAATTAACAGATTTACACAGCTATGTATTTCACCTTTTAAAATTAAAATTCTTTAAAAAGAAATTTAATTGTATCAAAAGATTTAAAACTGACGCATTTTTAATTTCTTATATTAATAGACAAATTAAGTATAAAACAATATATTAATAAGTTTGTAAAAAAAAAAAAAAAAAAAAAAGTGTTCAAAAAAGATTTTAAAAAATCTTTGATACAAAAGAGTGTTCTGAAAGTGATCCATTGCCTAGAGGTTAACACAAAAGCATGATAATAGCAAAAATAATAATACAAAAATTAATCTAAAATCATATCAACACTAGCTATAGCAAAACATTGAAGTCCACACGATTTAGTTCATCATTTTGGTATTCTTTTTAATAAAAATCTCCACCTTACTTCATAAAATGAATTTTATTAATATTATTTCAAATATGTTTGTAATGAGATGTTTGTTACAAATTATTTTTTTCCGTTCTCAGGTGTACCAAGGTTTGGAATGTCAGTGAAGATAATTTGGCTTGCGGGAGTGTAGTGTTCGAATATCACAATCTAAAATAAGCAATTATAAATATGCAAATTAGTTTTTGAATTTATAAGAGAGTCCTGATAGTATTAGTTTTGTATTGCACAGTACAACACACGATATCTCATATCTTATTGAAAAATTCATTCATTCATTCATTCATTCATTCATTCATTCATTCATTCATTCATTCATTCATTCATTCATTCATTCATTCATTCATTCATTCATTCATTCATTCATTCATTCATTCATTCATTCATTCATTCATTCATTCATTCATTCATTCATTCATTCATTCATTCATTCATTCATTCATTCATTCATTCATTCATTCATTCATTCATTCATTCATTCATTCATTCATTCATTCATTCATTCATTCATTCATTCATTCATTCATTCATTCATTCATTCATTCATTCATTCATTCATTCATTCATTCATTCATTCATTCATTCATTCATTCATTCATTCATTCATTCATTCATTCATTCATTCATTCATTCATTCATTCATTCATTCATTCATTCATTCATTCATTCATTCATTCATTCATTCATTCATTCATTCATTCATTCATTCATTCATTCATTCATTCATTCATTCATTCATTCATTCATTCATTCATACATTACGTATGCCGCTAGACTCTATATATACCTCATTTACTCCTTGCTTGAGTAATGGTGCTGGGATGTAGCTGGTGAGCTGAGGTCCCAGGTTGAAGTAACGACCCAGGGGGAAGTTGTTCACAAAGATGAAGCCCTTGCCCCAGCTGCTCATGTCAAGGAAGGTGTCTGTAGGTTGGCTAGCGATCGTGAAAGTCGAGCGGAAAATTGCCGGGCCAGCCACTTGGCCAGCCACAGTCTGCCATCCAGTCAAGCTAAACAACGAACGAGTCATTATCTTATATACTTTCAATAAAAAATGTAGCTAATAGTTCTTACCTTTGAACCCATGATCCTCTAAACTGGAGAGCTAGAACTTGCCAATCTGTGAGCTCACTTCCGTCCAATAAAACTGGACCTGTCCATAAACCTTTCTTCTGTTCAAACGTTGCGGGACGTCCGAAGTTATTTCGTCCACAATTTTCAACTATGATGTCAAGTGAGTACTGTTGTCCAGGTACTAAGTTGGTTATGTTCAGTTCTGCGTCTCTGAAATGTGCAGTGAAATATGCCATACAAATGATACAAATTTTTAGAGTAAACACTATATTATATTATTCAGAAATTCACACAGATTTTGTTAAAAAAATAATAATAACAGTGATAAAAAAAATATATATAATAATTAATTCTAGCAATTCTAGCGTACTGCAGTTTGGCTTTTGTATAGTCTGTCCATGCATGGAAAAACAAGCTTCATAATTTATGCTGCAGTGAGCATAATATATGATAATAACATATAATGATAGATATTTTTGGAATTACGAATATGATTATGCTGCACTACATAAAATAGTTATATTATTAGTTATGCCATACTTCCAAAATCGTGACATAATATTTAGATTTATATCGCTATAAATAAAATGTTAACGAAATTGAGCTATTTATTAAGTATACAATTATTTACGAGTATATAAAGTGCTAGGACTAAAATAAATACGTAATAATAAATTATGCTTGCTCATTTCCAGCAATATTTGTTCATAACAACACAATTTATGTTATACTGCATAGCAAATATTTAAAATAGCATAAATATTATGTTAAACAGCATTGCATTGATGTTCTAATTTAGCAACATTTTGCTATAATGACATAAATGCAGCATAAATAACTCAATTTTTTTATATCTGTGTCCAATACCTCGCAGGCCAGTATCCAAAGTTAGCAAGATCGATTATCCCAGTAGGGGGTTGAGTACGTTGTTCTCCGTCCACAAGCACCAAAGCAATATCATACACAAAGCCTGTGACCTTGAGGGTAGCGGTGCTCTCTGCAGGGGTCACGACCTTGCGGTACACGGTGTAGCCATAGCTTTGTCCATTGCCACCATTGATGTTCAGGTTCTCCATGCTGGATCCTTCGTTGATAGCAGGCACCGTAACACGGTCCTCAGCGGGCTGTAGTTGTAGTTGTAAACAATGTCATCAAGATTTCAATAGAGGAGAGGTGGGAGTGAAAATCTGTTAATTTTTTATCAATACAACATTACAGAACTATATGCTTCTATATAAAAGTTTATGTGAAGAAAACTACTGCACCGAGGCCGGTAATATTTAAATGAGAGGGATGCACTTTTACGCGTTTTAAAAAAATTTAAAATTTAAATAATTTTCATCGCCGATAACTGCCATTACAATAGTTTGTTACGTATTTTAGAATTCTTTCGTTCATGGTGTGGATTTATTTCACATTCACGGACAAAGGTAAATTGAGCAACACAATTTATATTTTGGTACTCTGCCAAAGTGTAAAATTCTTTATAATATATATTAAAAAATATAATAATAAAAAATGAATAATCATTTTAAGATTTCTAATTATATAATGGGCACATTGTCAAATATTTTCGAAGTGATATGTGCTCCTTTTATATACAGTAATAGAGCGGAATAGAGCTTATCGGTATAGCGTGCAGGAAAAGCTAAGGGTCCCCTAATTGAACATATTACGCTTATATTAGAGGAGAAACACTTGTTTTTTTTTTTTTTTTTTTTTTTTTTTTTTTTTTTTTTTGCGATTTTTGAGAAAACCACTGCATTGATTTCGGTAAAATTTTAATGAGGTAAAGTTTTTTTTAACCGATAACCTCTATTAACACTTATTTTCATATCTCTCTGTCTCTGTCTCTGTCTCTGTCTCTGTCTCTGTCTCTGTCTCTGTCTCTGTCTCTGTCTCTGTCTCTGTCTCTGTCTCTGTCTCTGTCTCTGTCTCTGTCTCTGTCTCTGTCTCTGTCTCTGTCTCTGTCTCTGTCTCTGTCTCTGTCTCTGTCTCTGTCTCTGTCTCTGTCTCTGTCTCTGTCTCTGTCTCTGTCTCTGTCTCTGTCTCTGTCTGTCTCTGTCTCTGTCTCTGTCTCTGTCTCTGTCTCTGTCTCTGTCTCTGTCTCTGTCTCTGTCTCTGTCTCTGTCTCTGTCTCTCTCTCTCTCTCTCTCTCTCTCTCTCTCTCTCTCTCTCTCTCTCTCTCTCTCTCTCACCGTAATGAATAGGTAATACATACTTCACAATAAGCTATTATTTTACGAATACTTTACTGATAATTTAATACACCATGGCTTACTTTATGAAGAAATGTGACCCTACTTATTGCATATCAAATATAAAATATTAATAAATTCACGTGGAGTGACGTACCACTTGATCCAAGAGGTCAAATATAGACAAATATTGTGTGACGTCAGCAGCGGGGTACGCAGTCTTCACACTTTGTGCAGGTTGATCAGGAATCAACGTCTCTACTTTGTTGTCAGCAGCGATCAGATCCTTGGCACGCTGGTATTTCTCAGTGTAATCTCCAGCCTCGCTAAGTGGTGCGTCGTAGTCTGTCGCAAAATGAATTATATTATCATAAAATTTTGACTAAAAATAATAATAGCGATATAATCAGCTCCTTGGCACCCTGATATTTCTCAGTGTAATCTCTAGCCTCGTTAAGTGGTGCATCGTAGTCTGTCGCAAAATTAATTAAATTATCGTAGATAATCGTAATAATAAATGACAAAAATAATTAGATCCTTGGCACACTGCTATTCCTTAGTTCAGTCCCCAGCCTCGATCAGTGGTGCGTCGTATTCTGTCGCAAAATTAATTAAATTATCGTATCGTACTGTTATTTGATATACTACTTGTCTATGAGTAATTAATTGGTACTGCCATAGTGTCTGGTAGTATGTAGAATAATTAGTTTTTAACATCACAGCTTATAGCAGTTTTTAAAATTAGAAGTACTCAATAGTAAAAGCGATTTTTTTTACAGCTGTGTATTAATTGATCTAGCGGGTCTTTATATTCTTTTATATTTTGATATCATTTTATTATTTTTTTTCGTTCAAAAATTACACGTCTTTACAATTAAAAAAATAAATATGAATAATAAAGTTACATTTTTGTGAACAATTTTTTTCGCCTGACTTTTTTCGTCAAAGATCTAACATTATTTGCTTATTTTCAATGATGGATATTGTTGATTGTTGAAATTTAAACATTTTTTTAAGTATATTTAATTTTGAATAATTTAAATGATATCAAAGATAAGCATGTGTTTAGAATAGACAGTTGCAGTATGTCAGAGCTAGAAGAATTGTTAAGTCTAATCGACATGTTACATTGACGAACGCAAGGTACGAAAATTTCTTCTGATAAGAAAATCCTCTCCTCACCCTCGATATACAAAAAGTAAATCTGTAAATCCCACACATCTGTCAAGCTTTGACAACGTATTATAGTTTTATCATTGATCTGTTTAGATATTACTCTACAGAGAATTGAAAACATAACAACGATATTTTCAATCTGTGTTCTTGTAAAATTGATTTTTCAAAGGGGGATTTACATTTCTCACTTAAGTTTAGATATATACAGGGTGATTTAAGTGTTTATATGTGATAAAAATAAAAATACTCAATTTAAAAATAAATTAATAATAAAAAAATCATGATTTTATACTGGGTTTTGTCGCCATAATACAGTTACTTGGCAAGTGAACTTGAAAAGTCGAGATTTCAATTTATTTGTTTACTAACTCTGGATAAAATAATGAAAATAGACAAGATTTATAAACCTTGGAAAAAAGGCAAGTTATAGGTTATGCTTATGACTTATGACTATAATAATTTTGTATTTAAATTTTACTTAAAGTAGTTTGAACGAGGTTGACAACAGCTGATTTTTAAATTATTTGAAATTTGGCGCTCAGTTAATTGAAATTTGATCATTAAAAACTTTGCCGTAATTGGTATCGAACCTCTGACCTTCGTGGTGCAATGAGCAGCGCTCTACCAACTGTGCTACTCTGGCTCATGTTAAATAATCCGGCTGCTCATATATATATATTGCTCTTTGTAACTATTTTCTAATCAAACACTGTTCTTTGCTTCTCAGTACATTTATTAATTATAACTATAATGAAGTTAATACATATTAAGTACATTTGCAAGAGTTTTATTAACATTTATTAGCTAAATTAACGTATATATCTCGTTCCTCCCGCGATCGTCAAGATTCGGCCACTGCAGCGCCAAGCGTCACTGATAGCGGTAGAATTCAGAAGTAAATTAAAAGTACTGGTCAACCAAAAATTCTCATTTTCATCTCTTTTAGTCACAAAGTTCTAATTGCGTTTCGAACCAAATTTAGTTTAAAGCTTTTAAAAGTTTTTTTGTTTATCAAAGAGCTTATTTATCTGTTTTTGAGTCCATATAAATACATCTTTCGCTGAAATATGAATGATCTCCTGAGGAGGGAGCATAGATTTTTCAGCCATTAACCATAATGCTGAATGAGGAAACTGCTCGACTTTGCGGCTAAATTTTTATGTGCGTTTCGAACTAAATTTTTTTGTATTGCATCAATAGGAGCGTAAAGAAATAAGGAATCTATAGGTACCACAAAAACAGCGTTTAAATAATATCAAAACTCGTTCAAACTACTTTAAACGTTTCAGCCCAGAGGATTTTTTTTCTTAAGAATTTTTTATCATTGAAAGTATCTTCAAATAATTTAGGAAATTTTTAAAAGCTAGCTTCTGACATAATCATAAAAAAAGGAACTAATCATAATTTTTTTACTTTTCTTCTTGAGTCGTATTTTTATTTACAGAAAAAAAAGTGATCTGTGGTGGTTTTACGTCCAATACGTTTTGTTACGGTGCTGTAAACCTCACATGGTAAATAAGTAAATTACGACATTTTTTATACTAAAATAAACATAAATTTAAGAGTTAATATTACCATAGCTGGAGACATCAGGAGCATACTCGGGGAAGACAGGAATGTTGTTAGCGCCATTCATGAAGCCGAAGGATGAACCACCGTGGAACATATAGAAATTGACCGAACCGTTGTAGCTGAATATCGTTGATAAAATATCGGCAAATTCTGCAATGAGAATAGTTCTTTTTATTGTTAGTTATAAGAACACAAGAAGGGCTAAAAACTAAAAATACAATTATACTCTATGAATGACAAAATCAGTTTTGATGTTTCATGTCCTAAAAATAAAAATTGTATTTTCATTTCAAATGATCAGCATGTATGTATAATGGCGTGGTTTAATATTATTTATATGTTTAATGGCCTATCTGTATCTCTATATTATATAAAAATTGAATGCCTAGATTTATGTTGTACTCGAATTGTTTTTAATAAATAAATTTTAAAAAATCAAATATTATAAATATTATATACACAAAATTATGTACACCTAATGATGTATGCCTACTGTACATATTATTTGTAACAATTTTTTTGTTTTGTTAATTGGTTATTTTCTTTCAGACCTTGTAAGAACCCTTATAATTATCAATAAATAAATAAATAAATAAATAAATAAATAAATAAATAAATAAATAAATAAATAAATAATAAATATTCATCTTCATTGAACAATATTAAAAAAAATATACATAAACAATTGAAAGGCGAGGTTTAGGCCTGAAAAATGTCTGGCCCACTCTTACACCTAACCCAAACATGGTTACAACTAAAAGAGTAATACTAATACCATTGACGATTATAATTCACAATAATAATAAACTTAAAAAAAAGTAAACATATTGAATCAAAGAGCATTGGTAATGCAATAAAAAAATGAAGTAAATAATAAAAATAAGCTCTAAAAAAAGTATTGTATTTTATAATGATATTCAATGCTAAGCATTTCATTTTTTTAGCACACTTTTTTCTAAGTTGTTAGATTTTTAATAATAAATAATCACATACGTATACCTGGATCTTTTTTTCGTCACGTCATATGTATAGTCATTGCAAGACATAAAATGTTTAAATTTATAACTTGACGCAATTTAAAATGTAATAAATATTTATTACAGTGGCGGCCCAATAGAGGGGGATGAGGGGACATTTCCCCCGGGCGCCGGGGTAAAAAGGGCGCCGGAGCAAAAAGGGCGCACGGCGAGAAAAATTAGTGGCTAATAAATTATTATAAAAACTACAATAAAACAGACTAAAAAACAAAAACATATTAAATTGAAGCTTGATAATGCGCAATCTGTAAAATAGTAATGCACTTAATGTCAGCATTTTATGTAAAATAAAAATTATTTAAAACCTCAATTTTTTATATAATTTTAATTTTTTTGTTTTATAATTATTTTTTAATGAACCAAGGAACAGTTTTCTATCCGCCACAAATAATTATTTGTGGAGTCAGTAAAGTAACTTAAATTCGGCTCAAATAAAATCTTCCGCAAATTAAGTAAGTAAAAGATATCTTCATATGCGTATATATAAAACGTCAAGCTCTTCGTCATGCGCAAAATTTTACTTGAACAACTTCTGAACCAAAGTACTTTAGCCTGTTCTATTAGACTGATCAACTTTTATTGACATTGAGTTTAAAAACGATTTTTACGAGATTATTATTATTATTTTACGGAGAGCAAAATTATTGTAAATTGCATATTTAAATTACATAGGTCAATTGTAATAAAAAAAAAATAATAAAAAATCGAAAATTTGTTGTGGATAAATCCGTAAAATCAATTTTTAGAACCAAACATTTCAATCTGGAAAGTATTTTTAAAACACCTTAAAAAAAAAAAAAAAAATCAAAGCAAGGGTCAAAATCGGGGTTCAAATGTTCAAATATAGATTCATTAGCATTGGGGGTGGTGCATTTTGCGACAATTTCACACTCTGTTGTGATGACATGCATTTTTTTTTTAATTTAAATTTTGGGTACAGCATGCACACTCTATACTTAATACAGAAAATAAAAATACAATCCTACCTTAAAGTACATGCTACCTTAATATATATATGTCGTAAATAATTTTTAAAAAGCAATTTAGAATAATGCTCTTTTATTGAAGAAAAAAATATCAATATTTTTCTTGGATTTTATACTCAAATGGTGTAAAAAAATATTAAATTTGAGGTACTTGAATTGTAATAGCAAATTCTTTTAGGTATACTAATTTTGCATTTTATGCCAAAAAGGGGCGTGGCCCCCAAAAAATCGCGCCTGCGGCGCAATAGTGGGCTTCGCCCCATTTGCCTGAATGCAATTTCTACGGGTAAGGGCGCACCGCGAGTTTATCCCCCGGGCGCCCAATTTGACGGGCCGCCACTGATTTATTACATATTATAATGTATATGTATACTTGCGTAAGGGTATGATTTACAATACAATTGTGTTAATGTCACGCTCGTCATTACAATACATGTACTCACTTATTGTAAGTCTTACATCTCACGTTTTTTTTTTTTTTTTTTTTTAATGTTTACTTCATATTTTATTACATAGAGATGCTCTGCACGGATGAAAATAATCAAATAAAATTTTATTACCGTATTCATTTGTTTTGCTACCTTCGCACGGAAAAACAAATTACGTAATTTATGCTGCATTGAATTATTAATATATTGTAAAGCACAAAATGTTGATATTTTGGAACTACATATATTAATTATGCGGAACATCTTAACTATTTTGGTATGTGGTATATCGCTAAACAAGTAGAAATTACGTCGTAGAGAATAGATGTTGCTGCATGCATTTAGCTAGCATAATTATGATATTTCAATACTTAATAAAATTATTATTATTATATTAACCCTAAAAATACTTTGTGGGTTACAGTAACTCAAGGAAACACAAATTATTTCTTAAAATACACAGTATTTCATTGAAATAGTTCTATTTCCGGAATATTTTTAATTTTGTGCCGCAAACTTACAACTCCTGCAATATTCGTAGGGTATGCAACGTGCGTTACAAACGTGTTCAACAAAATGCCTACCTTGTAGGCGTTAACAGTAGCCATTTTTTATTTGCCACTCCCATTCATTCATTCATTCATTCATTCATTCATTCATTCATTCATTCATTCATTCATTCATTCATTCATTCATTCATTCATTCATTCATTCATTCATTCATTCATTCATTCATTCATTCATTCATTCATTCATTCATTCATTCATTCATTCATTCATTCATTCATTCATTCATTCATTCATTCATTCATTCATTCATTCATTCATTCATTCATTCATTCATTCATTCATTCATTCATTCATTCATTCATTCATTCATTCATTCATTCATTCATTCATTCATTCATTCATTCATTCATTTATTAACTTATTAGTGAATTAATTTATTCTGTTCAACTTGTTTTGAGAAGATTTTTATGAATGTTCGATTATTCTTAACTAATATCTTGTTTAATCGAGGAGAGCCATATATCAAATGATCAATAATGCAAACTACAGTTTCCCTTGCGAAAGTCAACTTTGACTCTTACCTTGAGGAGTGTTACCCTGGCTGTGTCTGGGCTCCATCCAGTGGTCAAACCAACCAGTCCAGTACTCCATGGCGAGGAGAGCCTTGTCCGGCTGAAGCTGCAAGAGAACATCGAACTGCTTCGCGGCGTCCACGTCAAAGTTTGCGGTCTGCAGTTCTGTGTAACAAATAACTCACGTCAACCGAGTTTATGTAATAATAATGTAATACACCCTGGCCAACACAAGAGCAGAGATTTGTACAACCGGATGCACCCCTTTTTCTCAAACAATTTGCCGTTGATAAACATTTTTATTTTTTTTAATTTTTTTTTAAATTTTTTAGATGTGATCAATGTTACATTGAAGTTAATATACATGTTAAATTTTACTCCTATACCTTAAGGGGGTAGGTGACCGACTGATATCTCGCAAACTAGGACGGTTGCGAATAATAATAATAACACAAAGTAAAGAAGAAATGTCACTTAAAAATTTAGTTATGTCAAATATGTGAAAACACGATCAAATATTTAAGTTATTACTATTTAAAGATAACATGTAAATGTGGAAATTTAAATTTGAGCGGGAAAGTTTAGTCAAATTAGAAACTATTTTACAATTAAAATTAGCATTAAATTTATTTTTTTTGGCATAAAAAAAAGTTTTAAATTTACTTGATTTTAATTGAAAATTATAGTGTTAGTTTTGTTGGAATTAAATCATGTACAAAAAATTATTGTGAAAATATAGTTCTTCTTTTAGCGATTTCCGGTCCAAGTCGGTCCCCCACCGCCTTAATAAGAATCCTATTAAAGGAGGTGTTTCCGGTTGATATAACCTCTCATCTTTTGGCAATGATCTACGTATATATTGCGGTCAAAATAAATATACGGATTTTGAAATTGTCAGTTATATATATATTTTATATATATATATATATATTGATGTGATTAATTCTAACCACTTTAGATCTACATAGATAAAAGGTATCAGGATCAAAAAATATATAGATAATAGGAAAATACGGATCCGATGTTATCTTTGGAGCACCTTCCCCCTTTTTTTATTGATTTTTGTTTTTTTTTAAATTTATTTAAATCTGGTCTATATAACCATTTACTACATCATGTTGCTAAAAGTCAACTAAGTCAAGTATCCTGTACTTTATTTTGATGAGACATTAAAAAAAATTAAATCATTGAGTTTTGACCCCCCCCCCCCTCTCACCTCCAGGTACCGCTCCAATGTCTCCACTGGTTGCAGGTGAATCACTGGTAAAGTACAACTCGTTCAACCCATGTGTAATGTAAAGATCACGAACAAACTCCAGATACACAACATCTCTTGGAGTTTCAGGCAATCCAAAATGTCCATATTCATTCTCAACCTAAAAATTATATAGATAGTATCAAGATTACACTTTGCTTAACATCTGTATGTAAATCATAATAATATAATATTATAATAATATTTGAATATTTGAATGCAGCGTTTTTTTAAAAATAATAAATTGCAAATATAGAGCTTATTATGCCTGAGGTCAAATATATTATCACAATTACATATACGTGTATACGTATACACAAATTAATTGTGTATGTTTATAAGTACGGAATGAAGCCCCATATATTGACTAAATTTGATCTTTTAGCTATTTGAAAATCCAATTTACTAAATCTATACACACTGTATAGTAGAAGCCATGTATTTAACATTGATTTTTGTTCTTGTTTAAATAGTTTTCTTGGTAAATATTTTTTCATTACATTAAATTGAAGCTGACAAAAAAAAAATTAAATAAAAATATTACAATATAAAAAACAGTATAAAATATACTTTCGTGTCCTGTTTTTTTAAGTAAAAAATTATTCAATTACAAGTAATTGTACTACAAATATATAAATTTTAGTACATAACAGTATTATCCTATTTTAAAATAAAAATACCTTACAAAACTAAATTTTACAAGAAATATACTACACAACTTTAACAGATCATTAAATCACGTAAGACAAAAAGAATTTGCTGGAAATAACAGCATGGTTTACTAAAGGATAAGTATATATGTATTAGTAAGTAAGTAAGTAAGTAAGTAAGTAAGTAAGTAAGTAAGTAAGTAAGTGAGTAAGTGAGTAAGTGAGTAAGTGAGTAAGTAAGTAAGTGAGTAAGTAAGTAAGTAAGTAAGTAAGTAAGTAAGTAAGTAAGTAAGTAAGTAAGTAAGTAAGTAAGTAAGTAAGTAAGTAAGTAAGTAAGTAAGTAAGTAAGTAAGTAAGTAAGTAAGTAAGTAAGTAAGTAAGTAAGTAAGTAAGTAAGTAAGTGAGTGAGTGAGTAAGTGAGTAAGTGAGTAAGTGAGTAAGTGAGTAAGTGAGTAAGTAAGTAAGTAAGTAAGTAAGTAAGTAAGTAAGTAAGTAAGTAAGTAAGTAAGTAAGTAAGTAAGTAAGTAAGTAAGTAAGTAAGTAAGTAAGTAAGTAAGTAAGTAAGTAAGTAAGTAAGTAAGTAAGTAAGTAAGTAAGTAAGTAAGTAAGTAAAGTACGTTAACAAATAAACAAACAACCAAAAAGTTAGGTAAAAAAAAATGTACTGTACAAATACACACTCGCATGAAATGGTACATAGTACATCATTACACATATAAAAGTTGTTACCGTGAAACAGAAATGTTTAACATTACGTCACAAGAACCACACACCCAAAGATTAAAAAAAAAAAAAAAAAAAAACACGAGACATGCTAATACGACATTCTCCATAATGTATACTAAACATTACTTGAACTACGCCACGTGCTAGCATAGTCACCTGCAGGGCGATGATTGGACCTCCGTTCATGAAAGACAGGTCAGCGACTCGTGGTAGTAAATCATCAAAGAACTGCTGCACGTGACTTAGAAACACCGGGTCTGAAGTTCTTACCTTGATACCAGGATAGCGTAGTAACCAACTATTATCATAAATATACAAGGATTTAGCATACTGATATTTATCTTACACCATATTTGAATTGAATTTTAATATAAATATAATGTTGCAATATTATATTGACGTTATTGTGAAATATGTTCTATTATTTCAATTTTTATATAAAGGAGAAAATATGTGAATTACATCAAAATAAAATTTAAATTTACCCTCCAGCCAAGGTGATTTGATAATTTTAAATCAGATTTAATATTTGGAACTCGTGTAATAATAAATACAGCAAATTATCTGTATACGTATATAATACTGACTTATATATCAAGTGATTTTTTTTATCAATTTCTCATGTCTTTTTTACTACATGAAATTTGTATTAACAAATTTATTTCTATTTGGCATGGAAATAACAACATGTATTTAAATTTTAAATAAATGAAGTTTTGCGTCAACTGAAATCTCCATCTGATTGACTTGTATGTTTTATGGACATAAGTCAATAGAAATAATTTTTTTTAGTAAAAATGAAAATGTTGTTAAAATTAAATAATCGTGTTTATATATATATATATATATATATATATATATATATATATATATATATATATATATATATATATATATATATATATATATATATATATATATATAAACTACAAAAAGACTATATAATTAGATAAGCCGTGTAATATGTGATATAACTATTAAAAAATATACTTATAATCAACCTTTATATTGATAATTGGCTCTTATCATATTTCTTGATACAATGACAGTGTTGACAAAAGCTGGGCAGAAAATAAGTACTGTAGTTTTAACTTTTGAGTGTTCTATGAATTGTTATTGGAATTCAATAAAATGGTGATCCACAATCCACATACATAGGGTGAACTTAATATGTATTAAGATTTGATTTCATATCGGAACTCTATCCACCACAGAGGGAAGGGGGTGCAGAGGAGGACATTCCTCTATTTCCCGCATTTTTTTCCAAATCTTCATGTAATTTTTTTTTATTGTTTAATAATTTGCAAATTTTGGACTGAATTGAGCATTATTATTGTACAAAATTACATATATAATAAACTTATATAAAACTGATGGGGAAAAAAATTGAAATGTTAATAATAATAATAATATAAAACAAATCAGTCATTCTTTTGTGTTAAATTCAGATCATGATATAATTTATGACTACAAATGAATGTTTAGCTTATGGAACTTTAGCTTATATATACATATATATATTTTAAAAAGGTGCTATTTGATTGACGGAAGAAACCGCAGAGCAAACTGCATGCCACGGGGTCAAAGTGCGCAGTAATTTTTCCACGCTTATTTAAATTTTGATTTTTATTATTTTCAATTTTTATCTCCGGTGCCGTTTACAAGGTTTTACTGGGTTTTAGATTATTTTGAAGAAATGCAAGTCAATTAAATCAATTTAAATGATTTATAATATAATGATTTGTTTGATGTGATTGCTATTGACTTGTGCTATTCTTTTTATAGAGACATGGAACGTATCTTATCTTATCTTAAAATTACATAAGAGTGACCATACATATTTGAGAAACATCGTACACGCAAAAATATGAGAAATTAAAAATTTTTTTTTTTTTTTGTTAGTTTTTCGTTTAGATTAAATAGTTATTAATAAATAGTATACGTAAAAAAGTTGCTATTGAGAAATGAGCTCTACTCGCTTAATATTTGTCGCACGAATATATAGTCATTATAAAAAATGGTATAAAATTAGTTCTTATCATGTATTAATATAACAATTGATCACTCTACGACCTATATTAATATATATTTTTTTTTTTGGATTGATAATTTGCCAAATAAGTTGTTACCTGGGCAAACCTCCGAACTCCCACTCTGAACAAATGTAAGGCCCAGGGCGGAAAATCACGAACAAATCTTCTTCCTGAGCCATTTGTACAAAACGACGTAAATCCAGCATCAAAGAAAGATCGTTGTTGCCATCGCCAAAATCAAATTCTCCCATGCGTGGCTCGTGCAGGTTCCAGGGAACGTACCTGGGTAATCAATAATACAGCTAGAAAATCAACGTGAAGTGAAATAAATTTTTGACAAAATGTGGTAGATATTTTGGAAGCTTCGTTATATGGTTTTATACGGTAGGAAAAACTATTTACAATAAAAAAACTTTCTAAAAAACATTTATAATAAAAAAACATTGTTTATGTAAATACAATAATGATAATAAAAACAGCTATCTTTAAGGTTCATTTACATTTTTTTCTGTAACTTCGTGCAGCATAATAATAATTATACCATTTAAAACATTAATGCTCTTTAATAATGAGAAAGACGACAAAATTTTAGGGGATAATTTTTGTCATAATCTAAAAAAGTAGATTGTTCCTGAATCGATACATATATGTGAACTTCCAATTTTTGAGTTCATTAAGTATTTTCAAGTATTGAAAATCGCGAAATGACGTCAATGGCTGCAACTTTTTCCTATGTCCACATGCATAAGTTGCAGTCTATGACGTCATTTTGTGACTTTCAAAAATTAATTAAGAATATACTTACAAAAATTAGAAATTCACATGTGTAAACCTAAAATTTTGTGTAGTCTTTCTCATTTGCTGCACACAACAATTAAATGAATATATGCTTGAATGTACTATCAATCACAACATAAAATGTAAGAGAACAAGCTACATTTACAAGCCATTAAAAAGCACTTTATTTCTTATAAATAAAAATAAGGCAATTCTCCATATATGTGAAGCATAAAATCCAACGATGGTATTCTACAGTATTATAGTTATTTAATTATTGTAGATTGTGAAATAAATCAATAGAAATTAATTTGAATCTTCACCAACTTATAATCATATGATTATATTTTTTCTTTTTTCATGTTTATTAAAATTTTTAATTGATATTGTACGCACGTATCAACGGTATTCAATCCTGCTGCTCTGGCTTTGCGCAGACGATCTCTCCAGTAATCAGGGTGCACTCTGAAGTAATGAATTGAACCACTATAAATTGTGATAGGCAAAGAGTTCAGCGTGAATCCAGATCGTGGGGCTTTAAGTCCTTCTGTGATGCCATTACCAGTGTAATACTCATACAGGGTCGGTAATCCTTGGCCACTAGCCTTTAGCAACATAAAATTGTAAACAAATCAGTCGTAATATTGGTAATTTAATTATCACGTATTTAATTCTGT
This sequence comes from Ecdyonurus torrentis, assembly GCA_949318235.1. NCBI lineage: Eukaryota > Metazoa > Arthropoda > Insecta > Ephemeroptera > Heptageniidae > Ecdyonurus > Ecdyonurus torrentis. The sequence continues at coordinate 51,087,494 of OX439128.1, read as the reverse complement.
TTCAAATATGGATTATTTTAAAATTTTAAATGAATTAAGTGTCAAAATATAGATTAAAAATCAATTAATACATAATAATAGTTCATCTAAACTATAGAGCATAAATATATAAATGAATAAAAATATTCGTCTTTATTATTAATAAAAAAAAATAATAATAAATAAAAAAAAAAAAAAAAAAAAAAAAAAACGCAAAAGGTTTATACCTGACCGAATCTTGTATTGGTGAAAATGAAGGTCTTAAATCGATTTATGATTTGATACTTGAAAAATTTACCCTATGTATATATTTACATTTGTTTATTTATTTTTATTTAAATTTAAAAATTACTTTTTGCGTCATTATTGTAAGACTTTTATTATTATTATTATTTTTTTTTTTTTTTACGTAATCTCTAAGCACGACTTTCGCCTTCAAAATTTTAATTTGGTCATTGTTGTAAATTAGTGTAATAAAAATGATAAATGATAACCAAATTTGCGATGGAACAAAAACAAAATAAGAATAAATAAATAAAATAACGGAAGACCGAACGAGAGTATTTTTAGGTAAAATTATATCGCATTTATAATTTGTTTGAATTCAATTTCGTTTAATTGCCTAAAAAAAAAGTCACAAGTATTGCTTGAAAAATTCAAATATAAATAAAATATTAAACTCAGTCGCCGTAAGTTGAAGTACTGTACCTTTGAGGTAACAAAATTACGATTTTGACACGGGTAACAAAAATTACGTAATGTACACCGCAGTTATATAAATGTTGCTTTTTTGAAATCACATAAATAATAAGAATTTTGAAGTTTTAATTGAATTATGATTTTATCAATAAATGTTGCTGAAATTTAGCTTAAATACAATTATTACGTACTTATTTTTATCCTAATCAGGCGTAACTGCCATTTTTACCTCAAAATCCGAGTATTACAATATTTTAAACTTATAATCTCAACAGGAAAAAAAAAATCAATAAAATATTAAAATTAAAAACTGGTAACATAATTATAATACAATATTACTGTTAGCTATATATAATTAATAATTAGATAAAAAATTACTTACAAGAGCTAGAGCACTTGCTAGAATTAAAACCAACTTCATCTTGCAGCAACCAAAACGTAAAAGTTATTTAATTTCTGCAGCTCACACAATTTAGCTTAATCTTTGTCACAAGTGCTAACTTATCTTTAAAAAAAAAACTTATCTAGGTTTATATAACAAAAGATATTTATATCAAAGGATGGGTACAGGTATCAAATGAGACAACAATATTTTCAGAAAGAATACAAGAATTTATTGTAGATTAATGAATTTTCATTAATTCATATAATATAAAAAAAATTGACAAATACATAATTATAATTAATTATAGAATGCATTATTGTTTAATTAATTGTAATTAAAATACCGCACTCTTCTTCTAAAGGTGGACTTGAATGACGACTATCGCATTAAGACGAGATAAAAATAAAAGTGCGCTTCAATATGATTAAAAAATCATATTAATAACATAGTTATTTTTTTACCTCAGCAAAATAAATTATGTAAATTCTGTTGTACAACATAGTTATGGGCTTTCTACAACATAACACTTTGTTGTTGAGCTTTACTATGTTGCAAAATACTTTGCACTGAATCTTTGTTTATTTCGAGTTGAAAAGTAACTTTGCTGTATCCCATAACAAACTTTACGTTTTTTACTTTACGTGAAGAAAAATTCATCAGCACAACTTTGATATTTTGGAACAAAAAATTGAATTTTTATTATTATTTTTTGAAATACATTGTAGCACTTTTTATTTTTCAAGTCATAAAAAGCAACAAATCGTCATATAAACCCCACCTAAATTTTGATACAATTCTTGTACAGCTGTATAAAGTAAAAATATTTAGTCACATAATTATAATATATAATTAAGGTCCTGCCTTGTAATAAAACAAAATGTAGTTCTCTCTTCACAATATAGCAAAAAAAAAATTGGCTTTTCTTTTTAAAGGAGAAAAAAATATAATATTATATAATATGAAATACATCCCATAATAAAAAAAGCTGCAAATTTAAAATAATAACTAATATTAAAGTAATAATAATTATATATATAATATAAAAAAAAAAGCACGGACACAATTTATGTTTAATGAGACTGGGGAAAAAAAAAGTTTGGGAGGATTAAAGAGAATTAACAAAAAATATATTTATAATTAATAATATAAAGAGAATGCAAATTTAATGAACTAGCTAGCTAATCTACAACGCACACCACTTCACATACAACACGTTTAATTAATTATTTCCACCCACCAACATAATGAGCAGGTCTACCACCCAGATGTAATTTGCAAAACGATCAGTCAATTTCAATTGCTGTCTGCCCATATCAGTTTTTTTTAAAAGTTATTATTATTTTTTTTAATTTTAAATTTTAATTTCCTATGATTCTATTCAGTGCTTATATAAAACATCAGCTATTCTACGCGGCAGAGAAAATCAATTACTGCCTCAGTCAGAATTATATACGTCCACGTAAATAAGGTGGACATCAATATAAATATTTTATATTTTTAAAAAAATTGCCTTTTTATTAATAATATTAACAAAAATTATATTATAAAAAAAAAATGAAATAAAGGAACCAGACTTTTATTTTTTGAAGATTTTAAAAATTTAAATCAGTAACGTTTTTTTTTTCTCTTTCTCTTGTTAGAGTTCACGATGTATTTTTTATTTATTTAAATATATTTAAAATGAACATATATTTAAATAAAGGAGGGAGAAATAAAAAGGGTAAGCAAGCCCACAATATATTATATATAGTATCAAGATGGATTCACACTTTTTTTTCTTTTTTCTTTTTTGCAATTTATTTATTTATTGAAGAGTAAAAAGGTCAGAAGTCCAATATCTCCTATTGCCATCAAATTTGGTATCATATTAAAGCTTACTACATCAGCTAACACTGATAAAAAAAATTAAGGTACGTAACCATTGAAATAATGATTAAAAAAATGTTGTTGAAAATTTTTAAATCTGATTTAAGTCCGTTTTAAATCTGATAAATTTAAATTTTAGAGTGGTAACACCCCCTAATTTTTATATATCTGGATTTCTTATCGTTCAAGGTACATAATATCAGCTCCAGTTAAGGATTAATTTTTTTAATTAGCCGACTGCCATTACTGACCCTCTCATAACTAAAAATGTATGGCTAAACGTACGCATACACATATCATATCATAGAATAATATTGCAACAAAATTATTAAAAAAAAAAAAAAAAAAAAAACGTGTGAAAAGATCTTAAATTTTAAACCGTAATTATAATAATAAAAAGAAGGAGAAACTTGTACGATTGATAACATGAAACCATGCACTGCAGGCCAACTGAAACTTTTGTCAGTTGGTAAACACAATAGCTTAACAAAAAAACACATTCTCAAAAAGTCTATTTTTGTTAAATTTTTTCTTTCTTTCTTTACATTTAAATATAAACTGCTCGGTCCAGCACGATTAATACAACAACAAACCACAAAGAGACAAATATTTATCAATGTTTATTTTTATTTCATACTATTACATTTAATTTTTTTAATATATTATACGGAACCGGCCACAAACAACAAAAAAAGAATAATTAATAAAAAAGCTTAATATAGTCATAGAGCTATAGTGCGGCCTATTTAAGGCATGTTATTATATTATATTTATTTTTATTACAAAATTCAGTAAAAAAACACCTTTTTTTCTTCTTCTTCTTCCTGCCTTACTACTATAGACCACAGCTTTGCTGCGTTGCTATTCATAATTACATTAATTATTATTATTACATCATCTTCTTTTCTCTGTGTAATTTTTGTACTTGATGTGTGTAACTTGGTACATTATTTTAAACATATAAATATTATTTTGCATCTCTAGAAAAATTCTCTTATTATTATTAATAATAATTACTATTATTATTTTGCTTAAAAAATCTTTCTTAAAGAGGAGAAAACAGTAATGTAGATTTTTTTTTAAAAAAAAAGAGGAGTGATTATTTTGTAACACCCAAAAAATGTTGTCAGTCTTGTAACTTCATCACAAGGAAGAGGGGGCAGTCAATTGTTGTCAAGCCCACCTATGGCTTGGCTTGTCAAGTCTAAAGTACCAACAATTACAAAGTACTCTCACTTCATTTAACTATATTGCTTTAAAAAAAATGACCCACTCAAATAACATGCAATTATGACCTTAACGATTTTTATTAATATTGCGAGAGTACTTGTGTATTTCTACAGTACTTTAGTCACCTAGTGTGACGTAGTGTCTCGTCACAGCTCCCCCAACCCCGTGCCGCCAAGAGCGTGCTCCGTCATGCTCAAGCACAAAGACTCCAGACGTAAGTTGATCTCGGGCTCAGGCTCAGGGCTAGGAGATACTTTACCAAATGCAGCAAGTCCACAAAACTGATTAGGTTTAGGAGGAGCACTTCTAGTACGCTGCATCCATAGATGTGATTGTAGTGGCTGTTAACAACAAATAAACATGACAAATTGATTGATTGGTCGGTAGCTATTTCTGAATTGTTTTTAATGATGGAATGTCACATTAAAGATGCTTTCAAAAGACTGTTACATGAAAATCATCATTGTATTAACGTCTCAATTATATGAGGGTGGCTCTTTATATAGTCCCATGTATGTATGTAGAAATTAGTTATTATTGACAGGTACAGCTCTGGCCAAAAGTTCCCGAACGATTTGCATAGGCAACCCGCAACACCACTATGTTATCTTTATGAGAAAACGCAGCGGCCGCCGCTGCCCCGTTCGGGAACTTTTGGCCAGAGCTGTACATAAATTTCTGCAATGACTTAAAAAAAAAAAAAAAAAAAAAAAGTTGTAAAATTTACTGATTTTTTAATTGTCAATGCCAATAAAATGAAATCTTGCTAATGTTTACGTGACTACAATATTTAAAAAAATCCACTTTGCTAGAGAAATGGTTACCTCTGCGAGTGAGTCCTGCAGACTTGGTCTCTTTGCAAAGAAGGATGCCGAGGAGTTAGTGGAGTCCCCTGGCAGACCTGAGCGATGCATGGAGCTGAGTAGCGATCCTGCGCCAACAGGAAATGAGCTCGCAAGCACTGGAGGAGAGCCCTGACCAGGGCGGCAGCCATTTTGTGAGAATCTACTTGCTGGAGCTTGTAATGGACGTCCACGACCAAGACACTCCGTTGTCAGACCATTTGGGAAAGGAGGGTGACTCCATCTGTTAACATTACAGTACACAGGTTACAGGCTATGTATTTTCAAATTGAGGATTGGAAAAGTGAATATTTTCTGTTTAAAAATGTGGGACTAATATTGATTTTAAAATATTATTGATTTTGGGCATCCTCAAAATAATTTATTTATTAGATGTTCACATTTTTGAAGCACTTTAGCTCAAAACAATTACAGTAAACTATCAATTTTGTGAAGTTCAATTCTGTGAATTTCTTGATTTTGTGAAATGCTAAGTTGGGTCCGCAGCAGACTTCAATATAAGTATGGCAATGGTAAAGTTCTCGATTTTGTGAAATTCAATTTTGTGAAATGGCCATTTTCTGGGTCCCTTGTGATTTCACAAAATTTCGAGTTTACTATATAAAAGAAATCAAATGAGGTAAGGTTCCCAAATCATTGTTATTTTAGACTAAATCAGAACATTCTTATGCTAATTGTGTTTCCAACTTACTTCCTGGGAGGTGCAATACGAGGTTGCTCATGCAGAGTTCCGAGAGGAGGCCACACTTGCATCAGTTGCTGGCGCCAAGTGTTGATACGCGAGCGATGTGCAGTGAAGGCTTCGTGAGTCAAGCAGCGATCTAGCAGACTGTGGAACATTCCCACTGCTTCCTCATCAGCCTGGCCGCTCACCAACAGCTGAGTGCACACTGCAAGCAACCACATTGTCACTACATCACACATCAATACAATAGCGACGTGTTTCAGGAGACAAAACCTAGCATACGACAAACTTGCAATTTTACACGGAAAATAACGTGTGTTACACAACCCCTGTCCCTTAAATTAACATATCACTTTAACAAGTAAAAAGCACTATTAGCTTTATGGAGTCTGCCAAGACTGAAGAAGGTACAAACACATACTTCATTTTCTCTTGTACTTAAGTGCTAAACGCTATCCAATATGTGCTAGTTTTTTTATTTTTTATTATTTTTTTTTTTATCTCTGTGCTAGCAAGATTTTCGTCATCCTACTGGACTCTCTTCACTATGATAAGGCTTCCTCTATCCCTTTCTTTTTTTTTATCATCAACCTTAAGATTTTTTCCCCCTTCTTTATTAAGCGCTGAAAAGTGTTAATGTCTGCTCACAAGCAGTGTTAAAGTGCAAACTCTAACCAAGCTAATAAAATTTAAAAGTTACCTTTGCCGAGAACCTTAGTGAACTGCCTCGGTAAGTCATCTTGCTCCATACAGTCTTGCTCAGGAATTTTGATAGGAGTGACGAGAATAGAACGTAGTTCCTCTAGAGCTGAACGTATACTACCACCTTTGACGACATCTTGTTCTAACTGAGCCATCGTACTGGATCTCTCCTTTAGCTTGCGGACACTTAGCACGATTTTGTGACGAGCGCCCTTGGTCACACCTCGAGCTTCCAGCGACTCTTCAGTCAGACCTAGCATCTCCTCGTACGTCATGCTTGCAAATAACCAAGCATACTTGTGTAGACGTAAACTTTTTAGCCAAGCAGGCACGTCTGTAACAACAGAAAGAATCAGTGAGTGTCCCCTTTTTTTAATTCATTAAAACACGTAACAGTGAGTATAGTTTAATCCCTCATTAAAATTTAGCTGGCATTTATGCAGTAGTATTTAGCTCATTCAGACAATATATTTAGTTATGAAACTATGTCCAAGTATATTAATGTTAAATTATACATTAATACAAAAAATTAAAAAATCAAAATGCAACTTCAGCAAAAAAAAAAAAAAAGTAACAATTTACTATATTTTTAGATAAATATAAAAGGTTAAATCAAATCGTAATGAAGTTAAGAATTCTCTTATAAAATAAAGAGGAAACCAACTAGGAAGCTAACCTGAATTTTTTATATGAAAGCAAACAATTCAAAACTTGTGCAAGGAGCTAAGAGACAAATGACATTGATAATTAAAATAACATTCTTACCTTTCATTCCCGATGCTTCAATGTTGAAACTGTTGTTATGAGATCTCAACTCATCCAGATGTGATTCCGAGCCACTTCCTGACGACGCGAGAGAACTTTGAGGCGAGAGAGGAGCATGCTCCGAGGACAGAGAGAAGCTGCGAGGTTTAGGACGATGGCACAGGTCATCCTACAACACCAGCACGTCAATGACATACACATATCACGTCACACCACACAAACATCGTACCTGTGAGCTGCTTAAGTCTGTGGCTTGAGGAATGCTAACTGGAGGAGTCAGACTGTTACTACGTCTCACTCGAGGCTGGCAGTCACTCAGAAACCCAACTGTGAACACAATTTTCATTTTCATTTAATTTTTTTTCCTTTCATTCTAAAAATAATAATAATAAATAAATAAATAATAACATGTTTACTTGAAACATTCATTTTTCTATACCCTACATCTCAATGAGACTGTAGAATGAAAACATAATGCCTAATTTGGGAACGGCTTTTATTTTACAAACAAATTAGATAAAATGTTGTTTCTCTCATGCTGGCAACCATAAAGCTTAAACGTTCCATCCTATGTAAATAAATAAAAACTGCTTCAATACCTATCATTGATGATGTTATTATTATTATTTTTTTTTTTACCTACTGAAGAACTGTATTTCATACACATTTTTTGAGACAACTAAAAATAATAATAATAATAATAATAGCTAAAATAGTTAAAAGAATGCATACCATGTCCATTATGTCCATTAGGATTTGATCCCATGATATCCCAATTATTAGTTTGTTCATGTTGCGATGCTACTGGTGCAGGGTTTGAGATACGATCTTCTAGATGACGTAACCACTGAGTCAGTACCCTGCGGTCATCAGTGCTGATAGCAGGATGGATGAGACTGTACGAGAGCAGTTGACGAGCCGCCTCGATGTTGATGCCTGTCTCCACTGCGGCCCCCAACACGCGAGGTATGAGGGACAGGTAGCAAGCCTTGGCGTCTGCATTGCCTGGTCTTAGTAGCAGGAGGTGGTTCAGTAGAGGAGACACTGGCAGAGAGCCCTCGCGACCTCCTTCACCCAGGAGACTTGACACAAACGCTGCAATGTTTACATCAAACGTCACCATAGGCAGGCAATTGGTAAAACCCTTTAATGAAAATAAAAAGAGTCTTCCCATTGAACTAAAAATAGGGTAAAATCAACAACGAATGTCTTTCAAAAGATCCGCGGGGAAAAAAAAAAAGTAAATAAAAACTGGCCGTGCGCACAGGTAAAGCATACTGACGAAAATCAACAACCCTTACCAAAGTACAGTGCAATGGTTCCGAATAAATCCGACCGCTTGCGTTAAAGTTTCCCCATATATTTAACATTGGAGAGATTAACGCTTTCGTCAGATTTTTCTAGATTTATTCAATGAGAAAGGCCGAAACGAAAATTTAGAGGTATTTTATTGCATATTCTGAAAGAGGGTATCATCCTGGATCGATTAATGTACAATTCTATAAGTTTTTAGCTTGTTAGGTATTTTATATAAAGTTTTAAAAATCGGGATTAATAACATTTACGTGCATGCACACGTTTATGCAAAACGTATGAGTTGTATCAAATTTACATTACACAATGCAACCATCGCTACATGAATAAAAAAGGGTGTATAACCAGTGGGGTATAACACAAGGGTAAAAAATAAATCGTAATAAATTAATTATTTTTAGTTCGGCGAAGTGTACAAATGAACTGCTTATCAAAATATTCATTAAATTAAAAATAAATGTATATTAAACTATATTATTATAGAATATCAAAGCTGAATCATGCCATAAAAAAACAATAAGCTCTGAAATATAAAATGTATAAAAAAATTGATCCAAAAAAACTTGCGATAAAATTCTTTTGTTGTTATTTTAATTTTTTCATAAAAAAAGTTAATTACATGTTTTTTTTTGTGTCTAGATTTGATATTGATTATATAAATAAAATATTTTTAGCGAATCGGGGTTGCATTCAATTTCCTCCTTTTTTTTTTTTTTTTTTTTTTTTTCCTTATACTTGATATTTGCGTAATCATTAAATGGAATTATTTTGCTGTGCAAAGTAACAGGACAAAAATTGATGATGTACGGGATCAATCAATGACAATTACGTTAAGGACTCAGTTACTGGCAGATGTGCTAATGAAAACTAAAGGGAAAAATTAAAGTGATTCCAGAATCAATGAATATAGAGGGATGAAACTTGAAACTTTGGATATCCATCGATGGACTCTGATGGTGACATCATAATGAGGAAGGTGAATTGAAATTTTGTTGTTGAGTTTATGATATTTTTGGAAAGAGCTTTAAAAAATTTTGAGGCGCTATTTTTTCTTAGGACGATTGGAGCATGCGAAGGAAGTATTTTTAATTAATTTTTGAAAATCGACCTAAAAATACTCTGACGTCATCATTCCACATTTTTCTCGGCAAATACTAATCGTTCGAGGTTCAGTAACCAGTTTAATGAAATCAGCTCGTTCTCAGGATTTCAAAAAACTGGCTACTGAACCTTCTACGGTCAATACTTTCCGAAATAAATGCCCGATTGATGACGTCAGTCTTTTTAGGACGATTTTCAAAAATTAATTAAAAATACTTCCCATGCTCCAATCGTTTTAAGAAAAAATATCGCCTCAAAATTTTTTAACGCTCTTTTCAAAAATGTCATAAAAAGTGGGGGTTAAAAAAATTCACCTTCCTCATTGCTCATAAAACTTATAAATCTCTCTCTCTTTTTTTTTTTTTAATGAAAACTATATGACTGCTCCGAGATTGAAAATATTTAAATGAGGAATACTCTCTTTTACGTATTTAAAGTCTATAGAAAAATTACAGCATTTTTCACCAACAACAACCTCCATTACGAAGCAAATTTTAACATTTAAATAGCCCGATAATTAAGTTATTAAAGTTCCTGTCAATCATTCATCTAATTAACAAAATGAAGCTATGATATGTAACACGTTATGTATTATTATTTTCTTGAAATTAAAAGAAAACATAAATGTTTCAAACTACGGTTTTGTGACACTAGCAGGCAAGATTATTTAGGAAGACTGCCTAGTAATAAGGGAGGGAGGGGGGTAGAAATGACGGCGCCGTATGTATACGTCCAGAGGGGGGAAGGAGGGAGGGCGTTGTATGTTTACATTGTCTGTTTACTGTCAAGAGCATAGAGCAAGACCAAACTGCTTTCAATACAAACAAAATCTCAACAGCAAAAATAGTCGATGAAAAACTAACAAATAATGTGATAAAAGTAAATGTTTTTAGTATTTAAAAATAGTTTTCGACAAGGACAAAAAAAATAAAAGAAGAAGTTGTATATTACTCACCCGGATTGTTAGCCCGTTGTTCTTGCTGCTGTAACTCCGAACAATCCGCGAGACATTGTTCAAGTACTAATGAGCAGAACCTTGCTTGTTGAGGTGATAGGCGCTTTAATAAAGAATATAGCGCCACCGTTTGTTCGCATTCGTTCCATTGTTCGAACCACAACGAAAGACGATTCACTTGCTCGCGAAACATCTGCTTGGCTTGGGGATGCTCGCACTTCTCATCTGTTATAAGGGAGGAAAGTAAACAACAACGGTGTTATTAAACTATAACGACAACAATAAACAACACACATTTAATAACAAAAACATAGATGATGTACAAAGATGAGCACTCTGTGAATGATTTCAAGTGCTTAGTCTACGTGAGTTTTGTCTTGTATTGCTCGCTCTCGCTCCCTCCCTGCCACAGTCTTCTTATTTTACTTTGTTTCTCCGCTCTCTCTCTCTCTCTCTCTACTCTGTACCGTGTATCACTCAACTCAATCTCCGCCGCCAACGCCACCACGATCACCCGCCACAACGCCGCTTGCCGCGGACACGCACGCACTATGGCTCGGCTCTCCCTATTTTATTTTTCTCGTTTTTTTTCGAACAGAGACCGAGCGAGTGAAATGTAATGTTATGGAGAGAGACGCGCCACGAAACGCCTAGCAAGTTCGGCTAACTACCCGAAGTCTCCTGCTTTTTGGCCCAGCTTGTTCTCCTCGCGTCGCGATGTACGCGATGAAGTCAAGAGCGTCTGCGCGGCGGTACCGTGCGGTGCGGCGGTATGATGCAGGCAGGCAGGCAGACAGACTAACTAAAATTCAACGACCCAGCCTGAGTGGTGTTTTTCACGGTCAGGGTCAATGCCAAGCGAGCATAGTTACAGCAAAAACTTCGTCAAATATCCCTCGAACCGATAACTTTTTTTTTTAACACCTAACAAAACAAATGAAAATTTATTCAGGGTGAAATTTGAAAAGATCCCTTGTAAACCGGGTTGAAATAAACACAAAATATCGCCCCTCTTTTTCTAAAGGTTAAACTCCGCCCTTCAATATATAAAAGATTTCGATAACTTAGATAGAAGGTTATTATCAAGAATTCTAGCATAATACGTTTATAAAGAAAGGAAGAAAAAAAAAAAAAAAAAAAAAAAAAGCGCACAGTTGAAACAGTTATTATTATTTTCAGTGCATGCGTGGCCTCCGGCAATGTAACACTATTATGTACCGCTATTCTATTGTCATTACTTTTTCAAATGTATATATTATTTAAATTACTTGAATCGTTAACTCATAATATAATACAGTTCAAATATTAAGTTTTCGCAAAATAAAATAACGATACTTTCATCTCCCCTTCATTCTATTATGTATATATTTTTTAAATAGCTGTTTAATTATCCCTTTTAATTTAATTAAAAGCTAAATAAGAGATACAAAAAATAGTTTTACGTACACATACATACACGCTCACTTAACACAATTGCAACTGGTTCACGTAAAAAAAATATATATATCAGGAACCGCTGAAGTTCACGAATAACGGGACTTATTGAAACCGGTACTAATCAAAACCAATGTACATAGTTGACTTTTTTTTTTTAAACTTACTACGTGTTCACAATATACGTAATGTAGGTTCTGACACTATAATATATTATACAGATTTTCATGATTATATAAAGTGTATTTATATGGAGCGTAGCATTAATAAAAGTTTCCATAAGAATGCATTGTATATTATTAATGTCGTACTATAGATTATAATTTTACATCTCAGTATCATATTAACTAAAGTCGCAGGTAGATTGTAAATCATGCTTTCAAAGTAATTAAAGAAACTTTGGCATTTAATAAATTGCATTTAAAATTAATTGTTGCTTCCCCCCCCCCCAAAAAAAAAAAAAAAAAAAAAGAGAGAGAAAGAAGAAGCACTGATCATTGATTACTAGAATGCAATTCGTAAGCCCTGTATTTTTTCTGCTACTAACTACTAAAGTGACGATCAACTATGGTTAATCAAATGTAATACGCATTTTTTGGAGTAAGAAAACAGGGGGTTACGAATACAAAACTTTACTGAAGCAATGAAGAAGAAAAAAAAAAAAAAAAAAATATGCAATCCGTCAATGGACCAATTGCCATTTGCAATGAACGTTTTTTTTTTTATTGCAACATTGTTATGGATATCCATAAGAAGATTTTTCATTGCAAGTGGGCCACTGGCCATTGTGATTGTCATCGGTCATCCTCATGCGATTTTTTTTTTTTTTTTTTTTTTTTGAAAATAAAACATTTTTTTACTTTTATTTTGTTTATTATTTTAATGATATATTTTTTTTATAAGAGAATTTTATTCTGTATTGAGACTTTTAATTTAGAAAATGTCAATAGGTGTGTAAGAATTAACGATTGCAAAAATACAACAATCTCGTTGCCTCGTTGCTAATTTCTTTCCTCCCGTCAATCGTCAATGCACGTCAGTTTTTTTAAAATCCATAATATATGTAAAAGGGTCCTTTTGTTCACCTGTCGATATGAACGTCAAATTAAAGTGCCGTGTGAATGATACATGACTTGTATACAATTATTTGTTTACTTGTTGTTTTCCAGCAATGGCTTTAGCAAATGTTTAAATAAGCGCTACACAGGTAAAACTGCCTGCCTTCTGCATGTATGTAGCTGCTGACCATAACAATTGAATCCTTACTAAAGAATACGAAAGTTGAATTTAAAGTGAAAAGAAAAAAAAATAATAATAATTTAATATAGCAATATCAATAAGCTAGAAAACAATGTAAAATAATAGAAATGAGATGAGGAAATTAAAAAAGTAAATAATATTCAGAACAAAAGTTTGAAATTATTAATTTGTTAAAATAAAAACTGAAATATATTTTAAAAACGATAAAATATTCTTGTTGAAGTTGTTGAAGCCTTGCTGCTATTCTAACGCATCATAATAATAATAAAAAGAAATCTCTGTTACAATTCGTGATAAAATAGCATTCATAAATATGCATAAATATTTACTTATACGAATTTGATTAGCTCCATTATACGTACCATAAAATTCAAGACCCAGTAATTTCGTCGTAATTACACACATATGACATAACATTACGGACTTATCAGTAATATTATTATCACCACATATTTTTGTGTTGCAATGAAAATATTTTTCTTCAACTACTTCACGCGCAGCTTGATAATCATTATTTATAATTATTATTAATACTGTTTTTGTATATATATGGATAAAAATAGTTCCTTTTTTGGTATTTATACTAATGACTATATTATACGTTTATTATTTGTTCTCTAAGAGTGCATAACGCATATAATTATGCACTTCGACGCCATAGAGTAGAAGTAATAAATAACAGCATTGCTCAGAGCATAGGACAAACTTGGTTTTTGGCTATTTTCTTTCAAAAATTTAGTTTTTTATTATTATTTTCCTAGCATACTTGAAAACCTAATTCAAAGTTAACCATCAAAATGCTCTCCAAAATATTGCTAAGAATTTTTAAACTGACAAAATAAGTAATTTTTGCCCATGTTATTTAGTGCTCACATTTGACGTCGACTTTATATGTATGCAACCACCCTATTACCTATTATTATTAATACTTGTTTTGTATGGATAAAAATAGATACATATGTTATTTATACTAATGAGTACTTGTTTTTTTACTATTGTAATTTCTTATGCCCTGAAGGTACAATTATCGATGTTTTAGTGCGCACCACTATTCTATACGAAGCAAGCACAAGCAGAAAGCAGAGGTGTGCGATCACGTGCTTTCTTGGCTAGACCAATCACAGACATTTGTCCTTGTTTATCCTCGACCTTCAATCAAACACTTCACCTAACCTCACGTATGCATAGTAACTTGCGTATAATCAAAACCTCTATCAATAACGTATTATTATTAAGGCGGTATCTCCATATTTATACTTAAAATGCAAAATTGCTACTGAAATAAATTGAACAGATAGTTATTTTAGTTTATTATGTATATAAACTTTGGATACATCGTATAAAGAAAGATAAATAATAATAAAGGTAAAGGAAAGGGGGGGAGTGGCTCTCAAATGCTTTAAAATTATACCTGTGAACTGTCAGCTTACAAAAAATATAATTCTAGATTCGCAGAATTTAAACGCATTTACGCAGAATTTGTAAACGATGAACGTAGAATTACAAGTTTGTTTGGTTTAGCCGGGGGAGTGCAACAATATAGGACGAGCTCTTCAAAAATTTTCATTGGATAGTGGTGCCCCCTGGGTACGCGAATCTCAACTAATTCAATTATTGCGCTGAAAATTTGAAATTCGATGTCCGTTAACAAATGTAACTGACTGGCAAATTCTCCTTTCAAGTCATTAATGTCACTAATAATATTTTTTTGGTGTTTCTATCGATCTTACTTGTTAGTATTTAAAAAATGACGTATTAAGGACTTGTAAAGCCTCTAAGGAGAATTTGCCAGTCAGGCACATTTTTAACGGACATCGAATTTCAAATTTTCAGCGCAATAATTGAATTAGTTGAGATTCGCGTACTCAGGGGGCACCACTATCCAATGAAAATTTTTGAAGAGCTCGTCCTATATTAATGCATACAAGTCCTTAATACGTCATTTTTTAAATACTAAGATCGATAGAAACACCAAAATAATATTGTTAGTGACATTAATGACTTGAAAGGAGAATTTGCCAGTCAGTTACATTTGTTAACGGACATCGAATTTCAAATTTTCAGCGCAATAATTGAATTAGTTGAGATTCGCGTACCCAGGGGGCACCACTATCCAATGAAAATTTTTGAAGAGCTCGTCCTATATTGTTGCACTCCCCCGGGTTTAGCAGTGATTTACATAATTTAATAAATTTTTATAAATAATAAAACCATAATTTATTTTACTTTTTTTCTGCATACTTTTCTCAAAATATTATATTCATACTAAATTAAGCACAGGTAAAAAGATACATATTTATTATTGTTAACTATTTTCATATCCGATTATTCATAATTATAGGCATTGTAACGTATACAAATATTAATATTATGCAGGCAAAGTGAACCTAATTAACCCGGCTTTTATGAAACCGAAACCTCCAAACGAACCGAATATCATAACGTATCGTTTTATAGTAAAGCATACTATAGAGACATAAATATTGACGTTTTTGTATTATGCTGCACATAATCATACTTATTCACAACATACATAACACTCGAACACGTATGTTAATGTAGCATACACGCATAAACTTACTCAAACAAACTTACTTATTCTAATCTAATTTAAAGTAATACACAAGATACCATAAATATAAACCCTACTGATAATACATAATATGCACACAAACAAATTACTATCATAGTAATACGTGTATAATGTATTGTTTGTTTGTTTTCTCACAATAATGAGTTCGATATGTTTCATCTCTCCTTCGCTTTGCCACCATTCAACTAAGAGGAGTCGCGGCCATCGATGCCATGAAATAGATTCCACTTCATTTCATGGTGGCACCAAATTCCTTTTCATTTTGAAATGGTCTCTATGTAAACTGGACTCATTTCGGTTTGAAATAATTATTTAAACAAAATAAAATTTACTTACCTAATTAAACAGACCTGCTGACCATGATATGAAGAATTTATTTGTCACAAAACTAATTCCTCCCCCAACCCCGAGCACGCCTCTTTTTATTCTCGTTCTTTTTTTCCCTTCCTACTTTGATCCCTCCTTTCCCCGCTCTTGCCAGTCGCTTCGCTTGCTGTTTTCATCGGGGGAGTGCAACAATATAGGACGAGCTCTTCAAAAATTTTCATTGGATAGTGGTGCCCCCTGGGTACGCGAATCTCAACTAATTCAATTATTGCGCTGAAAATTTGAAATTCGATGTCCGTTAACAAATGTAACTGACTGGCAAATTCTCCTTTCAAGTCATTAATGTCACTAATAATATTTTTTTGGTGTTTCTATCGATCTTACTTGTTAGTATTTAAAAAATGACGT
The DNA here is from genome assembly GCA_949318235.1 of Ecdyonurus torrentis. Lineage (NCBI taxonomy): Eukaryota > Metazoa > Arthropoda > Insecta > Ephemeroptera > Heptageniidae > Ecdyonurus > Ecdyonurus torrentis. The sequence continues at coordinate 51,070,928 of OX439128.1, read as the reverse complement.
ATTAAGGACTTGTAAAGCCTCTAAGGAGAATTTGCCAGTCAGGCACATTTTTAACGGACATCGAATTTCAAATTTTCAGCGCAATAATTGAATTAGTTGAGATTCGCGTACTCAGGGGGCACCACTATCCAATGAAAATTTTTGAAGAGCTCGTCCTATATTAATGCATACAAGTCCTTAATACGTCATTTTTTAAATACTAAGATCGATAGAAACACCAAAATAATATTGTTAGTGACATTAATGACTTGAAAGGAGAATTTGCCAGTCAGTTACATTTGTTAACGGACATCGAATTTCAAATTTTCAGCGCAATAATTGAATTAGTTGAGATTCGCGTACCCAGGGGGCACCACTATCCAATGAAAATTTTTGAAGAGCTCGTCCTATATTGTTGCACTCCCCCGGTTTTCATTTACACTCCCCTCTCTCTCTCTTTTGCTTACCAGTTTTCGGCGTGTTTTACCCCTTCGTCGCTGTCACTTCTCCACGTCCAATTTTTCCCACTCCTCTACCTATTCCATTCCCCTCTTTTTCTTTTCAAAATTTAGAGTAGGCAACATCACAAAGCTTTTTCGTACTAAAAGTCACGACGCTTAAAAGTAAATAAATTTATATTTTACTGTAGTTTTAACTAAATTAATTAATTTATGCTGAAAAATGGCATAAAATATCATATTGATAATTTAATACAATTATTTACATACAAATTTCAAGATACATACTTAAGTATAATTTTTAGAAAGTTTGTCAAACTGATTAAAGAACTGGTAAAAATATCGCGGGCAATACAAAATTGTCGCTTGAAATGCAGAATCATAAAGTGAACACATTAAAAGTTCGAATTCTAGCAATTTTGTGTGATTCAGAGTTAAAAAATACAAAAAAAAATTCAAATAAGTATGCAAAAAAATAGAAATTACTTGATATGATTACATGTTCTATTATTTAAACTCTTTTTATGCTCTTATAATTTTGCGATCAATAAAATAGTGTGTGTATGGGCGTAACAGTTACTTTTCTGCCAATCAGCTGTGGCCTTTTTAGTTAATGCATAAGTCCTTTTTGTATATGATACTAAACTAAACCGATAAGAAATGTAAACATCAAACCCTTAATAAGATTTAAGGGTAACATACAATCACATATTTCATAACAACGAATAAGTGTTTCTTATTTTATTGTAATGTCGACTGTCGATCATGTAATAACTTCGTTATGTAGTTCTAAAAAAATTGAAAGAGATGCTGGACTTTCAGAACTTCAGAAAATTTTACCAAATTTAGACAAAAAATTAAGACTGGAGCTTCAAAAATCTACACTACAAACATTAAATGATCGAGGAGCTACATGGGAAGCAACGTTGGGTTGCTTACTGGGTGCAAAATATTTGATACAATTTATTAATATAGATTGTGAGAAGGAGTCTGAATTTGCTAGAAATGTTTTGACAGCAGCACAAACACATCTCGTTGGTCAGGATGAAACTAGAGTTCAAATTGCTGCAGGTAAATTGCAATAAAAAAAAAACCACTTCATTTTTAGTCATTAAAAAATAAAATATCATCCTAATGATCTGATTTTTATTTTACAGGTGAAGTGCTTGGTGGTCTATGTGCTAAAATAGGACCTTCTGTTTACAAAGATACACGAGAGACCGTGTTGGGATTAATTCAACAAGGCCTAGCTAACTCAACAGAAGTAACTGACATCAATAAGTTAGCAGGAAATGGGGAACGGGTACGTAAACGTACAGAATTTGTGATTGTGACCTTTTGGATAAAGTTGTTAGTGCAACGGGACATTTATCGTCAAAAAGAAAAAAAAATGCAATCTCTATTTTAGAGCTAGATTGAATGAAGATTCAGATACTTGGAGTATAGGGTTGACAGAGTCAAAATTCCTTACCATCATGCTATTGTTGGAATAATATTTTAACATTGCAAGCACCATAGGGTTATATATATTTTAAATGGCAATTCTACGCTCTCATTTGGGGCTCTTTACTCAGCCCCTTGTAAGTCTATCAACTTCAAAACAAACTTCTATGAAGTCATATGGACACGGAGACCTTGATCACAAAATTTCGGAACTAAGGGAGTAGATAATGTGCATGGGTTGAAAGACCCCCGAACAATTTAATGATCCGACCAAGAAGGTGACCCAATACCATAATAGTTCTAAACTGTGAGACTTATGGGCTGTTCATAATGATGCATAAATTTATGTTACTCTTACAAGAAGATACAATGTTATTTGGATTCTTACATGAAAGTTAAAAGAATTCATGTGTCATTGTGAACAGCTCATTAGGATTTTCAATGTTAAACACCCATAATAAGTTTCCAGTATGCCAAAAACTGGGTCTCTTTCAGATTTATTAATACTTAATCTGACTGGCATTGTAATAATAAATACAACTTTTCAGAGGTTAAGTACGGAGATCCCAGGATGTGCGTCGCTCGAGGCAAGTCTACGTACATTACAAGCCATCACTGAGGGGTGCGGAGCAAGCTTTGCTACACACATTGACCAAGAACTACTGGGACTTCTTGCTGGTGCATTGGAACATAAAAGCAGAGGTGTACGAGAAGCAGCATTTTATCTTGCATCAACTGTAGCAAGCGTCAGTGCTGGTGAGCTTACTAATTGGATCATTTTGAATATATATATTTTTTTAATTTCCCATAACAAAAAAAGAAAAAAAGTTCTGGCAGCGGGAACTTTGACATCTCTTACTAACCTTGGAGGGAGGGGAAGTAAAGTAATTTATGTTTTGGTTACGCATGTAAGCAATTCAAAAGGAAAGGATAGCAGAAACCATAGTGAAGTGGTATCCTTTCTATGCTTGTAAGAAATTTCCCTGATAATGTAAAACACCACTAGACTTAAAGCAATATTCACATGACGCGTAAATTTGACGCGCGTCAACGTGCGTCGACACGCGTAACAAAGCTGGAACAGTGTAAACAAATGGAGCCGTTCACATGTAATTTTCAAAAACCATGTGAACGGCGCCATTTGTTTACATTGTTCCAACTTTGTTACGCTGTGACGGTACCACGTCTGTTACTTTTAAATATTGTAGTATGATCTTAGAAAAACATAGTACAAAATTATAGTTATAATTTTGCTGTAATTAACATATTATTAATTATTACGGCTTCTCATTCATATATATAATTATTTTATTTAACATGCATTATGCTTTGAATTCATTTAGTATATAAAAATATTGGTTTCTTTTATTCACTCTAATTTTATTGTACATCGAAGTATACAGATAGAATCATTGTTATTATTGCGTAGTACAGGTTTCAACAAAGTCGGGCACAATTTTCCTTTCCCCAACCCCCTCGCTTCCTGGCACGTGCGGCGCTAGACGACCTTCGTCTTTTGCTCGGTTTTCTCCTAGTTTTTAACAACCAATCAAAATCATTTTATTTAAAGTCACGTGACTTCTATTAACCAATCAGATCATTTTTAAGTAAAATCTGGCTGTGCGGGCTCTCTCGCACGCAAAGCCAAATCAGTAGTGTACTAACCGTCATAGACAAAGGTGTCTGAGAAATCCCTCCCAGTAGGGATAGGATTCCAGCCCTTGACGCGCTCTTAACGGGGTACGAATACTCCGGGCTATGCCGGGTGAGACGTGGTTACGTCACAACGAGAGGCTCGTGAAGATTCCGGTTGACAACTGTGCTATGTGTAATCGCGGAAATTGATTTGGTAAATCTGAGTAAAGTGAATTTGGCTTTTGTATTATAAATTCTTATGATAAATTCTTCGATAAAATAAGTATATAATTATATCTGTATACTTGATATTGGTGGCGTGAATGAAACCTAGTGTAAATAAGTAAAAGATAATCATTTTGCATTGAATGATGGGAAGCCCCCGTGGTATTTTTGAATGTAATTAACGTTGGTCTATACCACGTATATTATCAAATTATAATTAAAGTGAAATCTTGCTAAATAAAACAATTTGAATTAAATCCAACTAAACAACGATGTATAATTAAAACAATTATTAAAACCTCATCCATAAACTAACAGCCAAATTGATTTGTATTAAACTACTGTGGGACAAAATCCCTAGACAACAGCCTTTTTATTGCGTCATATATTATAATAACATATCATATCATATTAAATCAGCTTGTATTAATGACCCAGTTGATTTATACTATCTGAGCTCGTCAGCGCCTCGTCAACCATGAGACGACAATTGGGAATGCTGTTACTACGAGAGCCCGTTGTGGCACCATGAGTGTGGTATGCGAACGCTACGCACCCGGAGAACGACAGGCGTAGCACGAGCGAGCCAGCGCTCTGTCAGCGGCGATCGTGCGTGCACCCGGCGTAGTGCGCCGCACACCGTACCGTATTCTATCGCCTGCTGCGGTCGAGCTTGATAGTACAAGAAGTAGGGAGCACTGGAACGTAGTGATTAATAATAATGGAACGGTGTTGTTCCGACGACGTTCCACCCGTTCCTACAACGCGTGTCGACGCACGTTGACGCGCGTCAAATTTACGCGTCATGTGAATAATACTTAAGGCTTGAAAATCTGTTACCTCCCCCCTAAAAACTACAGAATTCTATTTAAAAATCATAACAGTGAATAAGATATTTGCTAGTTTTTAATATCCTTTTCTTTTATATTTCTGTGGGAAGAAGTATGATTTTCAAATACTTTTCTAGATCGATTGTTATGTCAATTATGTAGGTATTATTAATAGCAAAAAGATTTGATAGAAAAACACAGATAGATTGAGAAAAATTAAGAAATGAGAGTTAATAATGAGCTTAGACTGACAGGGATGCCGTGGTAGTGAAAGTAGGCTAAAAATTATTATTATTATTAGGTATTATTATTATTATTAATGTTTGGTGAGAATGCAATGGAAGACAAATTTTCCTTCCTCAATCAAAGACACAAAGACTTGAACAAGATGAATTGTAATTGTGTACTATCTTGACTACAGATGCAGAAAATCGTGGTGATGACAGAGAGACAGGGGCAATATTTGACCTGGGTCAAACTCTACTGCCGTGCTTTGCCAAGGGTCTGGCCGATGAGTGGAATCCTGTACGACTGGCTGCTTCAGTTGCTGTGAGGCGGTTCTTACTTGCATTACCAAATAATAACTCACGACAAGCATTCTATCCATTACTTTTACCAAGAATGTGCCTTAACAGGTAAACAAACACAGATCTCTGTTATGTCATTTTAGCGTTAAAAAAAAATGTTAATTACGTACATTACCGCAGGTGTTCCGAAAAAGTGATCATAATTTTTAGTACAGTATTATTATTCTCTCTCTCTCTCTCTCTCTCTCTCTCTCTCTCTCTCTCTCTCTCTCTCTCTGAAGTATGTAGTTATACTATTTTTAATGTAATTTGAATAGTTCTGCATGACATAATGAGACTTCCTTGTTATTTGTACCTATTGAAAACGTTTTTTTATTTATTTATTATTTTTTTTTTACACAGCTTAAGGCAGTGAAAAAAGAGAGATAATGATACAGTATTATATTATATAAACTTTGGAAAAAATAGTAAATTTTGCTTTTTTTTTCTATTTTTCCCTAGATTCTGAATAATATGTATATGATAAATTTTTTAATAGAAAATAGAAGGTAAAGATCAGAGCCAAATGAATGAAACGCAAAGATTCTCTAATTTGTTAATTAATATAGTAAATTGGGACTTGGAATTAAATGTGCTAGTGTAGACAAGTGCTAGATCTGTTATAAAAATACACTAGAAACTTACTGTTTGTTTTGTTGTAGATACTATGCTGCTGAAGGTGTTAGAATTTACTCCCAGGAGACTTGGAGACAAGTTGCTGGTTGTGCTGGCAAGGAACTGGTCCAGCATTATCTCTCAACCATAATCGAGTTCTACTCTCAGTCTACACAAAGTGCCAGCTATACTAGCAGAGAAGCAGCATGCACGTGCATTGCAGAGTTAGCTCAGAAATTGCAGCCAGATTGTGTGAGACCACATGTTCTACAGTTACTCAAAACCTTGTTGCTCTGCTTCAATGATGACAGCTGGCCAGTCAGAGATGGTTGGTTTTTATACTTAATGATTTGTTGTTGCATGCTTGTTAGTTTAGGAGCAGGGGAAAGTGTAAAAAAAAAAAAAAAGAAGAAAAAAATCGTTAGATAAAGATACGCAATAATTAAGGTACAGCTGTGGCCAAAAGTTCCTGAACAATTTGCATAGGCAACCCGCAACCACACTACGTTATCTTTATGAGAAAACGCAGCGGCCGCAGCTGCCCTGTTTGGGAACTTTTGGCCAGTGCTGTACTTGCCACAAAATATAATATTTGATAAATTATAAATTATTTAAGTACCAATGTTAGAAAAAATAATAATTGTAACAATTTTTCATTGAAATGATTGGAAAATCAAGTAAACAAATGTTTTGTGTCCCAGAAAGTAACAGTACAAATTTCAATACAGTATTGAAGTAAAAATTCTAATCAAAGTTTTAACTGCATGCTTTATATCCCATAAGAAAGCATGTAAAACTTGCAACATTGTACTAATTGAACCCAAAATTGTCTGCTAGTTACTCAAGGGTAAATTCCATAATAATACAGGAGTGACACTGGGTTTATTAATAATAATAATTATAGATTTTTATTAAAGCCCTTGTCAAGTTACTTTTTTATCATTTAGGATACTAGATTAATAATTACCGTACCTTATTATCCATGATATAGACAACCCCACGTTGATTTTGTATTTATTTTTATTTATTTTCATTTTGACTGTTATATCACGTATCTGACGTCACAATGTACCACCGCCAATCACAGTCACCGCTCTGGTCATGTGATGAATTTAAGCCCCTCCCTCAAGTTCTTTACCCCTATCACGGCCTCATTTGTACATTGTGACGTCAGATAAGTGATATAACGTTCAAAATAAAAATAAATGAAAATAAATACAAAATCAACGTGTTGGTGTCTAATTCATAGATAATAAGGTATGGTAATTATCAATCTAGTATTCTATAGGCCTATAATAAAAAATTAAGTTGACAAAGGCTTTAAGAGGTCAAAAAGGTACATACCCACTTACATGGTCCTCTTTCCAAGCTGCACTTTTGCAATCTTCTATTGCTTTTACTTTTGTAACTTTGTATAAAAATAGATCATTAATTTTTGTGCTTATTTTCAGCTGCTTGTCTGGCTTGTGGCAACTTCATCCTCAGTTTTCCTAACGAGTCTCAGCCCATGTTGCCTGAATTAAACCCAATGTTCTTCCGTAACTTGGAGGATGCTATTCCGTCAGTGCGTGCAGGTGCTGCTGCAGCGCTAGGCAATGTGGTACGAGCGCTGGGTGAGAAGTCACTGCCACCTCTGCTCACCAAAGTCAAAGAGGGGCTGCAAGGACTCTCACGTCAGCCCAGTGATGCTCCAGTTGCAAGTGAAATCAGACAAGTAAGTATAGTAAGTCAAGATGCTAAAAAAAAAAAAAGAAGAAAAAAAGCTGTTTTACTAATTCTCTAAATTGTGATTTGTTTTCATTTATGAGCAACCATAGTAAGTCAGTTAAATACACAGATTTAAAAGGAAAATAAACCATGGTGGTTAGGTATGATAAATTTGAAAGAAGATGATTGAAGAAATCAGCAAAAGCCTTACCATAGTGAAGAGAGTCCCATAGTTTGGTGAAAATCTTGCTAGCACAGATATAAAAATAGCTAACACATTGGAAATTTTTTGGCAATAAACTCAAAAATTTTATTGCAGAAATATTTCAAATTGCTGGTTTCTCCTATCCTTTTATTTCAACTCTATCTTAACTAAAAATGGCTAAAATAAAAAGATTAAAAAATATTTTGAGGGCTACGTGGCATTTCAGTACAATGCAATCTCCGCAGGTGCAATATTGGCGCATGTGTAATCTTCACCATGCCTACTAATGACACATCTGTACAGGCTAAGCTTATAAAGATGTTTCAAAAGAGGGGAGCGCAGAGAATGCAGATGTGCCAAAACTGCACCCGTGAAGATTGCAGTAGTACCAAAATGCCACATAGCCCTTGATAGTACCCTTTTCAAATACACGTTGATAATTTATAAAAACAATAACAAATAATAAAAAAATGAACTTTAAATTAAAATAGAAAAATGTCATTTTTATCTAATTTTGCTACCTTGTTTACAGAGTCTTTGCAATACAATGCCTCCTCGTTTAGGACGTGCTGGAAGTACAGACCACAGGTTTCATCGTACACCTCAGCCCTGGGAGCTGGCTGATGGGTAAGATAAATAAATATAATAAACACACAATGAAGTTCTTTCAGAATGTATGTGTGTTGTTAAAAATCTAAGAGAGTAGATAGAGCAATGGGATCCCATGTCCCATTATTTAACCAAATTAGAGAATTTTTACGTTTTATTAATTTTCTTTTAATTTTTAAACTATCCGTTGTTGTTTTTGTTATTGTATGGAAGTGTATGAGGTTCAAAAGAAAATGTATGAAGTGAATTATAAAAATACAAATGAAGCAAGAGAGGTTTGTCAGGATAGGATGTTGTGTAGCGGCAAAGCAGTGTGCACATGCATTGCAGAGTTAGCTCAGAAATTGCAGCCAGATTATTTGAGGCCCACTTCTAGTCAATCACTAGGTCAAAGTGAAACACTGCTGGCTTACTCCGAAAGGGATATAAAGTGTCATGATACATATCATCGGGCTAGAGTACAAACCATTTATCTACAAACACAACAAGGTTCAAAACATTATACAAAAAGATAATAGTTTTGACTTTGCTGCTTTTGTAAATACACGGTTTATATTCTAAAGCAACAATATGTATAAATTTTGTATTGATGTGCTCTAATTTAAGCATTATAAACCATGATTTTTTTTTTCTCATATTTTATATTATATGATGGCTCCGCGTAAAACTGAACTATCTATAGTCTCCGCATGCCTCAAATTTGGAACATCTGTGCTCTCCACCTCTGCTGAAATTGAAGCATCTCTTTTTATCTTACCAGCGCAACATTATAGATGCTTCAATTTCAGGAGAAGCGAAGAGCGCAGATGTTCTAAATTTGAGGTGCGCGGAGAGGCGGAGACTAAGGATAGTTTGGTTTTCTGCAGAGCCATCGATATGCATTCAGAATGTGTAGAAAATAGAATGTCAAGTGTTGTGGATTGTTATAGCGTTATAGCATACCTTGTAACTGAGATTTTTTTGTTTTTGTTGTCATGCTACCTTGAATCTTATCTCTACTTTTCATGAAGCTCATAGTTGTATTAAAAAAAAAACATTATAATAAAAATTTTAAAAAAAAGTTAGATACGGGGTACCAAGATAAAACACCTGATGTGCTAGAACTTATTAATTAGTTATTATATTAGTCACCTCTAAGATTATTCTTGTGATTGTCAGGTGTGTTAGTCTGGTTGCTGAATTATCAACAGTCTCCTCTGTGAGTGCCCAACTGACCCCCCTGCTTCCCCTGCTGGCTGAAGCTTGCACCAAACGACATTACACTGCACATCTCAACTTCCTAGAGACAATCTGCAAGCACTTGCCCATCATTGCCAGAGGAGTCGGCAAGAAAAACTTTAAAGCACATCTCGAGTGTTTTTTTGAACCAGTATTTTATGCTTTAGTAAGTTTCACTATTTTACTTACTTATGTTAGGTGGAAACAAAATCAAATTTAAAATTTGATCCCTACTTTTTTTATGTCCTAGATAAAAATTAGTGGTAAAAAAGTACACAAGATAACAATTTCAGGACCCATGCCCATCAGATAAAGAATTTTTTTATTTAATAAAATTAGCATTAAACCTTGTGGGAGTAAAATTTCAAAAATGAATAATTCAATAATATATAATGTTACCCCCCCTCCCCCTCTTAATGCAGTAATCAAGGAGTACTTCATTGACATTTATGGTGTCAAAAATTTGCTTCATTAATTTGAACTGCAGTATTGCATCAGAAAATTGGTAATAATTTTCATTTTGCATTCTCCCCCATGTTTGGAAAACTACCTACTATTAGGTATTGTACTATCATATAAAATTGATAAAAAATAAATAAAGTTGCAGTGCTATAACAGTTCATTGAGATAAAACAGTGTGGATAAAAATCACCCTTCAAAATTATTGTTACAGTAGTTGCTTATCTATCCATGGTTAGTCCATTAAAAGCATATTAGAAGCAAAACAGCCATTTTAAAAATAATCTATTTTGTGGACTCCGTTAATATATATATATATATATATATATATATATATATATATATATATATATATATATATATATATATATATATATATGTACACATTTATGAAAACTAGTTCTCTTTGCAAATATTTAGTAAAAAAAAATTTTAAAAATAAGATTTTAATGTTGTATTGTGTTCACAATTAGCTTTCTCCAATGATTCTCACCAGCCATATCAGTGCCCCCTAATTTTCATGAGTTACTGTGGCAGAGATATAGGACCCCACGTTTTTGAGTGTGAACAGCTCTCTAAAAACGGAGCTGGAAGCTTTGAATTGCTTCGTTAAGTGCGCTCAATAAGAATGCATGCTTTTTGATCAATTTGATTGATTTTACACATCAATTTATAAATTTAAGAAGAAAAAAAAACGTTGTAATTTTGCACCTCAAATTGTTAAATAGCATTGTTTTAAATGGGAACAATTATTATTCTGTTGCCAAAAGTTGAATGAATGTGTGAATATGCATTAATGTGTTGTTGTATGATTCCAGGAGAGTGAGAATGCACTAACTTCAAGCGCTGCAAGCCAATGTTTGAACCAACTGAGTGCATTTGTTGGTCCTAATATTCTTAGAGCTCGAGTTCAAACCCACAGTCCTTCACATTTACGACATCTTGACGCTAATCTGTTCATTGCTCCATTCTAGTCTAGCTGCACGCAAAAATGACAAGCGAGTACTTCTATGTAATAATCAATCAATATAGGAAAGATAAAGTGTTACTATTAATAAAAACAAAAATATAATTATATATGTAGGAAATTATTATGCGATAAGTAGTAATGATTTATTAGAAACAATTATTGGTAACTTATTGGTGTATTGGAAATTTAGTCAGGTCAGGAGAGCACATTCACAACATTTTAGTAGCACCGTGTGCCTCGTTAATCAACCTTGTTTACACTAATGTCTCAACTGGCATCTTGTGTATGTTCTACCATAAGGCATTAAAGTCTTCTTTAGGCTTCCTGTGTGTTTCAGAAGCAGAAATATATTGTCAGATTAGAAACTTGCAAGAAACATATAAGCTTATTAAAGTTAGAATAATGAAATTTCAAATATTAAGGCACAACGAATCCTCATTCATGCATTATGTACCTTCTGAATTTATTTTTAATCAAGTAAATTAAATAAGGCTATCTTTTAAGTTTTTATAACACTGTTTGGCAATATATTTTATTCAACCTACTTCTTTCTACCTTATATTGTAACTGAGTGGAATACAGTACATTTGAGAAATCACCCTACTGCGTGGTTGAAATAAAATAATAGATTCAAAAACTTACAAAAATAAAATAAAAAATAAATAAAGTCAAGGTTTAGACTTGATAACATGTCTACCCCACTCTTACACCTAAATGGGTTTTTAATCAAAGCGGGAAACACGTGACACCATATCAATGCTTCAGAACCAAAAGTGAGCATCTAAGTTACCGGTTTTGAGATTGGTGGAGCATCTACACTAATGATGCTTGTAAACCTTGTTCCCTAGCTCAAAAAAAAAAAAAAAAAAAAAAAAAAAAAAGCGCAATTCCATTTAAAAAGCATTAAGTGAGCATCATTATTTATTTATTTATTTATTTTTTGTCGAAAAACAGGGTTTACAAAAATCATTACTTTATTCGCAGCTCAGAGGACATTCATGTGGCATTGCAGATGCTCCATAGCATTAAATGTAGATACTTCACTGCCTGTGAATCCTGGAAACTGTAGATACTCCCTTTTTCCGTCGAAGCATCGATATTCCCTTGTACACAGGACCGTGATAATATATTTTACCGTTAAAATCCAGCATGACTGTCTTTTTCTCATAAGATTAACATTGCAAATAAAGCGCGATTTTTTGAATGGTAAAATATATTATCATTATCGAGGTCCTCTGTACACCTGGAACACTTAACATTTCTATAGCATTGGCTGTAATAGATGCTCACTCATTTAATATTATAAAAGGTAGGGCCTAAACCAAGTTTAACAGGTAACCAGAAGTTGGCAAGTGGTTCGTTTAGAGGACTAGAGGTGTAGCTTTACTTTGAATTATTTTCAGTCTCCTATAAATTAAAAAAAAAAAAAAAAAAAAAAAAGTGTAATATATTTTTCTATAGTATATAATGCTTAATCTTTCCTTTATGATTAATTAATTAAACTGCATTGGTTTTATTATATTTTATAGTAAAATAAGTACTTGATAATATATAAATGTTCTACATATTAGATATATATAATATTGTAGGTAAATTATATTCTTGGTCAATTGAACCATAAAACCTCTTTGCTTCTGTGATAACTAACTTTGTGCAGAGTAGCTGTATTTATCTTGTTTAAACTGTATTGTACCATGTGATGCAAAAAAAAAAATAAATAAATAAAAATAATAATAAAAATGTAAAGAAGACCTGGGTTTAGCAAGAAATAAAATCCGAGCTCAACAATACTAATGAAACTTTTCAGCAGATGACTTAATCCTTAAAATTCAAATCTCTTATGGGGTAATGAAGTTGCTATAACTAGAGTTAGATTTATTTTTCCCCAAAATGTTGAAAAATTCACTACCTTATAGCTTATGGAAACGTTTTTGTTTTCCTGAATTCAAAATCAATTCTTGATAACCAATTATTTTTGCATCCATTGACTTGAAATTTACAAAAACAAAAGCTCAGGAAGTTACAATTCTAGTACATAGAGAAAAAATTGTAACTTGAGATCTACCCCCCCATAAGAAAGCATGGTAAATCAAGGCAGGAACACAAAGTCATCTGGCTGCACATAAGTATATTGTTGGGTTCTGAGCTTGTTTATTTTCTCACTAAATACACCTTTGCAAGTCTTCTACTTAAGAGTTAGAACAAAGGATATTTTGCCACTTAATTTCTTATTTTATAATTTATACTTTTGGTTCTAAAAGTCCTGCATTAATTTTAATATTTATTTTATATTCATTATTTTTTATTTATATACTTTAAGATCTAAATAGCTATAGCATTAAAGTGCTTGATCTAGTTAAAAATGTTATATAAAAATAGCATAAGTTTTTATTGCATTTTATGAAATATATTTATTTTTCATAAATATATAAAACTTTATTATTTTTTTTTAGTGCTTCGAAACTAATTTTACAGTATTTGAATGCAGTTTTAAAACTGGACACACGTTTGTTCATACCATAATGACTTAATGATTCAGCAAACACAACTTTCTAACAAACTATTTCAGAAAATGCAATAAATAAACTGTATTCTATACCATGGCCTCTTACAAGTTAGAGTAAAATAAGACACCAAAATAATTAAGGTGATAATTCAATTAGAGACAATCGTGTAACATTTCCTTCTTTTGTTTCACCAATTAGTGTTTTAATTATATACCTATACAACAATATATACAACAACAGTATTAATTAATACAAATAAGTCCTTATAATTAGCATAGCTAATAATGAGAAATATAATCACTGTGCGTTATATCATCATTCAATTTCTTTTATATATAAAATAATCGTGATCTCTTAAATATTGATTTCTGATCTCTCTTTTGTACTTATTTTCTTCTTACATGACAAAACAAATGAAAACATATTTCTAAATTTCTGTAAAATTTACTTCATAAATTCAATCATGCCCCAAATTCAAAATTTAAATTATTAAATTTAATATTATATCTTTTAATATTATAAAAATGCACAAAATATATTTATGAGATATTAAGGAAAATAAACCATCGTGGTTAGGTATTGTAAATTTGAAAGAAAAGGATAGGAGAAAGCAACAAGGGCCTTACTATAGTGAAGAGAGTTTCATAGATTGGTGAAAATCTTGCAAGCACAGAGAGAAAAAGAAAAGCTTTCAGATTTAAACTCCATGAGAAATGGAGTGTACGTGTTTTGCTATTATGATAAAGCATAAACCAAAATCTGACTAGACTCGGAGCGATCATTCATAGTTTCTCTCTTATAGTCTGTAAAGACTGATGAAGGCAAAAAAAACTTCATTCCTTTAGGAGTTTAATGCCAAAAGCTATCCAATATAGATATATATTTAAATCTCTGTGCTAGCAAGATTTTCATCAAACTATGGGACTTTCGCCACTATGGTAAGGCTTGAATTCCTTTTAATTTAATTCCTATCCCTTTCTTTCAAGTTTATAAAAATATATTTATGTATAATCTAATTTTCCCCTCATTCCTCTACCTCATACAATGAATTAATTAATAAATAAATAAATAAATAATAAATAATAGTCTTTATTGTTCAAACAACAAATTAGCAGCAGATGAAATATACATAGTAAATTATTAAAAATTGAACAAAAGGCGCAGTCAGGACAATGAGTCCTATCAACTGAACCGGAAATAAGTGACGACACTGTATGCAATAATAAAAATAACCAATTATAATTAACATATTATTTTGTGTCCACTTATAACATTATGTTTTAATAATTTTAATAATAATAATTATAATAATAATTTTAATTCCCACATAAGTACTCTGTAATAAATTGTTACCATTTGTTACATATCTGAACAAAACTATTTGTGTTCTGCTCGTCATACACATTACCCCCTACACCCTCTTTTTTTCATCATAAAATTAAAATATAAATTAATATATATTACACAATATTGAGTGAGAAAAAATTTACACTATATAATAATATAGAATCACTTAAAAAAAAGCAATAATAATATAAAAATAAAACACATTTTTAAAATGTTAGGACAGAACTGATAGTGCGTAATTATATGAGTGTCTATTACCTAATATTTACAAAAAAAAAAAAAAAAAAAAAAAAGTTAAAATTTGATGTGCTGGCATGATAAAAAAAATGTAAATACTATTAAGCTTCAACTATATTATAGTAATTATATACAACTTGCTTAAAACAAGATCAGAGATTTTGACAACTAGATGCACCCCTTTTTCTCGAACAATTTTCAGCAGCTAAACATAAAATGTTTGCAGTTGATGCATGTTATAGTGAATTAGGAAAGATTAAACCATTTTGGTTTGACTATGTAATCAACAAAAGGATAGAAGAAACCAACAAGACATGATAAGGCCCTTAGCTTGGTGAAAGTCTTGATGGGCACAGGTTACACAAATAGTTACAAATTTACTGAAGCTTAAAATTTACTTCTATACTCTAAGCAACTGAAGAAGAGAGCTGTTGCCCTCAAAATGTCTTAGTAAACTTGCTAATATTTGTGTGTAACCTGTGCCATCAAGACTTTCACCAAGCTACAGACTTCATCGTGGTAAGGCGCTTATTGGTTTCTCCTATCATTTCCATGTTATAGTAAAGTTAATACGCAATAAATTTCATTCCTGGACCTGGAATCCATTACAATGGGGTGCTTCCAGTTGTAATTGCCTCTCATGTTGTGTTGGCAATAGTTACTAATTTATTTTAATTTTTATTTTGACATAGTTTGATTAGTGTATTTATCTACATATTAAAATATATATTTTATTTTGTAGAGAAATTTTGAATACAAAACGGATGAATTGTAATGTGATTTAAATTTTCTCTACTGGAGCTTATATATTATATAATAATGAATATGGTAGCTATAATAGCTATGTATATAATATGCCTATTTATTAATAAGCATTAAAATAAAGCATTTAATTAAACCCAGCTAGATCATGAGAGGGGAGAGGCTGCTATGTTGGATTGCACCAGTAACTGTAACCCCTTAATGCAATAAGTGTGCATTTTTTTTAAATGTATAATTGAAAACCATGTTAATTTTTATTTAAAGAAAATAATTTTATTTTACGTAACATTGCCTAGTATTACCATAACATAAGTATAATATACTTATACTATGGCACTGCTTTTGTATTTAATATACAGTTTTAGTGACATATATCATACAGTATATTATAGCATAAAAAATATGCAAGCATACTTTAATTAATTTATTTATATTTTAAAATACACCATTAATACTGATTTTAAGTAGTTAAAAATATAGTGATAAAATAAATTATTTATTAAAAATAATTATGGACATTTTCAAAAAAAAAAAAAAAACAAAAAAACAAAAAAACAAAACAAAAAAAAGGAAAAAAATTGTTTAGATTTAATTTATAACTTTATCTGGCAAGAAAACTTAATTTTAGAAAATATGATATACTTTCACACGTACAAAAATTTCATTTGCTCAAAAATTATTTAATTAATGAAAAAATTCTAGAGTTTTATATTTTATATTTCAAGTATGAAAGATATTTGACTTTTTTTTTTTTTTTTTTTTTTTTTTTTTTTTTTTTTTTTTTGAAAATGTTCTATTAACAATTTGAATATTTAATCGTGTTTTTATATAGATTGAGATACAAAAAATTATTATTCTTTCAAATGTGATTCTATATACTTATTTATACCTATATTTATAAGGTGTGAAAAAAATCTGAAATAATGGATTTCCTATGAAAAAAACATGAGGCTTTTTAATTATGATAAACTAGGAAAGTGCCTCTGTCATTTAATGCTGCTGTATATGAATGCAGGTTCATTCGATCTCCAGCTAAATGTGGCTTTTTTCTACATTGAATAGTTTGTATAATATTGAGAGTACAGAATATGTAGAGCTGCTATCTTATAATGTTTGATACAGTTTTCTTTTTCTTGCATTATTGATGTCTATTAAAACTTATTAATATATATTAACAAAATTGTTTAATTTTTATTTCTAAACCACCCAATGAAAAGGAACTGCTATAAATGAAGCTTTTTTTTTTTTTCGTTTAGATGTATTAATAATTTAATAAAAAAATGATAATAATAAAAGGTTTGGTTTGGTATAAACTATAAATAAATACATACATACATGACGCTATAATCCCTTTCGGGGTAAGCCAACAACACAGATGTTTTATCCTGACCAAGTGATAGACCTCCACAACTTCCTATCCTGACATACTTCACTTGCTTCCGCCAGTCTCATACCTTGTTTCATACATTTCCTTTTGCATTTCATACTGCAGCGTACATTCTTATTTTTCAAACATCTTCCAACCACCTCAGACCATGATGTTTTAGGCCTGCCTCCATCTCTCCTTCCATCCACTCTACTATGAATTACCTGCTTTGCTATTCTTTCATCACCCATTCTCTGGTGATGACTTATCTGTGATAAGGACTAAAATTAGAAGAAGTATTTCTGCAATTTAGAAGTTGAGAATCCAATCCAAGGTAATTCAATACAGAGTCTTTCATGTTGTTGTTGTTGTTGTTTTTTTGCTTTTTTTGTTTTTTTTTCATGTTCAAAAATAAAACAATAATTTTACAATTAGTTTATAATGGCAAAAAGCTTTTATTAATTTTTTATATATATAATAATAATTTCAGTCACCTTAAAAAATACAATATATTTAAGTCTATAAATATAACCACATCAAAATTGTTGCATAAATCTGAAATTTTACATTTTTTTTTTTTTTTTTTTTTTTTTTACTTTTTGGTTGTGTTTATAACAAAAACATACAAGCATTGTAGACTTGTAATTATTTAATATTTTGGTTAAATAAAATTTGTAATATTTAAGGCTGATCATAAGTTACATTATTTCAAATACATTTGGAAGTTCCAAAGCTCTTCATTTTGTGAAACACCAGTCAAAATTTAGATTTTTCAAAATTTAAACTTAACTTTTTTTTTCTAAGATAATTTTAGAAGTATTTCAAAATTCTAATGTAAGAGAAAACAATTTATATTTAAATTTCTAAATGTCTGAAATATTTTTTTATGCATATATTATATCAATGTTATTGCGAGCAATATGTGTATCTCGTTATTTTGTCACGCTAAGCAAAACGTCTACTTTGATATTTGGCACGCGTAGCAAAATGTGTATTTCATTTTTTTGTCTTGCGGAGCAATATGTGTAATTCGAGCGCCATCTACAAAAGGTTTGGAGACGACTTAAACATTTTGCTTCACGGGACAAAAAACAAGATACACATTTTGATACGCATGACAAATAATGAGATATACATTTTTCTAAAAGTGACCAAATACACATATTGTTCACACTAACATCGATATGTAATATTAAATTTGCACAAAATTTTACCAAGAAATTTGACTTGTTAAGAGTTTATCCCAAACGTTTATTGAGAGCTGTTGAAAATACTCCATAAAATTTATAGTAAGTCACATTAAAAGAAAGAAGAGAAAAAAAAATAGGAGGGTCTGTTTCACAAAATCTAGAGTTCAGAGTACAATACAAATTTTCAGGCTGTTTATCTAACAAGTAAGTATTTAAATAGGTAAATAGTCCAAAACGTTGTTGTTAAAATTGTACTAGTTATTGTTAGAGAACAGATTTTTTAGGTGTAACTGGAAACTTACGTAAAAGTAGAAAGCTACACAGTGGAAGTGCCAAGAAAGGAAACCCAAGTGATGTTAAAAGTGGGAGGTGGCTCAGGCCTAGCTTGCTGCTGGCACAAAGTTTTCTTCCACTTTTACCGTTACGTGATTTCCATTTCCTCTTCTGGTTTTTAGACGTGTATGTAAGATTCCAATGAGGATTATGCCTGCAAATTTCATAGTTAGACTTCTTTTTGTGTATTTAAAAAAAATAATACTTTACAGCTACAAGTTAAGAAATAAATTTTTATGCAAATTCAGGTACAGGTAAATAAATTCCCATTTTTGCAGGCACAGCTAATATTTTAAGATAAAAATCTGGTCTCTGGTTTGTCGCCTTAGAGTGCAAACCTTGTGTCTTTCCCCTAACAAAAATAAAGAAATTTTGAATCTTATCTCTTCTCCATTAAAAAAAAAAAAAAGAGAGAGAGAATCCCACTACTACTATTTATTATTTGAGATACAAGTTTTACACTCTAAGCCGATGAGTTATTGTGCATACAATCGTTGAAAACATCACACATTATCTAATATTACCAAACAATTCCAAAACAGATTTCCTAGCATTAGTTATAACATTTTTATTAAACACTTGCCACAATCTTAATTCCTCACCACCTGCAGTAGCTACATTTTTACCACAAGGTGATGTAGCAAGATATAATACTCTAGTTGAATGACCATTTAATTTAGCAACACATTTAAGTCTAGAATAATTCCATACATAAATATTATTACCTGGAGCTCCATGTGTACTAAGGAAATCATTTGAATATTTAGACCAAGTGAGATTACATATCTGAGAACCAGTATTAATTGAATGTAATTGTTTACCAGATTGAATATTCCAGATTCTAATTGTTTTATCGTGTGCACCACCTCCACTACATAGAATATTATTTTCTTGTGAGGACCAAGCTAATGCTTTTACGGCACTAGTATGAGATGTAAATTTATGTAATAATTGTGTATTACGTTCATCCCATATACATACCAAATTATCATTACCACCAGAAGCTAAATATTGTTTAGTATTTGATAATTTAAGACCACATACATTTTCAATATGTCCTACTAATTTTTGTATAGGTTTCCAACTATGATTTTTAATATCATGTTTAACAATAGTTTTACCACTACCTCCTGAAATTACAATATTATTATTCCAAACAATTGCATTAGTACGAGATGGATGATAAAAACTTATTAATTCTTTAATTCTACATCTAGTTTCAATATCCCATATTTGAATAAGTCCATGGTCAGTTGCAAAGGCCAAAGTGGTACCACTTTCATTAAATGCTACTGAAGTTATGACTGCAGGATTCACATCACATAAGTAAATTACTTCACCAGTATCACCACACCAAAGATAAATACAAGATTTTAAAGCAGTACAAATTTTATTATTAGATGACCAATCAATTAAATTTAAATAAAAATCATCTACTAATTCAGGAGCATCTAAGATTTTATAAGGTTGTACTGAGATTTTATATTTATCGGAAATACTTGAAAATTTTAATAATTTTTGACTGGAAGATGTATAAATAGAATTTGTTACATGAGGAGGTGTTTTTAATAATGAATTTGAATAGGTAAATAAATTTTGTGAAGAGTTTGTTATGACTTGACAAGAACTATGAGTGACTTTGAGATCATAAATTTGTGTACCAATAAGTTCATTTTTTAATAAAGATTTATATAAAACTTGTTTTTCAATTGATTGATTAGAAATCTTTGGTGGTTTAGAAATAATTTCATCTTCATTTAAATTCATTTTAATTTGCCAGTTTAATTGTTTACGTAAGGGAATAAATCTATCGGAGCAATTTTGAGAAATTCCTGTATAGTTCATGTTTATGATTTGTTAGTTTGTTTTGTTTTTTATGTGCACAAAGGGTAAAATATTTAGAGTCTGTTTGTCTCTAGAATGAGGAGGCACTGGATCCTCTTGGTGAGTTGGCTTGATATCAGTCTTCCCCGCCCATGTGTTCATCAATACCGTCTGTCTCAGTGACGAGGGCACGCTCCAGAATCACACGACCTTCCTTATAACGTTGATTCTCTTCAGTCGCGAACTCGTAGATCCAGCCAAGTTTTGATTCACAGTTTTTGCAGGAGACGTCGCGTACCATGTGACGACCAGTTAGCATCACACGGTCTTGCACCTCACTGGAAATATAATGCATTTTAATTAGGAGATTTTTTTTTTTTTACTTATATAATAAATAAAATGGACTTGGTAATAGTCTAAGGTGTGCACCACCTCAGCAAAAACAGGTTTGTGATGATGTTTTTCATACATTTGGTCTTAGGCGGACACAGAGGTGGTGCGCCGAGGTGGTGCGCACCGTAAAACATCATTGAGGCTGATGAATTACAGCATCGTCAAAAATATTTATGCTGCATAAATCAATTTCAGACTATAAAATATTTATAATGGAACGAATAATGAAAGGGGAGAGCGCTTTTAGCAAATTTTAAAAATATATATGATACAAATTTAATGAAATATGAGAGAAATCGACAAATAAAAGCACTTCATTTGTTGCATTTAGTTTTAAAAATAACTTAGAAAATACAATGGAGTTTTACATAATGTTGCATACATATATGAATATACATACATACATTCATAGCATACATATATATACCTCAAAATAGCAAAATAGAAATATGTATGAACTTGATTTAACACTGATTTTATACTGGAAAACGTTAACTCACTGTATGTAATGTACCAAAAAAAGTAATTGGTATGATGATATGATGAATTTTATTTTGAATGACACTGCAAATGCAGCCATGTTGATTTTTTTATGTAAAACGTAAAACACATGCACAATTAAATATGCACATAATTATATATCTCTATACCTGTAGTTTAGATTGACAACACGATTGAAGAGGAAGGCTCTCCCCGTAGCACCAGTAAAACGAGTACTGATTAATTCACTGCGATTTGTAAGAATGGTATCGCAAGATGCGCAGGAAAATAATCGTGAACCTCCAATATGATCCAAGAAAATGCGACCCATTTTTTTATGCTGAAAACAATTTATATTTTTTTAAGATAAATAAAAGATATCAGTGATTTACAATATACTTACGAAACGTGTAGTATATCTGAGTTCTTAAAGAACTTTAAAAATATTCTTAATTATTGTATTTAATGGTTCAAATGCTTAATTATTACGACTAAAATTGGCACGACAAGTGCAATTGCACAAAAGTTGACAACAAACATATGATCATTTACAATGTTGCCGTCTTGAGACTTGTAAAGCTTTTAAAGTTCATTCACATCGCAACGTTGCCAAGTTATGTTATAAACATCCGCGCGAAGTTTAAAAAATAAAAAGCATCTAAAAAGCAAATAAAAAGATCTAAAAAACTAGAAGTGTTTTGGGTCTAAATTTGGTGTCATTGGGTAGCTAAGCACAGCTAAGGGTCACACCACACCTAGCCGTGATGAAAATTTCATGATGTTTCACCGGTCTCAAAAAAAAAAAGAAAAAAGTTATTGAAATTAACATATTGGGTCTTATGGGCTTAAAATGTCAAAAAAATCATATAAAATTAATTTGCAAGGTGCAAGGGGACCCCCCAAAATTTTTTGTTTTTTTTATATTTATACTATCTTTTCTTTGAAAAAGAATAATTTGATTAAAAAAAAATTGTCGGTAAAAAAAAATTATATAGCATTAAGTTTGTCTCGCATCTACAGTATATAGTATGATCAGAAACCGAGAGAAACATAAAAAAAAACCGAAATGCTAAAAAAGTAACCAATTAAAAAAAACTAGAGAGAGAGAGAGAGAGAGAGAGAAGTAGCTTTACAATTATAAATAACAGATAGTATCACCAAAATGATAGATTTGAAATTTTTTAAAATTTGGTTAATTATTCTATATTACAGCGATTGTTTTTCTTGAAACAAGTATGATTAGTTAACAAGAAATATATCTGAAATATATAGATGAAAAAATTGTCAAATCACTATTGCAATTAACGATATTAACACTTACAAAATTATGACTTTTTTACTATCCTTCATTGAAAAAGAATAATTTGATTAAAAAAAAAAAAAAAAAAAAAGAATAAACGTTTAAAAAAATATAAATATGGCATTAATAAGTTTGTCTAGCATCTATAGTTTATGATCAGAAACCGAGAGGAAACAGAATGACATAAAACAAAAAACGAATTGCTAAAAAGTAACCGATTAAAAGAGAGAGAGAGAGAGAGAGAGAGAGAGAGAAGAAGTAGCTTTATAATTGCAAATAATAGATAGTATCACAAAAATTATGGAGTTGATTTTTTTTTAATTTGTTCAATTATTCTAAATTGCAGATAGCTTTTCTTGAAACAAGTATAAGTATTAGTTTACAAGAAATATATCTGTATAGATTAAAAAAATTAGTCAAATCACTATTGCAATTAAAGAAATTTATACTAAACAAAATTATTATTATTTTTTCTATCTTTCTTTGAAAAAGAATAATATGATTAAAAAAAAAAAAGAATATTCGTTAAAAAAATTAAATGGCTTTTAGTTTTTCTCGCATCTAGTATGATCAGAAACCAAGAGGAGACAGAATGCTATATACATAAAATAAAAAACGAATTACTAAAAAAAAAAATTAAAAAAAAAAAAGAAGTGGGTTTACAACTGCAAATAATAGATAGTATCACAAAAATTATGGAGTTGATTTTTTTAATGATGTCACGAGAGAGAGAGAGAGAGAGAGAGAGTTTAAAGCCCCTGGTTAGTATGCAACTTGTTGAGCAAACAAGTACAACAAGTTGCAGAACCTAAAAAAAGAAAGGAGTCAAATTGTCAGGGTTTTGTATTTGTATTTTTGTATCATACAATTTATATAATAAACATTTTGTTTTCGCAATTTCAAGCAGCTATGACTCTACGTACAAGAGTTTTTTTCCCTCTTACTTTTATTATGAATATTAAGCAATGAGGAAGGTGAATTGAATGTTTTATTTTTTTTTAGAGTTTATGATATTTTTGGAAAGAGCTTTAAAAAATTTTGAGGCGCTATTTTTTCTTAGTTAGGACGATTGGAGCATGCGAAGTATTTTTAATTAATTTTTGAAAATCATCCTAGAAAGCCTGTGACGTCATCAGTACACTTTTTTCTCGGCAAATACAGTACTAATCGTTCGAGGTTCAGTAACCAGTTTAATGAAATCAGCTCGTCCTCAGGATTTCAAAAAACTGGCTACTGAACCTTCTACGGTCAATACTTTCCGAAATAAATGCCCGATTGATGACGTCACAGGCTTTTTAGGTCAATTTTCAAAAATTAAATAAAAATACTTCCCATGCCCCAATCGTTCTAAAAAAAAAATATCGCCTCCAAAAATTTTAACGCTCTTTTCAAAAATGTCAAAAAAAAAGTGGAGGTTAAAAAAATTCACCTTCCTCATTAGCACGGCCAAAAATAAATACGTAATAATTATGTTACTTTATTTTCAACACAATTTATTTATTTGTCTTCATTTTTTGAAATGTATAAGAAGAAAAATAATCGCAATCTTTTTATCATTACTATAGTACATTGTCAATAATTTAATTTGTTTCATGGATGGTGACAAGCCATATGACATTAACTAAATTGTATGTATTGTAAGTACAAAAATAAAAAATAAATAAATAAAACTAGTATATACTTTAGGATAGAGGCGAATGAATGACAACATCGTTGTGTGAGACAGTCCAGCCGTGCACCACATTTCGTCGCACGGAACGAGGAATGGATTTGAGGTCAGTGATGACCGCGAGTTGAAATGCGCGACACAAGTTTGGGTCACGAGAGAATCCTCTCTTTCTCCCTTAAAGCCATAGATCACATAAAACAACATGTGCTTTTTAATGAATAAACACGAAATGGGATCTTCAAAACTGATGACAATTTTTACCATAATGTTAATGTAGCCCCACGAGTCTGTTGCGAGCGGGTGTGAATGTCAGCAACCAGTGACGTGGCTTTCAAATGGACGTGAGTCACGTGATCGTGGTCCACCCTCACAACGGACCTCTTGTCAGCATCACCTTTTTTTTTTTTTTTTTTTTTACATAATATTTTTGTATATTTTATAATATATTAATTAATGATATTTCTTATGATATATATAATAATGAAGCAAAGACTTTTAATAAATTATAAAGACTATATAATATTCTATTATTATTGTTTTGCAAAAGGGATTATATTATTTTATATAATATACTTTTTTCTTTCTTGAATGAAGATATTTATTGAATTTTAAGTAGTTGCTGTGGACCAACATCGCTATAATAACAAGAAATATAACGATTTGCATTTTAAAAATAGAAGCGAGTGAAAGAGCAAGTGCGCAGTTGAAGTGAGAGATCATTCTGTCAACTGCAGTTGGTTCATGATCTTATAATTACGTAATCACGATGTAGGAATCTGAGAAATAAAATAGCAAACCCAGTTTCTTTATTTGATCCTGAGAAAGGGTTGCTCAGAAACATGTTAGAAAATACTTATATTTGCAATATGAAGTTCATGCATGCCAAACTCCTGATATAACTTGTATACACATAATAAATAATGTTATATAGTGATCACTGATACAAATATCATATCATTTGCATATCAACACATTTTAAGCTCCGTATGATGTTCTGAAA
The DNA here is from genome assembly GCA_949318235.1 of Ecdyonurus torrentis. Lineage (NCBI taxonomy): Eukaryota > Metazoa > Arthropoda > Insecta > Ephemeroptera > Heptageniidae > Ecdyonurus > Ecdyonurus torrentis. The sequence goes on along the minus strand of OX439128.1, from coordinate 51,045,601 downwards.
TTGTTATAAAATGTGTATATTATAAAAAATAAAAATTTGAATGCCGACATTTCATTTGCTCCATTCCTCAATTCATTTTCTAATTTTTTAATATTACACTTGACTATATAACAATGATGATGGTCTTGTGATGAAGAAGTTGTTGCAAGCAAGAGAGAACCTGGGTCCTGGGTGTTGAAGAGATGAAACATTATTGTCTTGCAAAAGGCGCTCATCACTCCCCGTTGCTAAAAAAAATGTGTGCACAAAGTGCTTAGTTTTTGAATATATTGTGACAGTGTGACACCGCAGTATATCTTCATCGTTTTGTTTGATAAATTTTACTCTCGCCTTTTCCTTGGCTCCAGCACAACCCAGAGTATCCGGTCTCTTACTTAGTACAAGCAAAATTAAGACATACAATAATAATATCTAACAATTTGACTGGCACTTCAACAATGTATATTTTTACTACTTTTTATTCCAAACACTTCAATATTTAGTTTTGTTTTACTAAAAATACATGTTAACTTTAAATTTTTTTTTTTATGCAGCACTATATGCAATTATAAGTATAATAAATTATTGTTAGTCTTTAATTAAAAATTTAATGCTTTTTGTTTCATATTTGGTATTTTGGTTTCATATGCCACTTTTACTATATAGTAATAGTCATAGGGAAGTGACTAAAAACAGGCGATAAAAGTTTTTAATCTATTCAAAAACTTATTTACACTCACACACACACACACACACACACACACACACACACACACACACACACACACACACACACACACACACACACACACACACACACACACACACACCCATCATTGCTTCAAAATCTTCGCTTCATATTAATCATATTAGGAAATTTACATACATAAAATACAAAAACATTATGTAAAAATATAATAATAATAAAAAAAAAAAATAACAGAAGATGCTGACAAGTGGTCGGGTACACGTCCGGCGACCTACGTCTCTCTGCATGACGTCACATAGTGAGGTCTGCGGAGACTACGTTGTGAGGGTGGATCACGATCACGTGACTCACATCCATTTGAAAACCACATCACTGGTTGCCAGTGCACCCACGGTTCGCTTAAGGGTAAGGCCCAACTACGTCGCGCTTGAATACCGTCGTCATAAAACTGACCTGAAAATCCACCCCTCCCGCCAAGGACGAGTGTGACGGAATGTGGTGCATGGCTGGACTGTCTCACACAACGATGTTGTCATATCACATCAGTAAGGGTTATTGGCCCAACTGCAATATTTACCTCATATCAAGTAACTCTGACAGTCAAAATATTGAAACAAAATTATACCCCATCACAATCAAAATTTAATTAAATGTTTATCCCTGATAGATAATAATTATTTAAAAAATAGACAAAAGTAAAAAAAAAAAAAAAAAAAAAAAAAAGTCAAAACAAATTGTGTAAAAAGTAAAGTGAAATATTTTAAGTGATTTTGAAAATTTTCAAACTGACTTTTTCAGAAATATACGAATTTTATTTTAAAAAACAGTTTTTATGTATACTGCGCGTACAATTTTACTTTCCAATCTTCATGCTGGAACGTTTATAAAAACTACACGTGTTTTTATGATTTGTTGAATTACGATTCTTTAAAAAATCTATTATAATTATAAAATATATATTTGAATTTTTATTTCTTTACTTAAAATTCTTTTTTAAAATGCTAGGATTTTTCTATCAATCAAATCTAATATACTAAAATTTAAATAATAAAAAAATAAAAACTAAAATTCATAACAGTTTATCTGAAAGGAATCATTGATTTAAAATTTTTAGGTCTAGTGCATTTTTTTCTTTCAGAAAAAAAAAAAAAAAAAAAAAAAAAAAAAAAACGCTGAGAGCTTTAAATGCTAATGGATAGGAAATAAGTCGAAATGTATAGTTTACCACACTGCATGTGATGAATCACTACTCTCGACTTGTAGCACTACTGGCAATGAAGAGTAGGGGACAAAAGGACAGTAGGTACAATTGTTTTGGCAATTCTGATTTACAAGAAAACAATTATAAAAATGTAGCTATAAAAAAAATGTTGATAAATATCACGACACTATACGTCCCTGCTTTCAGGGTTAGCAAACAAAAGCACTTCACTTTGACCTAGTGATAGGACCTTCTATTCTGGTATACAGTAACATTCATTACTTCAATTAAACTCACGACAGACTTCATAGTACTACTTCTTCTTTCTCAAGAATCTTTCAATCACTTTTCACGCTAAAATATTTTAGGCCCATTTTTTTCCTCTCCTCTCATTATTTTGAGTTATAAGAAGAAAAACATTTCAATCCTCTTATCATTACCATAGTACGGTCATTTTACTAAAAAATGAAATTCTGTTGGTCTTTAAGAATAACATGTATTAAGATAGAGTTTTGCGTCAACTGAAATCTCCAACTGATTGCATTGAATGGCCGCATAAGCCAATAGAAATTCATTTTTTAGTAAACCGACAGTACATTTTTAATCATTTTATTTGTTTCATGGATGGGTGACAATCCATGTCATTTTAATATGTAACTAAATTATACGTAAGTAACAAAAAAAAAAAAAAAAAAAAAAAAACGCTAGAAACTGTATACTTTAGGTTAGGTGAATGAAATATATACTTTGTTATATAATTTCTGTGAAAAACATTGTAAAAGTCTTCAGTAAAATATAAAACTTGGATATTGCTCCAAATATAAGTAATAAGTGTGATGTTAATCTAATACCACTGCATGTACTACATATTATTTGAACAAAATCCAATCACAGAAAACTACTCTGTACTCTGTTCTGCAACACAAGTTTGTTTGGTAAACTACACTTAAAAATTGAGCTTGGCGTTAATTTAATTTTTACACCTACGATATATTTGAAAAATAATTTGCTATCAACAGACGAGATGGATATTACTCAATCTGTGTATGTACAGATCTGGCCCAAAGGAGACAATTAAAGTTGTTGTCAGTAGTTTTCAGTGAGTACACATTACATACATTGTGATATTTCTATATCATTTAAATTAGCTTGTTTTTTTTTATTGCAGAATTTGATATTGTAAAAGGATTAAAATCTCAGACTTAAAAACTTTAAAATGTTTTTAAATTTTGGTTCAATAAATTATATATATATATAAAAAAAAAAAGATGATGCTGACAAGTGGTCGGGTACACGTCCGGCGACCTACGTCTCTCTGCATGACGTCACTATGGTGTAGCGAGGTCCGCGGAGACTACGTTGTGAGGGTGGATCACGATCACGTGACTCACATCCATTTGAAAACCACATCACTGGTTGCCAGTGCACCCACGGTTCGCTTAAGGGTAAGGCCCAACTACGTCGCGCTTGAATACCGTCGTCATAAAACTGACCTGAAAATCCACCCCTCCCGCCAAGGACGAGTGTGACGGAATGTGGTGCATGGCTGGACTGTCTCACACAACGATGTTGTCATATCACATCAGTAAGGGTTATTGACCCAACTGCAATATTTACCTCATATCAAGTATATCTGACAGTCAAAATATTGAAACAAAATTATACCCCATCACAATCAAAATTTATTAAATGTTTATCTCTGATAGATTTTAATTATTTAAAAAATAGACAAAAATGAAAAGAAAAAAAAAAGTTAAAACAAATTGTGTAAAAAGTAAAGTGTAATATTTTAAGTGACGTTGAAAATTTTTCAAACTGACTTTTTCAGAAATATACGAATTTTATTTTAAAACAGTTTTTATGTATACTGCATGAGCTTACATTTTTACTTTCCAATCTTCATGCTGGAACGTTTATAAAAACTACACGTTTTTTTATGATTTGATGAATTACGATTCTTTAAATATATTAGATATATTAAATATTATATAAATTTTTATCTCTTTACTTAAAATTTTCTTATTTACCATGCTAGGACTTTTTATCAATAAAAGCTAATGCACTAAAATTTAAATACTAAAAAAAAAAAAAAAAAAAAAAAAAAAACTAAAACACATAAAAGTTTATCTGAAAGGAATCATTGATTTCAAATTTTAAAGTCTAGTGCATTTTTTTTCTCTCAAAAAAAAAAAAAAAAAAAAAAAAAAAAAAAAACGCTGAGAGCTTTTAAATGCTAATGGATAGGAAATAAGTCGGAATGTATAGTTTACCACACTGCGCATGTGATGAATCACTACTCTCGACTTGTAGCACTACTGGCAATGAAGAGTAGGGGACAAAAGGACAGTAGGTACTATTGTTTTGGCAATTCTGATTTACAAGAAAACAATTATAAAAATGTAGCTATAAAAAAAATGTTGATAAATATCACGACACTATACGTCCCTGCTTTCAGGGTTAGCAAACAAAAGCACTTCACTTTGACCTAGTGATAGGACCTTCTATTCTGGTATACAGTAACATTCATTACTTCAATTAAACTCACGACAGACTTCATAGTACTACTTCTTCTTTCTCAAGAATCTTTCAATCACTTTTCACGCTAAAATATTTTAGGCCCACTTTTTTCCTCTCCTCTCATTATTTTGAGTTATAAGAAGAAAAACATTTCAATCCTCTTATCATTACCATAGTACGGTCATTTTACTAAAAAATGAAATGCTGTTGGTCTTTCAGAATAACATGAATTAAGATAGAGTTTTGCGTCAACTGAAATCTCCAACTGATTGCATTGAATGGCCATAAGCTAATATGGCAGCGCAATGATTTTTCGCCTTTAATTAGGCCTTCAAAATGGTTTCACGGGTCCTAAAGGCACATTTTCATACAAGATGTTTATGTTCAAAGGTACTTGGCCTTTGGTCTTATCTCCCAGTCTCAGAAAATTGTGATTAAATCATGCTTACACATAAATTGGGTTAACCAAAGAACTTTAAAATCTCGGTCGGTGACTTTCGGGCGCGGCAATTTTTTTTTTCAAAATTTTCGTCAATGATATTTAATACCGTAACTTAAAAATTTCAGTATTTCATGGTCATATCTTGATTATACATTGCATCAGCTATTTAATGAGCGTAACAATGAAGAGATAGCACTGACGGTTGCGCGACAAAGTGAATTTCAAAACTTGTGCGGTTTATGATGGACAACCCTCATGTATATATATATATATATATATATATATATATATATATTTATATACTTAAAGAAAAAACACTAAAATACATAAAAGTTTATCTAGAGGAATCATTGATTTAAAAATTTTAAGTTTAGCGCTTTAAAAAAAAATTAATAAAAAGAAAAACGTTGCAAGCTTTTAAATTTTAAACACTTTAATGAGTATATAAGAAATAAGTGGGAATGTATACTTTTAAATTTACCAGACTGCATGTGATGGATAATAAATAATAAATATGTGATGGAGGAATAAACTCGCGATACTATAATTAATAAATGTAAAACTTTGTATTGTATTTCTTCAAGCAACAATATATGAATTCTATTCCAATATATTCAATAATAAACTTTATTTCTTTTACAGTACAATCCATTAATCCTTTCCATGTTAATATTATTCATTTAAAATGTAGCGCCTGAACCCTAAAATACCCCTAGCACAAAAATAAAAGGCCTAATTTTAAATAATCTAAAATATGTAAATATAAGCACGCAACCATCACGCAACACTTTCAATCATCTCATGTAACAATATATATCTAAGACCCAACATTTTTTCTCTCCTCTCATATTTTAAATTATAAGAAGAAAAACAATTGCAACCCTTTTATCATTACCATAATATATGGTAGACTCAGTTGTTAGCATGCTAACGGCTTTTTACATGTTATTTAAATAAAAAAGGTTGTTTTTCAATTGTTGCCACTTACAGAGAAACTTTGATTTGAGAGTATTTTTGTTGCCACCATTGAAACCAATCCTATACCCTGGGTATACAAAATTTCAAGTTTCGAAAGGTCACTATTTAGCTTGCGATTGGTTGAGGATTCGAAATAATAATTTTTTAAAGTTTTCATTAACCCATCTGCCAACAACTGAGACCTGCAACTGCTGAGTCTCTACTATAGAACGTTTTCAGTAATTTTATTTGTTTCATGGATGGTGACAAACAGCAATACTTTTTAATAGCTAAATTGTATGTACGTAAAAAAAAAAAAAAAAAAAAAAAAATGTTAATATTATAGGGTAGGTGAGTGAAATATTTTTTTACATAATTTTTGTGAAATACAATGCAAGTCTCCATTTAAATATAAAACAAAACTTGCATATTGCTCCTAATATAAGTAATAAGTGTGAAGTTTACCTCTAATACCACTGCATGTTCTTCATATTATATGACACAGACAATCCAATCACAGAGCATGACACTACTCTGTAACACAAGTTTGTTCTGTAAACTACACTAACAAATTGAGCTTGGAGTTAATTTAATTTTTACACCTACGATATATTTGAAAAATCAGTTGCTATCAACAGGCGAGATGGATCTAACTCAATCTTTGTATGTACAGATCTGGCCAAAAGGAGACAATTAAAGTTGCTGTCATGCAGTGAGTACACATTACACACATTGTGATATTTCTATATCATTTAAATTAGCTTGTTTTTTTATTGCAAAATCTTATATTGTAAAAGGATGAAAATCTCAGACTTAAAAACTTCAAAATGTTTTTAAATTTTGGTTTTTGCGGAGACTACGTTGTGAGGGTGGATCACGATCACGTGACTCACATCCATTTGAAAACCACATCACTGGTTGCCAGTGCACCCACGGTTCGCTTAAGGGTAAGGCCCAACTACGTCGCGCTTGAATACCGTCGTCATAAAACTGACCTGAAAATCCACCCCTCCCGCCAAGGACGAGTGTGACGGAATGTGGTGCATGGCTGGACTGTCTCACACAACGATGTTGTCATATCACATCAGTAAGGGTTATTGACCCAACTGCAATATTTACCTCATATCAAGTAACTCTGACAGTCAAAATATTGAAACAAAATTATACCCCATCACTATCAAAATTTAATTAAATGTTTATCCCTGATAGATATTAGTTATTTAAAAAATAGAAAAAATGAAAGAAAAAAAAAAAAGTTAAAACAAATTGTGTAAAAATTAAAGGGAAATATTTTAATTGATGTTGAAAATTTTCAATCTGACTTTTTGAAAAATATACGAATTTTATTTAAAAACAGTTTTTATGTATACTGCGCGTACAATTTTACTTTCCAATCTTCATGCTGAAACGTTTATAAAAACTACACGTTTTTTTATGATTTGTTGATTTACGATTCTTTTAATATATTATATAATTAATTAAATATATATATATAATATAAATTTTTATCTCTTTACTTAAAATTCTTATTTAAAATGCTAGGTTTTTTTTATCAATAAAATCTAATATACTAAAAAAAAACTAAAATACATAAAGGTTTATCTGAAAGGAACCATTGACTTAAAATTTTTAAGTCTAGTGCATTTTTTTTCTCCCAAAAAAAAAAAAAAAAAAAAAAAAAAAACGCTGAGAGCTTTTAAATGCTAATGGATAGGAAGTAAGTCGAAATGTATAGTTTACCACACTGCGCATGTGATGAATCACTACTCTCGACTTGTAGCACTACTGGCAATGAAGAGTAGGGGACAAAAGGACAGTAGGTACAATTGTTTTGGCAATTCTGATTTACAAGAAAACAATTATAAAAATGTAGCTATAAAAAAAATGTTGATATATATCACGACTGCACTATACGTCCCTGCTTTCAGGGTTAGCAAACAAAAGCACTTCATTTTGACCTAGTGATAGGACCTTCTATTCTGGTATACAGTAACATTCATTACTTCAATTAAACTCACGACAGACTTTATAGTACTACTTCTTCTTTCTCAAGAATCTTTCAATCACTTTTCACGCTAAAATATTTTAGGCCCACTTTTTTCCTCTCCTCTCAATATTTTGAGTTATAAGAAGAAAAACATTTCAATCCTCTTATCATTACCATAGTACGGTCATTTTACTAAAAATTGAAATTCTGTTGGTCTTTAAGAATAACATGAATTAAGATAGAGTTTTGCGTCAACTGAAATCTCCAACTGATTGCATTGAATGGCCATAAGCCAATAGAAATTCATTTTTTAGTAAACCGACAGTACATTTTTAATCATTTTATTTGTTTCATGGATGGGTGACAATCCATGTCATTTTAATATGTAACTATAAATTATACGTAAGTAAAAAAAAAAAAAAAAAAAAAACGCTAGAAACTGTATACTTTAGGTTAGGTGAATGAAATATATACTTTGTTATATAATTTCTGTGAAAAACATTGTAAAAGTCTTCAGTAAAATATAAAACTTGGATATATTGCTCCAAATATAAGTAATAAGTGTGATATGTTAATCTAATACCACTGCATGTACTACATATTATTTGACAAAGACAATCCAATCACAAAAAACTGCTCTGTACTCTGTTCTGCAACACAAGTTTGTTTGGTAAACTATATACACTTAAAAATTGAGCTTGGCGTTAATTTAATTTTTACACCTACGATATATTTGAAAAATAATTTGCTATCAACAGGCGAGATGGATCTTACTCAATCTCTGTATGTACAGATCTGGCACAAAGGAGACAATTAAAGTTGTTGTCAGTAGTTTTCAGTGAATACACATTACACACATTGTGATATTTCTATATATCATTTAAATTAGCTTGTTTTTTTATTGCAGAATTTGATATTGTAAAAGGATGAAAATCTCAGACTTAAAAACTTCAAAATGTTTTTAAATTTTGGTTCAATAAATTATAAAAAAAAAAAAAAAAAAATGATGCTGACAAGTGGTTGGGTACACACGTCCGGCGACCTACGTCTCTCTCTGCATGACGTCACATAGTGAGGTCTGCGGAGACTACGTAGCAAGGGCGGATTCAGGGGGGGGGGGGCGAGGGGGGTATCGCCCCCCCCCCCAAACGGTCCACGTGGGCGGGAAAAAAAAGGAAAGAGAAAAAAAAAAAAAAAAAAAAAAAAAAAAAAAAAGGAAAGGAAAGGAAAGGAAGACAAAGAAAAAAATGATCACCAAAAAATCAAATAAAAAGTCGCAGCATTTCTTTTTTACCCTATAATAAATCATTCACTTTATTTTTTAAGGTCTTACTTTAGGGTAGCATTTTTGTCGTTAACATACTCATTTATGACATTTTTTAGCATTAATTCTCTAAACTCCAAAAAGTTTCAGCTCACATTAAATCATCCTCAAAATAAGCCCCCTTTAGCGTATAGATACGAAATTTCAAGCTCACCGTGTGCAAAATTAAATTGATCAACTTCTCAACAAAATACCAGCGTAATCTGCAGATCTATTCTTATAATGAATTCGAGATTTATAGGGTGTATGCGGATGACGTCACATTTATTGCGCTTGGAGGCCATACTGGAGTAGTGCATAACATTGCTCAGCATAGGAAAAACTTCATTTAAGCCAATTTTCTTTGGGAGATCTGGTAATTTTTTGTTATTGTTATTTTTCTCACATACTTGAGATAAAAATTCAACATATTTACAGCATCAATGCTCTCAAAAATATTGCATAGTGTTTTGAAACTGGCAAAATGATTTTTTTCCTATACCACCCATGTTATTGAGTTATCCAACATGGCGTCGACTTTAACATGAATGCATAGACCCTATAAAACAATTTTAACGTAATTTTTACAAAGAAAAAAGTTATTGAAGATATAGTATTAAAATTAAAATGGGTCAATTTGTGCTTTTTTTTTCTCTCTCTCGGCAAATGCGTTCTGGAAAAAATCTGAAACTTATTTTTCATTAAATGTTAATATTTAGTATTTTCTTGAACCAAAATGTAAAAAAATTCAAAGTGGGTCAAAATCGGATTTTAAATATAGATTCATTAGCAAAGGAGATTTTCCAACACTTTTTGACGCTTTGTTCAATTGTGACGATAGTTTTTGAGATACAATTTTTCGAAATTCATTTTTGGGTACAGCAACTGAACTTAATAAAAATGATAACAATAAAAATACACCGCTACAAAAGTAGTACCTGTATAATTTTTTTACTTTCTTCGCCTCCCGCGCCTCCCTCCTTCATAAACTACTTTGTGAGGAAAAATTAGCTAAATACCAATAATGGATCGACCACTTGCAAGAAACGAGCTCTTTAAAATAAATTTGAACATTTCGAGGAATTCTGCGTTTTTATTTGTTTATTTACTTTTTAATCATATTGATCACAGATTAAAAGCTATTGGATTAAAAAATTCTTTGACATTTGATTAAAAACACTTGCGAAAAATGTCTAATAACTCCGGAACCGGTGGAGTAGTTTCTCATGTTTTTTCCTCATCGTGTTTTTCCTCATCAGCGTAATTACATTAGGGGACTCTTAGCTTTCCCCACGCGCTAAACCGCGATGAGCTCCATTAAATCTAATGTTTCATTTTCTTGCTTTTATAATTTTATTTGTATTGTTTTGAACCAATTTTTGTTTAAAAGTCGTATTATTTTATAAGGTTTTTAAAATGCTGTAGATGACGAAGTGAAAAACTTTATTGATTTTCATCACGCCATATCAGTCTCAATATTGAAAATTTTATGCGAAAATTTCATTTGCATTATATTTATAATATAAATTAGGCCCTATGGATAAACTTTATTATTTTTATTTGAGCTCAATTTTTTAATTAAATTGAGGTGGATTATTTTTGTCATTTAAAATAAACGACTTGCTAATCGTTTATTAACCTAAAAATTTCTTGTGGTTACTCTGTAATAAGATAAAATTTAAAACAGATTTTGAATTTCAAAAATATGAAATACAAAAAAAAAAAAAAAAAAAAAAAAAACATATATTATATACTTTTTTTTAGGGGTGTGAATCCTTTTTTATTTTCCGGCACCGGCACCGGTGCCCTTAGTACGGCACCGAGCGGTGCTGGTGCCGGTGCCATTAAAAATTTTGGGCACCGGCTGGTGCCGGTGCTGGTGCTTTTTTAAATTTTGCGCACCGGCTGACGCCGGTGCCGGTGCCATTTTCAGATGTTGGCACCGGCACCGGAGCCGGTGCCCTTTTTTTTTTTTTCTTGGAAATTGTCTTGGTCTTTAATAAGTTAATAATTTTTTATTCTATTTTGTTATTTTTCTTAATTTTGCATTAAAAAAGCCAGAGTTAAATGTGAAATAAAATATACTATAGCGCAGGGGTAGAAGTGAGGCGGGACATGGCGGGACCTTTCCCGCCAAGAGATTTCCAGGCGGGACGAGTCCCACCTAGAAAGATTGGTCCCGGTGACCGTTTTTCTGATAAATATTGATAAACTTTACTACGAAAGATATCAGAAAAATCAATAAAAAAAAAAAGAAAAAAAAAGTAACTTGGAAATTAAAATATTATTTTTCATTACTTTAAAAATATTATTCATTGTTTTCTTCTTCTTTAATCTACTATTATACAGTAACTATAGTGTAGAATTAATATTATTAATTTGTTTGTTAATTTTATGATGAATGGTGATTTATATTCATTCAAGCAAACAAAAAATAAATATTTTTGATTTTGATTTTGATTTTTTTGTTGTTGATAAACTAGCACAATAATATATATCTAGGGAAATTAGAACCAGTTTCGATTTAACTAACCTTTAAAAGAAGAAATAATATAGAGCCTATCCAATTAATGAAACCTAAAAAAAAAAAAAAAAAAAAAACTCTTCAATAAAGCCCAAAAGTTTGTTGCTTGAGGTGCGATTCTTCATAGGCCTAAAAATCATAACAGCCTAGGATAGATCCGAGTTTCTCAGCCGGTGCTCCGTAGGCAAACCCATACAAAATAATAATAATAATAATTAAACAGCTATAGTGTATTACTGTACTTAATTTTGCCCCTATAAAATGATTCTTTAACGTCTTGCCAATGCAATATAAAATGTAAGAAAAATTAGGAAAGTGTGCTTCCAAAATAAAAATAATAAAAATAATAAAGTAATCTTTTGAAATAGATTTCACGTCCTTCGTAAAAATGTAAAATCGTCGATTTTACTTTTTGCGCCCGACCCCACATTGGAAAAAATTTTCCTGGTATCACCCCCCCCCCCCCCCCAACCATATATTCCTAGATCCGCCCTTGCTGCATAGCATCGATCCTATTCTCAGTTTTTGCATTTTTGTTTCTATATATATTAGCTCATTAACCATTATTAACATAAATTTTTCAAAAATAACAGAATTTAGGCTTTAATTTGATATATTGAACGATTGAGAAAAGTTAACTATTCTTAATTTTATAAAAAGCACTTAAAGTCGTTCAATTTTTTATAAACACCGTGCATATTTTGCTTAAAAAAATATTATTATAATTACGTACCTTATATTGATATGGTTAGCATGCTATTCAACGAAACTAAAATTTGTACAAAATACAACAAAAAGTACTTGGATAATGAGAGAATTAATGTTAATTATAGTTTTCTCCACCTAAAACTTAAAAAAAAAATTACTATAATAATAATAAATAATTAAATAAATAATTGTGTATAAATAAAATTTCAAAAATATTTATGACCTTGGATGGTCGGTATGATTTCAATAATGTAGCACACTAAATATGATAATTCCAAACAAAAAATGGCATGCGCATTTTTAAACTTACATATACCTATATATTTTATATGTATTTCATACTTAACAATTAAGACATTTAAATTAATTTATATCTGAACAAAACATAGAGTAGATAGTTTTTAGATAAAAAAAAAATCTCTCTTATGGCACTTATCGCCAAGGCATTCTTGGCTTGGCTTTTTGTACTTGGGTTCTTTGAGCAGTCGATGTACTTGGTGCGGATGGATCTGAGAAAATGCCACATATAAATTTAATGTAATATGTTAGGATATTATTAATTTTTTATTTCTATAAGTTATTCAAAATATATATTGATCATCATGCAGCAAAATGAAAAGTTACAACACTTTAAAAATTTCCAATGAATGAAGGATATACACTTTTAACAAAGTCATAGCTACCTGGAGATTCTACTATATTAAAACAGCTATAGGCATGCGATGCTCCAGGAAGTGACAATTTGTAAACTGTAGATCATTCATTCTTTCAAAATCTGTAAAGTGTAGTAGCTTAATTTTGGCACTACAATATGATCGATATATCATACATGTCCAAGTGAACAAAATAAGTTATAACTTCACAATTTCACTCAAAATGGACAATCTATATACACTTTTTGAATTCTAAAAGGTCATATATAGTCTTTTTTACTTGTCCTGTGAAACATGTAGAACCACCAAATTCATTTTCAATGAAATTTGTAAAGTGAATAAGCTCCATATTTATTCTTTGACATGTAAAGTTTTAGTTCTGCATGATTCTGTAAGGCTAACATTTTATTGCAGTCAGACCATTATATTTTATATGTCTTCAGCATATCATGGGGTTAGAGCGCAAACCGTGTATCTACAAAAGCAACAAGTTTCAAATTACTATACAAAAAGATAAGAGTTTCAACTTGGCTGCTTTTGTATAGGTTTGTGCTCTAACCTGATAATATGTTTTGGGGAAAGTTACACTTTAAAACAATAAAATTAACCACTCACCAGTCTCTGTAGAGAACAGATTTACTGCCACACGTCGCCGTTTTCGAGAGGGTTCTTCAGCTTCCTGTCAACGATTATAAAAAACAATAGAGTTGAATATTTATTATACATGTTGCAGAATAAATATCTATTTTTGTTTTACTTTTTAGGCAGAAATAAATATTGTTTGGAAGACAAAAAGAAAAAAGAAAGAAAGAAAGAAAGAAAGAAAGAAAGAAAGAAAGAAAGAAAGAAAGAAAGAAAGAAAGAAAGAAAGAAAGAAAGAAAGAAAGAAAGAAAGAAAGAAAGAAAGAAAGAAAGAAAGAAAGAAAGAAAGAAAGAAAGAAAGAAAGAAAGAAAGAAAGAAAGAAAGAAAGAAAGAAAGAAAGAAAGAAAGAAAGAAAGAAAGAAAGAAAGAAAGAAAGAAAGAAAGAAAGAAAGAAAGAAAGAAAGAAAGAAAGAAAGAAAGAAAGAAAGAAAGAAAGAAAGAAAGAAAGAAAGAAAGAAAGAAAGAAAGAAAGAAAGAAAGAAAGAAAGAAAGAAGCAATAGAGAAAAGAAAATGTTTTGATACAGCCAAAAGAAACAAGTGCTCAATCAAAAATGAAAGTAAAAAGTTTAGTTTTAAAAACTATGTTAAAATGTCAAAATATAACCATACCATAGTTTACTTAAAACAAACATGCAGAAATAAATAATGCATGAAAGTTAAAAATAATTTGGAATTTTTTAAAAGTCATGAAATTCAACATAGTCATAATACGAGAAATAAAAAGGCAAAAATTCAAAGTGTTTTATAAAAGAACGGAATTGTACAATAGGGGTCCTTTCTGTGGATCTCTAAACATTCATAATAATCTGCCATCCATCTTAAGAAAGGAATCAGATCAAATTGTTTTATTTATGACTCAGATATATAGTCATTTAAAGTAAATTGTCTTATTTGTTTATTTTTAAATTGTTTAATTGTTTTTGTATGTTCAAGTATAATTATTCTAATTGCTTATGTAGTTTTTAAGCAATAATCTTGGACTGGTGCGTATTTTTATGTATTAGCCCTATATGTATAGGTTGAAAGAAATGAATAAAGAATTTTGAATTTCTCACCTGAATTGACTCGTCAACTGTACTTTTCATAGTAGGAGTTGATACGTTTGAAACCTGATAACTTGTGGTGACCATCAAATCTGGGAGTAAGTGGCGTAGAGTTGGGAATGGCTTTACAACTTGAAAAGTGTTGGGATGCAGAACTTTGAACTCTTGACAGTGTGTGGTTTCTAGGTAGAATGTGGTGAAAACTCTATGACTCACACCCGTCCACAACTCTACCTGCGACTTTGGTTCTGGCTGTATGTATTTGAAGAACTTTGGATCATTGTCCACATGGGCAAACTAAAATAGCACATAAGAAATTTATAAAAAAATATATATATATTATGTTATGTATATTAAGGAAAATAAACCATCGCGGTTAGGTATGATAAATTGAAAGAAAAGGATAGGAGAAAACCAGCAAGGGCCTTACCATAGTGAAGAGAGTCCCATAGTTCGGTGAAAATCTTGCTAGCACAGATATATATGTGTTATTTTATATCTGTGCTAGCAAGATTTTCACCGAACTATGGGACTCTCTTCACTATGGTAAGGCCCTTGCTGGTTTTCTCCTATCCTTTTCTTTCAATTTATCATATATATATTATGTGGTTATAATTAAGTACTAAACTCTCACTTAGAATATATAGCAATGTTATAAGTCAGCAGAACCATCTAAAATATTGTCCTTGAAGAATCTCATTATAAGTGAAGTTTAATTGCAGAAGAAGTTTATTAAATTCTAATATAAAACAAAAATAATACATACAACGTTTCTAATGGCATTAGCCAGACTCAACAAATCATGCCCATTGTATTGGGTCTTGAAGCAGACCCTGCTCTCATTGGTAATCGGGCATGGTAAGGCAGGTACGATCCTTAGCAAACGCTTGGGATGCACTAGAGTTCTACACAAGTTCGGGCTCAAACAAGCTAACCAGCTGTGTGGCGATGTAGGAAGTACTACTTCTAAACTCTTATTAAGATTTGTCCTTAGCACTGCCACAGCCTTGGTATTGCTCTTGGCGAAATTGCTGAGATTCTGGAATACACATAATTTCTCACAATATATATACATACAAACATACAAAATAACAACATTATAGTACACCATTTAAAGTATATGATATACAACTAACATTTCCATATAGGTTTTAATTTCACAAAGCGGAGTAGGGTATGTATCTATAGCCACTCCACTCACTACTTTTATGCAAAAAAAATATATCAAGTCTTCCGAACAGAAATGTTGTTGTAGAGTTTTTTTTTTGTAATATGACCTTGAATCTTAGCCTATAGTATGTCAAAAAATAGCTTAGTAATGTTTTTGGTTTACTTACTGTTACAAAGAGTAACTTGTCCACAGGTTCATTGTAGTCAAAGCTCAGAAATTTATCCAGTTCACAGCAAGATGGCGGGTCTTCCCAGCCAAGTGAATATAGGGCCGAAGCCAGCACGTCACTCTTACTTCTCTCCCTTGCAAGTTCTTGCGCACTGTAGGAAAACAAAATTATTAAAATAATTTAGTGTACTGTCACTATATATTTTCTCTATTATCAATATTCTTTGATGTGATGAAGCATGTGAAAGAGAATGATTGGAGCAATCAGTGCTGGGGGATTTATGGTTTGGTAAAAATCTTGCTAGCTCACAAATAAAAACACAGGATAGCTTTTGGCACTACAAGAAAATGAGACACACACCGTTTTCTCTAAGTTTGCTGCTGAGAGCAATCCATTAAATTTTATTTTTTCTCTGCTTGCATTTTTTTATTATTATTATTATTTTTTTATGAAATACCTGTTTTGATATTCTTTTATCAGTCATTCTCTCAACATGACCAATAACCACCGTAACAGTTTCTTTAACTCCACATCTCTTCATCACCCAAGTATTCATCCTTACCCTATCAATCTAATCGTATTTTACCACACATTTCAAGAAAACTCATTTCAATAGCATTTACTTGATTTCTTGTAAAATAGATTACCAGAAACATGTTATTTATTAAAACAACACCTGCCTTTGGGTTTACTTACAAGTTCTTGAGATTGACATGGTTATCAACTGCAAACACAGTCCTTGCAAGGGAGATTAGCAATGTTGTGACTGCTGCAGGCTCTGGTTCTTCCTGCAATTTTAAAACATTTCAATTATTAACTTTGTTGCTAAAACAAGGAAAACTAAAAAAAAATAATAATAATAAAAAAAAAAAAAAAATTTGAGGGGTACACTTTATTGCATTCTAATTAAAAATGGGTATTGCCCTGAATATCTAAAAGATATGCAAAATTTCAAAATTTGAGTTCATTGAGTATTGAATGTCTTGAAATGATGTCACTGTCAGTAACTTTTTATTCCTATGCGCACATGCATATATAAGTTACCAACCATAAGTGCAGAGGTCATGTCTCAACTTTCAAAATATTAATTTAAAATAATAAATCAACTCAAAAATCAGAAACTTGCAAATCTATCAATTCACAAAGATGTCCTCTTTTAGAACATGAAATAACATTACCCATTTAAAATTATTCATAACAAAATAAAATTTTAGTCTGTAATTACAAACAGTGAGCCCAGTCTAAAAAAAAGAAAGTATATACACACACATCATTTAATTTTCATTTCATTCCTTCTTTTTTATTAATAATAACAATACAACTTTATTGAACTAAAAATCTTCATATTAATAATCAATTATTATTATTATTATGAGTTTTTGACTTATTATAGGTATAATATAATACAGTTATTTCAAAATCACATTTGTTATATAAAGAAAGTATGATAACGTTTTATATTAAATGGGTTTATACCATTTTCTATTATTGGGGGAAGGGGGGGGGGGGGTCTGATTCCAAATGGAAACTATGAACAATATTATTCAAAAATAATTGTTGTTCCACTTTACTCTGGCACTTTGTTATATTTAGATTGAAGTATTAGTCAGCAAGAATACTTCAAAACTATATTTTCATAGTTATTCTGTGGCATTAATATGAGAAAGACAAAATAGCTATATATTATGCAATGAGTTTCTTGTATTTTGACACATATTTTTGTATTATTTTCTAATTTTTTAATTGATTAAGAAGTTTTGTATAATTTTAAAAACTCATAATATAATATGTGACTTAAGTCACATTTCGAAAATTTTGGGTGCAAGCTTATAATTATATGCATAAAGTTAACAACTATATAACTTCATTATTATTATTTTCAAAAATTGATAGAATGTAATTAACGAACTCCATAAAATTATACAAAACACATATCAATAGCGTCAGGACAATGCCCTCTTTTAGAATTTGCAATAATAATAATAAAATCTAGATCTTCCTCATTTCCAATACTTATAAATTAGAGCAATTAGCAATAACATATTATGAAGACTGTGTGCTTGAGGGAAAGGATATAGTACATTGATTAGAGAAGCTGAAAACTAAAAAGCTAAGCCATTTGGTAGACAAATATGATAAGTTAATTAATGTAAAAATCAAACCCACCTGTAACTCACACACCACAAAGGGGAGTGAAGTGGGCAAAAAAGAAGCTGTTACTTTTTTCCCCAGAACAAAACTGAAGTTTGATGTATTTATTAGTCCTGAAATGTCAATTATAATGAAGATTACAAAAATTAATTAAAATGAAAGGAAATTTCCATGCAAACACATTAAAATAAAAATAAGGAGTAAAAAAAAAAAAAAAAAAAAAAAAAAAAAAAAATCCAGTTGATATTTATATGATGATAAAAAATTGAACGTAAAATTTAATACATAATAGTAAGAAGAGAAACATTGAATTAAGTTCAGCTATAAGAGTTTAATTGAAAGTAATAAAACGGAAAGATTCCCTAATTTGCTTAGTTAATTGGGATCAAATGTTCTAGCGTAGATGAGTGCTATATAAGAACATGTTAAAAGGCTAGGGATACTGTGTCAATAAAATGCAATATACCTAGTAACTCAAGTTTTCAAACTACATCAAAGATACAACATTATAAAAACAACATCTGACTTGCTGATCGTCTTAGACCAGTTTCGTTCTTCACCTAAACTCATCAGTACTCTAAGCTCTCTGTACACCACATCTGCAAACTGACTAGAGCTGACTATAAAAAATCTATAAATAAATCTAGCACTAGTATATATCTACACTAGAACATTTGATCTAAAGTCTCAAACAACTATACAAATTAAAGAATATGCCCCTAATTTATTAATTTTCTATCAACTTTTTTAATATCTCCCACTTTTTTCTATTAAATTTTATTTATTTTTTTAACATCATATATAAGAAAACATAAATGTAATAAATATGGTGACAAAACTGTCAATCATTAATTGCTAACTCAAAAGAGTTGTACGTAGAACGCTCTCAATACATCATTGAATTCCTATACGTTTTCTACTATACAAAAATTAAAAACAATAATATAAGGAATATAAGGAAAGTTGCAGGACCCATAACCATGATTAGAGGGGGAAAAAAAAAAAAATCTGAAATTATCATAGAGCCTTAAAGGAATAGACCAGAGAAAAACATAAGCATTTATATCAAAAAACACAATTGATGGGATTTACATAAGTAACTTCAGTTTGTCTCAAAACCCAACTGTAGCCCCGTAGCAGTGATCAGAAAATTCGATTTATGCAACCTGCACAACATTTTCATACTAATTTTTGCATGTTTCTGACGTCATAAATATGACTTTTCACGCAAATTGAATACTTTACAGTATTTTCATGCTCTCTCATGGGGCTACATTAATATTTAGGTAAAAATTGTCATCAGTTTTGAAGATCCCATTTTGTGTTTATTCATTAAAAAGCACATGTTGTTTTATGGGGTCTATGGCTTTAAAGGCATAGACAACATGAAAACATTAGCATTTATATCACAAAACACTTAAGGGGACTAAACGTAAATAACATTATATAATTGGTCTCAAAACCCAACTGTAGCTCCTCCGTAGCAGTGATCAGACCGCACAACATTTTCATACTAGTTTTTGCCTGTTTCTGACGTCATAAACAGAAACATTTAAGCAAATTGCATACTTTACAGTTTTTTCACGCTCTCTTGTGGGGTCACATTTAAATTTTAGTAAAATTTATCATCAGTTTTGTAGATCTCATTTTGTGTTAAGAATATGTTTTTTTTTCATGTTTTCTATGCCTTTAAGGTTAAATAAGGGGTGGGGGGAATGATATTTATAAATTTGTACTTTTATCGCAGTTGAAGCTATTTCTATACTGACATTTCACTTGCAAGAAATTATACTTTTTTAACTTTTCAACTTTAGTAAAATCACAGCAAAAAGAACATCACAGACAAATTTAAAGGTTTTTCATTGGGGGCAAAAAGGTTAAATAATATGATATATAAAATGCATAATTGCTTGCCTGAGAGGCCAATAGAAGGAAAAAATTAAACTTGGTGCATAGCCACCCACCATTAATGTCAAGAAAGAAAAATGAACAACCTTGTCATAAAATAGTGTTTATACTGTGTCACCATGCACTTCATTTACAATCATCATAGTTTTGATGTTAAAAAAATAAAAGTAATAATAGAGAATATTATATATATATATATATATATATATATATATATATATATATAAAGGCTATATTAAATCACATATACACTATAACATTTAATCCCAAGTTCTAATTAATTAACTACATATGCATTACACAATCTTTGTGTTTTATTAATTTTCAATTTTACATGCTATGATTGTTCTGATGCTTTTATAGTTTACCTGGTCTCAATGCTGATATTTGTTCAAGGTATGCCAGAACCTTGACCATCCCATAAAATAGTTTCTTCTTCAATGGCATTTTACATTTATCAACTAGTATTTCTGTGAGTGACATAGTTGCCTCTACATGAACACTAACTTCTGAATTGTAAATCTTGAAATTTACCAATCTGCACAGAGATAACACACATTTAATATACTAGTTAATTATAGCACACTAACAAATCATTACTATAATTTAATTGTAAATTGTAATATTGTGATTTTTAGCTATGTTGCTGCTCTTTTTTTTTATTGTTATTATTTTTTAATAATTATAATGAATTAATTTTTAAATGACTAGCTTGTGGTAGCTAATTTACAAAATAATATACATATTATGAGGAAAATTTAAGCAAATTTAAATTAATAATATAAAGAAACTGAAAGACTTATTGGGATGAACTTACTTGGCTAACATGTTCTTTGAGTTTCTTTCTAGTCTTGAGTATTCTTGTATGTTTTTTAAAATTTGCTTTTGGTGTTTATTAGAATGGAGATTTAAGGTGTTTTCAAGCACCTGATGAAACATCTCGGTTTTCAAGATGGAGGAACACCAGTTCAAATTTTCCTAGAGACAAACAGCAATACATTTATAATAGAATTTGTAAATTTTTCACAGAATACGGGCAAGCCAGTCTGTCACCAGCATTCCCGAGGTAAAGATGCATTGCCTGCTGGCAAGCTCAGCTGTGTATCTTTATCTCGTAAGTGTTGGATCGATGTGCTGATGAGTCCCAATGAACTACTAGATGTGTATCGTAATGCATTGAATGTATTATCACTCAGTTAATTAATTAATTAACTGCGTGATATTTAAATTTGATGGCATTCGATATATTGATAGTAGGTAGGGCAAAACACGTGTCCGCAACTTGGCAAAGTGGTAGATCAGGTAGTTTGATCACATCTCAATCACGGCAGTAAAATTTTCTCATTAGCAGCCTTGTGCTTGCAATTTTGCGTCCCCTTTTTTGTATCTATTTAATTAAAGATTTTCGCGTAATATAGCTTTCAATATAGGGTGCTTTATTTACAATTATCTATTACTTTTCTTTGATTTGCAATACATATATAATAGGTTCATACTGGCACGTGACGTGAAATATGTGTAACACCCGGGTTATGACTCTTTTAAGGACCCAAGAGGCCTTCAAACAGGAACCCCTCATCCGCTATCGCAGATTAACTCTTATAGGTATATACAGGTCAGTGGACAAAAGGTCCTACCTGTAAGCAGCTCACCGACACGCTATACCTACGCTATTCAAGGACTTTTTTTTCAGACATTCCTCTTATAGTCGGCCAAGCCTGGAATCAGCTCTGGATACATTAATATTAATTATACTCTATCTTCTTCCACTGCAACTACTGAATGATTCTTAAATTGGGTAAGAACATTACACTGGTAATTAAGTACCTTACAACTTACTTTAAAATGAAATGTACAGTTTCAGACAAATGAAAGGTAATCATTTAAACATGTTGCTATTTTGAGCGCCTCAAATTTTATGTGGAAACGATATAGTTACGTCATATTCACGTGTTTTGATGCACGCTCAGGTGTAGCGTTTCTATCAGGAGAGCTGCTTCATATAGCCAGCACTCCTCTTGATTAATGTAAATATAACGTAATAATAATGCTGTTCGTAAACCCTGTTCTTTGCACCAAAAATGACGATCACCTATGTTTATTCAAATGGAATGCGCATTTTTTGATGCAAGAGAACAGGGTTTACGAACAGCATTAATATAGTTTCCACATAAAAGTTTGAGGCACTCAAAAAAGCAGCAAGTTTAAATTATTACCTTTCATTTGTCTGAAACTGTGCAGTCTTTTTCATAACAAATTGAATTCTATTGGCATATGGAATAACAAGTATATAATGTACTTTTGCGTCAACTGAAATATCTATCTGATTGCATTGTAAGCAAATAGAATTCAATGTTTTTATGACAAACACTTTACATGCACCAATGGAGAGAGGAAGGACCTTAAAATACAGTATGTAATTTATACAAAATTATTTCTCCCATTCATTTCAATTCTAATCTACAAATCAAGCAGTGCATACAGTGTGCTTGCATTTATTATCCTAACTCAATCATAAAGCCGCACGTACTCTAATGGATATTTGCAGGTTATTTTAAGTTGCTTTGACAAATACATTGATTCAAGATCAATTTTGATGCCATCATCAAAATTCGATGGTTTTTATGAACACGTCTGCCAGTCATTGAGCTTGGAACAAAATGCATGAAAAGTATGTACATTTTGTGACAATTAAAATAAAAATAATAAAAACTTCTCATTATCTCAGCAAAGGCATATGCCTGTAAACAAAATGCATTTTTTCTTCTTTAAATTGAGAAATTGTTACTAATTAAACATAAGATAGCATTTAAATCATCCCACGCTAGGGATATCATTTATTTGCACAACACAACAAACATTCATGGTACTGCGAAAGTGATAAAACTTCGCAGAACTGACAACCACAAGCAGAACATCATGCACGTGCAGTCATTTAACTTAGCAAAGCCAAGTTATATAACGCCCAACTTTTGAATGTTAGTATTAAATATCATACCAAAACAACTCAAAATTAGCAAATATTTTCTGCTTAGCTCCCAGTTTACCTGTACGCAACTTACAGACAAAACAATCATAAATAAACAAAACACAAAAAGCATAAGTTGTTACAATGATTTTTATTAATAAATTGTAAACAATCACCATCAATTAATATTAATCATTACAACAGATTTTTTTTTACTAATTTTACAAACAAGCTAGGATAAACTTGATATTAAATAGAAGTTTACAACAAAAAATAATTACAGAACCAAAGCCTATACTGCGCTATATAAGAAGCATTGCCATATCCGTGCATCCTTGCAAAATATAATAATAAAACTCACCCTAATATAGTCACTGTAGCTGAAAAGGTAATGAGTACTGTAGTAACAAGTGTACTTGGTTTTCTTGTCAGTCTTAGTCATTAAAAATAGTAACAATAGTAAAAGCTTTCCAACAAAAAATGCTGTGTAAAAAGCAATTACAATATTATTAATATTTTATCCTAGACATAATAGACAATACCAACTACACTATAAGCACAAAGTATAACACTGATGAGGTATGTACTTCTCACTGAAAAGTCTTCGCACAGCATACTTTGGATACAGCATACACCTGCAAAATAATCAGAAAAGGCACACAAAGTAAACAGTCTTTTGACAAAGCAAAAAATTAAATAAAATAATAATTAGTAAATGACAAAATAATATTAATAATAAATTTTGTTATAATGTTGATAAAATTTGAATTCATTCAGCATTCCTTACAATTAACATGAAAAAAGTTATTTTACAAGTAATAAATTTACTAAAATTATCACAACTAGATAAACTAAGAAATAGGATTGACTGAAAATGATTGCTAAAAAATCATTTAATTAAGACATTATTTTATTTCATCATACATAAAAAGTGAAATTTTACTTATCTAAATTATAATCCAGATTAAGGAGCCAGTACATCATCTGGTGGAGTTGACTTTTCATTACTCAAACTTGAAATCTTCTCCTTCTTGGCACAGGCAGAGAATTGTTGTAACTGTATGCTAAGGTGGGTAAACTAAGCAAGATGCTAAGCAAGGTACGTAAGGAGAGGATGGACTTTGTCGAGGGTAGGGTACAAAAGAGTACAAACTGTGGTAATAATGACACTATATATATATATATATATATATATACTTTTAAAACAAGTGATAATTTGTTATATAATAAATTTTAAAGAAACAGATAGGACAAACTAGCAAGAGTTTTAATTACCATAATAAATATTTTGCTAACACTGAGATTTATAAACACATTAAGGTTATAGCTTTTGGCACTATAAACTCCCATATTTCTCTCAAGTGTGTAAGGACTAAGAAACTCATTCCATTTTTTCAGCAGTTTACTGCCGAAAGCTAACCAATATGTCTTTTTCTTTTATCTCTTTGTTAGCAATATTTTTTTTTACCAAAAAGCTATGATCTTCACAATGGTAAGGCCAGCGCTAGCTTTAACCTATCATTTTCTTTCAAATTTATCATAGCTATTCAAATTTTTTTTTTTTTTTTTTTTTTTTTTTTTTTTACTATCTCAAATTTTTTATATATAGGCCTTTAGTCATATATAAATATTTATATATTATATAATAATATAGGCCCTACATTATATGTACATAACATTGAACACAAGTACTGCCATTATACTAAAAAACTGCATTTTTATTGGCATATGGAAATAACATGTATTTAGATAGTTTTGCATAAACTGAAATCTCCACCTGATTGCATTGTCTGACCATAAACTAATAGAAATATATTTATAAATAAAATGAGTGTATAGAACATCACGGAACAACAAGCTTTCAAAATACCTGCATGTGTGAATGATGAGAAAAAATGTGGCAGCGTTGTTGTTCAATGTTACATACATGACTGCATGTAGCGCAAGAAATAAATGACACATGCTTTGTACTTACATCATCATGGCTCACACCACCGACTGTCCTGAAAACAGAACAAAACTTCAGTTAAGATTATCTTATAGCATTGCAAACCATAAAGTTTAACATTCATGGTTGGTCATCATCTATATTGTACCATTATTATTTTGAATACTATTAATTTGTAATGGAGAAAAGATAGAGTTTGTAAATTCTTTTAATTATCTGGGGGTTATTATGCAACAGACGGGGAAATCTTTCTCTAAACATGTCAAAGAACGCTGTCGAAATGCAATGTCATCTTCATTCGCTATCTCAAATCTAAATTCGTTATCTTTGGAAACAGCTATTAAACTGTTTCACCTGAAAATCTCTCCAGTTGCTTTGTACGGCATTGAAATTTTCTGGTCATTTATGTCTATAACAGACTTCAAAAATCTAGAATCTGTTAAGTCTCGGTACTTAAAACGGATACTTTGCTTGTCAAAATTTACTTCGTCAAGGCTGGTTTACGAGCTAGCAGGGGAGGAGTTATTTGTAACGGAACTACAAGTGAAATTTAAATTGTTAAAAACAGATAATTACATTAAATTTGTTAAGGATAGACTAAGTAAAACTGAAGATATCAGCCTGGCCTTCTATAATACCCCTGCATTTAATATTAATAATATTAATGGGTGGAAAGGCCCAAACTGTACAGACAGGCATGTTTTTACCCGTTATGCGGTGCATGGTTTCCACCATGTAATCTGTCAAATTAAAGAATTTCACGAGTGTAATGATAAATGTGTATGTGTATTATGTAGTGGCCTATGTACTAGGTACCACTTACTTCATTGTCCATCTCGGACCCTATCATTAAGTCAATATGCAAAAAGGTAGACCTATATAAATATGTATAAGTACACCTTGGTGTTTAATAAATAAATAATTTAACAAATACTATTAATTTTTAGAACACATATTAAAAATTAGGTGCAATAAGAGAATATATATATATATATATATATATATATATATATATATATATATATATATATATATATATATATATATATATATATATATATCAGGGGCGGATCCAGGAATTTTGTTTGGGGGGAGGGGGGGCGATCTTCCAGGAAAATAAACATGAAGGACTTATCAAATCTCTCGGGATTTTGCAAAGATGCTATATCTTATTATGCTATATCTTTTTAGTTTTTAGTGTGGAAAAAGACAGTGACTATTAAGAGCACAATAAATAATATTGCTTATTATTATTACGGAGTATCTTTTATGGTCAATCCAACCTTGGTTAACTACATCTCAATAGTGTCCCCCCAGCAATGGCAGTCAATTTCAGCAAGTGTAACCATGGAATTACTATTGTTAATTAATCCTATACACGTAACATACCTTGATCTTTCTCTTTGCTTCTTTGAGTTCCCTTGAACTTCTCTATGAATTGAACTCAACTCCTCTGATACACTCTCTATAACGTCCTCTTTCATCTCAATGCTGTGTCTCTGCTGACTTCTGGACGAGTTTGCAGATGCAAGCTGTAGCTGAAATATGAAGCAAATAAACATCAATATAATATTTACAAGCAAACAACCATAATTATGATAAAATACAAATCCCATATCACAAATATATCTGCTAACATTTTTGTGAAAGAAAAAAAAAAAAAAAAAAAGTAAGGTAAAGTGAGAGTATTAGCCTATATAATCACAAATACCTAAATAAAATTATTTATCTTGAAACTTATTTCTTTGAAGTTATGTACAATATTAATGCCGATTATATATTTAAATATAAACAACAAAAACCTGCCTCGGACAGGCAGCGTTATGGTGAGCAACGGTGTCTGAAATCGGACGGCTCACCAGCAGGACTTGACTTGGCGCGATCTTGGTTAATTGGTACATGGAATGTGAGAGGAGTCAGTGGTAAGGAGCAAGAGTTGGTGAGTGTGATGTGTGAAAGAGGATTAGATGTATTGTGTGTAACTGAGACAAAGAGGAAAGGGAAAGATGTGAGTAATATTCGTGCACTTGGTAGTGGTAGAGAGAAGGATGTGAGTGGAATGGATGACGGGTTTTTAGCATTATGGTCTGGGGTGGGTTCAGATGAGCATGGAAGTCAAGGGGTTGGGATAATTTTAAGTAACAGAGTAAAAAGTATGATGAGAAATTATGAATGTGTGTCCCCAAGGTTGATGTGGATGAGAATGAAAGTGGGTATTACTAGGGTTGTGTTTGTGGTATGTTATGCACCAGTGGATGGAGAGGATGATGATGTAAAGGATGAGTTTTGGAGGCAGTTGAGTACTGTCCTAAGTGAATGTGAAAAGGGAGAGCGAATTATTGTGTTAGGAGATATGAATGGTTGGGTGGGTAGGAAAAGAAGTGGTTTGGAAGATGTGGTTGGTAGATTTGGTGACTCTAGAGTGAATGGTAATGGTGAAAGTATCGTAAATTTCTGTGTGGAACATGAGTTGTTTGTATCGAATACATGGTTTAAGCATAAAAGAATACATGAGTATACATGGGTGCGCAATGAGCAGAAAAGTATGATTGACTTAATTCTGTATGATAACAGACTGAAAGGAAAGGTGAAAGATACAAGAGTGTGTAGAGGAAGTGAATGTGGTACAGATCATTTTTTGGTTGTGTCTAGAGTAGATCTAGGAAATAAATGGATTGAGCATAAGAAGGTAAAAGTGGTACAAAAGAGAATAAAAGTGGAAAAATTACAGGAGGTGGAGGAGAGAAGGATGTATACAAAGGGGATGAACGAGAGGTTATTTCTGGTAACAAAAGAGTGGGAGAAAAAGGTTATGACTGACTATGATGTTGAATGGGGGTATAAGGTAATTAAAGAAGCTTGTGTGGAGACTGCAAGGAAAGTATGTGGTGAGGCTGTGGTTGGTCGTATAGCTGGGGATGCATGGTGGAATGATGAGGTACGAGAGGCTATTGAGGAGAAAAAGAGAGCATATTTGAAGATGATTGATGCAAAAAATGAATTAGAAAAAAAGGAGTTATTTATAGTGTATAAAAAGAAAAGAATGAATGCAAAAAAGAGTGTGCTAGAGAGTAAGTTGAATGCAAGGAGAGAATTTGAAGAGAAAATGCAAAGTGAATTTATGGGTAATAGAAAAATGTACTGGAAGATGGTGAATCAAGTGAGAAAAGGAAGTAATAGTAAAAGTGCAGGCGGAGTAAAGAATGAAAGAGGAGAAATTGTGTGGGATGAAGAGAAGGGAAGAGAATGTTGGCGAAAGTATTTTATGAATCTGTTTTTGGATGGAGGGGAAAGGGAAGAAAGAATGGAGGAGGAAAAGGAGAATGAATCAAACGGAGTAAATGAGGAGATGATTGAGTTTCGATTGAATGATTTAAAGAATACTGTAAAAAAGTTAAAAAATGGCAAGGCAGCTGGAGTAGATGGAGTAACAAGTGAAATGGTAAAGTATGGAGGAGCGTCTCTGGAAGTAAAAATGTTACAGTTATTTAATATGTGTTACAAATGTGGTAGAGTACCTGAAGACTGGGTATGTGCTGTGATTGTTCCGTTATATAAGGGGAAAGGGGATAAGTATGACTGTAAAAATCATCGTGGAATTAGTTTGTTAAGTATACCTGGTAAAATGTACGGGGGGATGGTGATTGATAAGGTGCAAAAGGTTACACAGGGTCATATCTCAGAAGTGCAATGTGGTTTTATGCCCGGCAGGGGCTGCACTGATCAGATTTTCACTGTGCAGCAGTTGATTGAGAAATGTATGGACGCAAGAAAGAAAGTATTTGCTGTGTTTGTAGATCTAGAGAAAGCATATGATCGAGTGAACAGAAGTATGATGTGGAGTGTATTAGATGAATATGGGGTGAGAGGGAAGTTACTTGAGGGTGTGAAAGCCATGTATGCAGGTAGTAAGGCATGTGTGAGAGTAAACGGAAAGTTGAGTGAGTGGTTTAAAGTGGGTAGAGGCGTTAGGCAAGGATGTGTGATGTCGCCGTGGTTATTCAATATTTTCATGGATAAATGTATAAAGTTGGCTGAAAAGTATGGAAGTGGAGTAAACGTAGGTTTGTTAATGGTGTGGATGTTGTTGTACGCTGATGATGCGTTGATGGTGGCTGAGAGTGAGGAAGAATTGCAAGAGATGATTGATAGGTTGGAAGAAAGCACAGAACAAATGGATCTGAGAATAAATGTTGGGAAAACTAAAGTAATGGTATTTGGTGGAGAAAAGGATGATGGAAATGAATTCACACTGAATGGAGAAAAGCTGGAAAGAGTGAAAGAGTTTGTATATTTGGGAAGATTATATCAAGAGAATGGAAGTATAGATGGGGAGATTGAGAGGAGAGTGGCGGCAGGTAGGAAAGTAGTTGGCAGCATGGCAGGATTGGCCAAGAGTGATGCTTTATCAAACAAAGCAAAACTTACAGTGTACAATTCTGTCTTACTCCCAACTATCTTATATGGTTCTGAATCATGGGTATGTCAGAGTAGGCATATGAGTAGGGTGAATGCTGTTGGTATGAGTTTTCTCAGAAGTATGTGTGGTAAAACAAGATTAGATAGGGTAAGGAATACTTGGGTGTTGGAGAAATGTGGAGTAAAAGAAACTGTGACTGAGAAGTATGAGAACAGTGTATTACGATGGTTTGGTCATGTTGAGAGAATGGGTGATGAAAGAATAGCAAAGCAGGTATTTCATAGTAGAGTGGATGGAAGGAGAGATAGAGGCAGGCCTAAAACATCATGGTCTGAGGTGGTTGGAAGATGTTTGAAAAATAAGAATGTACGCAGTATGAAATGCAAAAGGAAATGTATGAAACAAGGTATGAGACTGGCGGAAGCAAGTGAAGTATGTCAGGATAGGAAGTTGTGGAGGTCTATCACTGGGTCAGGATAAAACATCTGTGTTGTTGGCTTACCCCGAAAGGGATTAATAGCGTCATGATATGTATGTATGTATGTATATATTTAAATTTGAAAAAGCGATATATGCGTTTGGAACTAATTTTTTGATGCTGTGAATAAGTTATTTTGCATCTTGGCGTCACATGCTTTTGTTATGGGCCATGAATGAACCTGAAGGATAATAGCTTCCAGAATTAAGCTAACGGGTATCAGTTTTTTTCCTAACAGAGACCTTGCAGTAGGTTTTTTTTCCTCTCTCTTTGCTAGCAAGATTTGTCACCACAATGAACTTTGCAATGGCAAGGCCAGCGCTGGCTTTAACCTATCCCTTTCTTTCAAATTTATCATAGCTATTCATGATGTTATTATTTTTTTTTTCTTTACTATCTCAAATGTTTTTTATATATAGTCATATATAAATATTTATATATTATATATAATATAGGCCCTACATTATATGTGCATAACATTGAACACAAGTACTTCCATTATACTAAAAAACTGCATTTTTATTGGCATATGGAAATAACATGTATTTAGATAGTTTTGCATAAACTGAAATCCAGGCTCGGACTGGCCATAAGTGCAAGTCCGCAATTGCGGACGTGGCCCCTCCTGATTGGAGGCCCCTAAAGCCCAAAAAGGGGCGTAACTAGGGTGTTACGCCCACTTTGTGGCCCCTAAAGAGGGTGTTACACCCCTTTTGCGGACGAGGCCCCTTGATTGTCAGTCCGACCCTGCTGAAATCTCCACCTGATTGCATTGTATGACCATAAACTAATAGAAATATATTTATAAATAAAATGAGTGTATAGAACATCACGGAACAACAAGCTTTCAAAATACCTGCATGTGTGAATGATGAGAAAAAATGTAGCAGCGTTGTTGTTCAATGTTACATACATGACTGCATGTAGCGCAAGAAATAAATGACACATGCTTTGTACTTACATCATCATGGCTCACACCACCGACTGTCCTGAAAACAGAACAAAACTTCAGTTAAGATTATCTTATAGCATTGCAAACCATAAAGTTTAACATTCATGGTTGGTCATCATCTATATTGTACCATTATTATTTTGAAAAAATATTTAGAAAATAGTTGGTAGAGATTAGAGCATGTTGAATTGAAAATTAATAAAACGCGAAAATTCTCTAATTTAAATAGTAAATTGGGACTAGGGATCAAATATTCTAGCTTGAGCTAGTTAAAAAGTAGACGTTAAAGGGATGGAGGTATAGTGTCAAAATAAAATACCATGTGCCTAGCATCTCACGTTCTCACACTACGTCAAAGACACAACATTATAAAACAGCATCAGACTTACTCTTTGCCTTAGACCGGTTTCGTCCTTTACCTAGGACTCATCAGTAAGGCTCGGCAGAGAGCTCTGTACAGCTAGAGATGGCTCACACCACATCTGCTAACTGACTGAGCTGAGGAAGCAAGTGGCAGTCGCGTTTTTATACGCGATGCCCCCGCAGCTGCACGCGCTGATTGGTTAAAATCGCGCGCGCAAACTCGGCTTGCTGTTTAAAACCTCTCATCCTCACACTGTAATATAAAATCGTGTCTAAGAGGGGTGTAAGACAGGCAGCCAGCAAGCAATAGTGTCCTCCCTCACTTCCCAGAGTTCCCCAACTCTAGAAAGATCGCGAGAACGCTACGCCTACCGACTGCACAGTATCGTGATTCACGCTAGTTACATCGCTTTATATGTTGACACTGGGGTAGGAAAAGCAAAAAGATGATAGAGTAGGAGAGATAGAATAAATATTATGCACTTTGGCATATAGTTTAATTAATTTAGTACATGCTCTTATTGACGTTGGCAAGTATAAGGGCCGAATAAAATAAAAATGAAAGAATATTATTTACAAAAGCTTAAAATTAAAACAAAAAGATCGACTTGGCGATAATATGCGTATTAGGAAAAAACCATCGCGGTTAGTATTAATGAGTTTAAAAAAATATTTAGAAAATAGTTGGTAGAGATTAGAGCACGTTGAATTGAAAATTAATAAAACGCGAAAATTCTCTAATTTAAATAGTAAATTTGGGACTGCCGAGCCTTACTGATGAGTCCTAGGTAAAGGACGAAACCGGTCTAAGGCAAAGAGTAAGTCTGATGCTGTTTTATAATGTTGTGTCTTTGACGTAGTGTGAGAACGTGAGATGCTAGGCACATCGTATTTTATTTTGACACTATACCTCCATCCCTTTAACGTCTACTTTTTAACTAGCTCAAGCTAGAATATTTGATCCCTAGTCCCAATTTACTATTTAAATTAGAGAATTTTCGCGTTTTATTAATTTTCAATTCAACGTGCTCTAATCTCTACCAACTATTTTCTAAATATTTTTTTAAACTCATTAATACT
This sequence comes from Ecdyonurus torrentis, assembly GCA_949318235.1. Taxonomy (NCBI): domain Eukaryota; kingdom Metazoa; phylum Arthropoda; class Insecta; order Ephemeroptera; family Heptageniidae; genus Ecdyonurus; species Ecdyonurus torrentis. The sequence goes on along the minus strand of OX439128.1, from coordinate 51,013,326 downwards.
AACCGCGATGGTTTTTTCCTAATACGCTTATTATTTTGAATACTATTAATTTTTAGGTGCAATAAGAGAATAATAACATAGCAACAAAAAAAATTTGAGAATGTTATTTTTATTTTTTAACTTTCCATCAAAATATTGTGGAAATAATTTGAAAAATATAAAAAAATTCTGACTACTACTATAACAAAACATTGATGATTAAGGGAGTTTTTTTCCCACGCAAAATAATGCAAAAAAAAAAAAAAAAATTAATAAAATCATATCTCTCTCTCTCTCTCTTTCTTGGGATTTTGCAAAGATGCTATATCTTATTATGCTATATCTTTTTAGTTTTTAGTGCGGAAAAAGACAGTGACTATTATTATTACGGAGTATCTTTTATGGTCAATCCAACCTTGGTTAACTACATCTCAATAGTGTCCCCCCAGCAATGGCAGTCAATTTCAGCAAGTGTAACCATGGAATTACTATTGTTAATTAATCCTATACACGTAACATACCTTGATTTTTCTCTTTGCTTCTTTGAGTTCCCTTGAACTTCTCTATGAATTGAACTCAACTCCTCTGATACACTCTCTATAACGTCCTCTTTCATCTCAATGCTGTGTCTCTGCTGACTTCTGGACGAGTTTGCAGATGCAAGCTGTAGCTGAAATATGAAGCAAATAAACATCAATATAATATTTACAAGCAAACAACCATAATTATGATAAAATACAAATCCCATATCACAAATATATTTGCTAACATTTTTGTGAAAAAAAAAAAAAAAAAAAAAAAAAAAGTAAGGTAAAGTGAAATCACAAAGGTAATCACATATACCTAAATAAAATTATTTATCTTGAAACTTATTTCTTTGAAGTTATGTACAATATTAATGCCGATTATATATTTAAATTTGAAAAAGCGATATATGCGTTTGGAACTAATTTTTTGATGCTGTGAATTAGTTATTTTGCATCTTGGCGTCACATGCTTTTGTTATGGGCCATGAATGAACCTGAAGGATAATAGCTTCCAGAATTAAGCTAACAGTTATCAGTTTTTTTCCTAACAGAGACCTTGCAGTAGTTTTTTTTTTTTTTTTTGCTATGCAACTATGAGCTCTATGAAAAGAACAGATAAGATTCAAGGCTGCATCTAAAAAAAAAAACTGTATCACGAGGTTTCTATTTGGTTGAAAGACTTGATATATTACCCATATACATAATAATAATTCTAAAGAATGTTTAACTTACCATAATCAGAGCCTCTTTCAAAATGTCCTGTGACTTCTCTAGCATGTTCGTCAGTCTCATCATTAAGTTTTCTTGTTCAGCCACACGAGAACGCAGTGCCTGCATCTGTTGAACACAAAACATAGACTTTAGACTAAAGTAATAAAAATAAAAAAGATACAATATAAAATGAAACATTATATTTACATACAATTTTGTTAATTAAAAAAATAATAGCCTATTTATAGATGCATTAGCTAGGTAAGCAGAGTAAAACGCATCTGCAAGTTGCAGTAATGATGTTTGTAAACCCTGTTCCCTTGCTCCAAAAAATGCACACTTCCAATTAAAAAGCATTAGGTGATCATTATTTTTGTGTGGTTTGGAGCACGAAAAACAGAGTTTATGAACATTTTTTTATTTATTTAACTCAGACCACATTACATAATTTCATGAGGTCCATTCAATTTTTTTGCTTCAGAGAGCCTGGCATTACTGGCATTATTAGCCTTGCATCATTGCTATCTTACTGGCAAACAACAAGAGGACACATATGAATGGCCCGCCATGCCATAGGCAGTTGAAAACGATTGACTATGTTCGTGTTGAATGTCCCTTTCAACAGAACACAACAACAACAAAACCACGGTGCTTTATGTTATTTCTTATTATTATTATTTACTATCAGGCATTGGGAATTTACTTATTGCTTACATAAATATGTTATGTTATAGTGACAAGAACAGATTTTTTTTTTTTTTTTTTTTTTTTACATGTATTGTATAAGTTTATACTGCAGTACACATATAACTCACCTGAGAATCTTTTGTCAACTCATCTGCATTATTATCCATGGTGTGTGGTTTTGTTATTTTTAGAGCCAAACTTTCACCACTCTGCAAATACATTATTATATAGTATACATAGTATTTTATAGTATTATATATTATTATATTATTCTATATGGTTACGTATTATGTATATTGGAATCGTCTAACAATATACGTCTAACGTCTGGAACGCTTAAGGGTAACAATAAGACCCAACTGTACATTGTGCTTTTGAACCCATTTTTATGACATTACTTTGACTTCCAAATCCACTCCACGTTCTCACAAGAGGAGTGTGACGAAATAAGGTGCATGGCTGGACTGTCTCACGGACATTTATTCTTTGCTATTCATTAATAGCAGTAATAATAACATTTTCATTATTATATAACCCCGCACTTAACTGATAATTGTCATTATCTGACATCAGCTAATTAAGTCTACACCTTTTATTTCGACCACCTGCTATATTAGACACACAAATTAGCAAATATCAACAAAGGAGGATTTTGTAGCAGTTCTCCTTCATTGCTCAGCCACTTATTCTCACAGTTTCTTACTTGCTCATTCTTCTTTGTTATTTTGAGTTCGTCCATATGTCAGTCCAGAAGACAACAATGCATACGTGACTTGAAGACTTGAAGAGCAACAAAGAGCAGCTGTGTCAGCCAATAGCAGCACACATCGCTGCAGTACCGTACTGCACCTAAAAGTACGTATGTACTGAGCAGGTAGACTGAGAAATAGACTATGCGTACGACCTGACAAAACATAAAATTAATGTAATTATTATAATTAATAACAATAAGCTGATCCATATTGTAAAAATATAGTATTAATATGAATTACACACAGACACAGAGCACACAGGGATTGATTGGAAGTTGGAAAGGAGCACTAGAAAGTCTATATAGTATTAATATGAATTACACACAGCACACAGGGATTGATTGGAAGTTGGAAAGGAGCACTAGAAAGTCTCATGAAAAACGCCAACCAGCCATATATGTATATGATGCCCAGCAAAGCAAATAATAAGAACTATAGGCAAAGAGCTCGTAAATAAAACAAACAATAAATAAACACTTTTCCAAACATATTTTCAAATGCACGTTTATCAGTTTTTAACTACACGAGAATTACAATTTTTAGTTTAAAACATAACATAAATAGTTAAAATAATAAAACATAATGTATATTATAAATATATATTACCTAACCGGTCACGAAACACGTTCTCGCTTCCGACACACAAACGTCCAACGTCTACGCCTACAAGATTCTGATCACGTTTGTAATTTCGAATTTCGATGCGCAACTTTTTAACGTAAAGGCCAGTACGGCCAGTAGGCGAGTAAACCGCCACACCGCGCTATTTTTTTTTTTCTTCAAAACTTTTAAAACATCAGCTCGTCTAGTTTCATTATAAGCTCGTGCAAATAAAAGAATCCGAGAAACTAAAAATTTAATTTGGATTTAAAAACTTATAGTGTTTACAGTTATTTTAATTAAATATAAATTCTTAAATAATTATAAGCTGTTTTAATGAATGATTAATAAAAGACAAAAATTAAAATAAAGACAAAATATAATTTATAAATATAATATTTATATATATATATATTATATATATAATATAATATATAATATATATATATATATATATATATATATATATATATATATATATATATATATATATATATATATATATATATTATATATATATATTTTATATATATCAATATCAATGTACATCAATTTACAATCATCTTTCAAAATTCTTAATATCCCTAAATTGTAATAATAAAAATGTGAGGAACATAGTTGTCGATTTGATGTGTAAATGTGTCTTGTATAACTTAAAAGAGTTCTATGAGATTGACGCTGAATTATTTATACAAATATTTCAAAACAAGCACAAAGTTGCAAATTTGTGAGTTGTAGCAGAGGAGGGACTATTTTTGTATATTCTGTAAATATTTATTTTTTATTTTTTCCTTGGACAAGATCTATATTACTGTATGTAATCTTCTGATCAATAAACTTATTTATTTATTTATTTATTTATATCTATTTATATATATATTTATAATATTTATATATATAATTTAATTTATAGGATTTAGGCATTTTAGGCATATATATATATAAATAAGCAATTCTTACAGAGAAACTTTGATTTGAGAGTATATTTGATGCCACCATACCCTATGGGTATACAAATTTTCAAGTTTCGAAAAGTCACTATTTTTTTTTTCTTGATTGGTTAAGGATTCGAGATAATAAATTTTTAAAGTTTTCATTAACCCATCTGCCAACAACTGAGACCTGCAACTGCTGAGTCTCTACTATAGAACGTTTTCAGTAATTTTATTTGTTGCATGGATGGTGACAAACAGCAAGACATTATAAAACTAAATTGTATGTACGTAAAAAAAAAAAAAAAAAAAAAAAAAAACTGTTTATATTCTAGGGTAGGTGAGTGAAATATTTTTTACATAATTTTTGTGAAATACAATGCAAGTCTCCATTTAAATATAAAACAAAACTTGGATATTGCTCCTAATAAAAGTAATAAGTTTAATGTTATACCTAATACCACTGCAGGTATTACGGTATTACATATATTATATGACAAAGACAATCCAATCACAGAGCATGACACTACTCTGTAACACAAGTTTGTTCTGTAAACTACCAAGACAAATTAAGCTTGGAGTTAATTTAATTTTTACACCTACGATTTATTTGAAAAAACAGTTGCTATCAACAGGCGAGATGGATCTTACTCAATCTCTGTATGTACAGATCTAGCCAAAAGGAGACAATTAAAGTTGTTGTCATTGAGTACACATTACACACAATGTGATATCTCTATATCATTTAAATTAGCTTGTTTTTTTATTGCAGAATCTTATATTGTAAAAGGATTAAAATCTCAGGCTTAAAAACTTCAAAATGTTTTTCTATTTTGGTTCAATAAATTATAAAATACTTCTTCTTTCTCAAGAATCTTTCAATCACTTTTCACGCTAAAATATTTTAGGCCCACTTTTTTCCTCTCCTCTCAATATTTTGAGTTATAAGAAGAAAAACATTTCAATCCTCTTATCATTACCATAGTACGGTCATTTTACTAAAAATTGAAATTCTGTTGGTCTTTAAGAATAACATGAAATTAAGATAGAGTTTGGCGTCAACTGAAATCTCCAACTGATTGCATTGAATGGCCGCATAAGCTAATAGAAATTCATTTTTTAGTAAACCGACAGTACATTTTTAATCATTTTATTTGTTTCATGGATGGGTGACAATCCATGTCATTTTAATATGTAACTAAATTATACGTAAGTAACAAAAAAAAAAAAAAAAACGCTAGAAACTGTATACTTTAGGTTAGGTGAATGAAATATATACTTTGTTATATAATTTCAGTGAAAAACATTGTAAAAGTCTTCAGTAAAATATAAAACTTGGATATTGCTCCAAATATAAGTAATAAGTGTGATGTTAATCTAATACCACTGCATGTACTACATATTATTTGAACAAAATCCAATCACAGAAAACTACTCTGTACTCTGTTCTGCAACACAAGTTTGTTTGGTAAACTACACTTAAAAATTGAGCTTGGCGTTAATTTAATTTTTACACCTACGATATATTTGAAAAATAATTTGCTATCAACAGACGAGATGGATCTTACTCAATCTGTGTATGTACAGATCTGGCCCAAAGGAGACAATTAAAGTTGTTGTCAGTAGTTTTCAGTGAATACACATTACATACATTGTGATATTTCTATATCATTTAAATTAGCTTGTTTTTTTTTATTGCAGAATTTGATATTGTAAAAGGATTAAAATCTCAGACTTAAAAACTTCAAAATGTTTTTAAATTTTGGTTCAATAAATTATATATATATATAAAAAAAAAGAGATGATGCTGACAAGTGGTCGGGTACACACGTCCGGCGACCTACGTCTCTCTGCATGACGTCACTATGGTGTAGCGAGGTCCGCGGAGACTACGTTGTGAGGGTGGATCACGATCACGTGACTCACATCCATTTGAAAACCACATCACTGGTTGCCAGTGCACCCACGGTTCGCTTAAGGGTAAGGCCCAACTACGTCGCGCTTGAATACCGTCGTCATAAAACTGACCTGAAAATCCACCCCTCCCGCCAAGGACGAGTGTGACGGAATGTGGTGCATGGCTGGACTGTCTCACACAACGATGTTGTCATATCACATCAGTAAGGGTTATTGACCCAACTGCAATATTTACCTCATATCAAGTAACTCTGACAGTCAAAATATTGAAACAAAATTATACCCCATCACTATCAAAATTTAATTAAATGTTTATCCCTGATAGATATTAGTTATTTAAAAAATAGAAAAATGAAAGAAAAAAAAAAAAGTTAAAACAAATTGTGTAAAAAGTAAAGTGAAATATTTTAAGTGATGTTGAAAATTTTCAAACTGACTTTTTCAGAAATATACGAATTTTATTTTAAAAAACAGTTTTTATGTATACTGCGCGTACAATTTTACTTTCCAATCTTCATGCTGGAACGTTTATAAAAACTACACGTGTTTTTATGATTTGTTGAATTACGATTCTTTAAAAAATCTATTATAATTATAAAATATATATTTGAATTTTTATTTCTTTACTTAAAATTCTTTTTAAATATGCTAGGATTTTTCTATCAATCAAATCTAATATACTAAAATTTAAATAATAAAAAAATAAAAACTAAAATTCATAACAGTTTATCTGAAAGGAATCATTGATTTAAAATTTTTAGGTCTAGTGCATTTTTTTCTTTCAGAAAAAAAAAAAAAAAAAAAAAAAAAAAAACGCTGAGAGCTTTAAATGCTAATGGATAGGAATTAAGTGGGAATGTATAGTTTACCACACTGCATGTGATGAATCACTACTCTCGACTTGTAGCACTACTGGCAATGAAGAGTAGGGGAATAGTATTATAACAAAAGGACAGTAGGTACAATTGTTTTGGCAATTCTGATTTACAAGAGAAAAATTATAAAAATGTAGCTATAAAAAAAAATGTTGATAAATATCACGACACTATACGTCCCTGCTTTCAGGGTTAGCAAACAAAAGCACTTCATTTTGACCTAGTGATAGGACCTTCTATTCTGGTATACAGTAACATTCATTACTTCATTTAAACTCACAACAGACTTCATAGTACTACTTCTTCTTTCTCAAGAATCTTTCAATCACTTTTCACGCTAAAATATTTTAGGCCCAATTTTTTCCTCTCCTCTCATTATTTTGAGTTATAAGAAGAAAAACATTTCAATCCTCTTATCATTACCATAGTACGGTCATTTTACTAAAAAATGAAATTCTGTTGGTCTTTAAGAATAACATGTATTAAGATAGAGTTTTGCGTCAACTGAAATCTCCAACTGATTGCATTGAATGGCCGCATAAGCCAATAGAAATTCATTTTTTAGTAAACCGACAGTACATTTTTAATCATTTTATTTGTTTCATGGATGGGTGACAATCCATGTCATTTTAATATGTAACTAAATTATACGTAAGTAACAAAAAAAAAAAAAAAAAAAAAACGCTAGAAACTGTATACTTTAGGTTAGGTGAATGAAATATATACTTTGTTATATAATTTCAGTGAAAAACATTGTAAAAGTCTTCAGTAAAATATAATTAAAACTTGGATATTGCTCCAAATATAAGTAATAAGTGTGATGTTAATCTAATACCACTGCATGTACTACATATTATTTGACAAAGACAATCCAATCACAGAAAACTACTCTGTACTCTGTTCTGCAACACAAGTTTGTTTGGTAAACTTCACTTAAAACTGAGCTTGGCGTTAATTTAATTTTTACACCTACGATATATTTGAAAAATAATTTGCTATCAACAGGCGAGATGGATCTTACTCAATCTCTGTATGTACAGATCTGGCCCAAAGGAGACAATTAAAGTTGTTGTCAGTAGTTGTCATTGAGTACACATTACACACATTGTGATATCTCTATATCATTTAAATTAGCTTGTTTTTTTATTGCAGAATCTTATATTGTAAAAGGATTAAAATCTCAGGCTTAAAAACTTTAAAATGTTTTTCTATTTTGGTTCAATAAATTATAAAAAAAAAAACAGATAATGCTGACAAGTGGTCGGGTACACGTCCTACGCGACCTACGTCTCTCTCTGCATGACGTCACTATGGTGTAGCGAGGTCCGCGGAGACTACGTTGTGAGGGTGGATCACGATCACGTGACTCACATCCATTTGAAAACCACATCACTGGTTGCCAGTGCACCCACGGTTCGCTTAAGGGTAAGGCCCAACTACGTCGCGCTTGAATACAGTCGTCATAAAACTGACCTGAAAATCCACCCCTCCCGCCAAGGACGAGTGTGACGGAATGTGGTGCATGGCTGGACTGTCTCACACAACGATGTTGTCATATCACATCAGTAAGGGTTATTGACCCAACTGCAATATTTACCTCATATCAAGTAAATCTGACAGTCAAAATATTGAAACAAAATTATACCCCATCACTATCAAAATTTAATTAAATTTTTTATCCCTGATAGATATTATAGTTATTTAAAAAATTGACAAAAATGAAAAAAAAAAAAAAAAAAAAAAAAAAGTTAAAACAAATTGTGTAAAAAGTAAAGTGAAATATTTTAAGTGATGTTGAAAATTTTCAAACTGACTTTTTCAGAAATATACGAATTTTATTTAAAAAAACAGTTTTTATGTATAATAGAGCTTACATTTTTACTTTCCAATCTTCATGCTGGAACGTTTATAAAAACTACACGTGTTTTTAGGATTTAGAGGTTATCGGTTTAAAAAATTGTTAAAAATTTTCTATGGCTTAAAACACGTAAAACTATATGTCTAGTATTTCTCATTTAAATTTCCCCAAAATCGGTGGAGTAGTTTTCTCAAAAATCGCAAAAAAACGTGTTTTTCTCCATAAGCATAATGTTAAATTAGGGGACCCTTAGCTTTCCCCGCAGCACCCCGCGCGCTAAACCGATAACGTCCATCTATTATAATTATATAAAATACATATTTGAATTTTTATTTCTTTACGTTAAAAAAAGCCAAAAAGAGAAAAAATAAGAATATAATAATAACAACAATGAAAGAAATAATTTTTTAAGGAATTTTAGGTAAAGAGTATTTATTATAAACTTCTATATAAAAAATAACACAAACATTTTATAAAAAAAAAAATAATTATAAAATTATTTGGCATTGCCATGCGGTTGTTGATGCCATAACGTATTACGTTTGAGCTAATTTTTTAAAAATATATATATTTTTTATTAGTATTTAAAAAAAAAATACGCTAAAACCAAAAGTTTACTACGTATTACGCACGTCAATTTTAATTGTATATGGACAGTTTGGTATAAGCAAACTACTTTATACACCATATAACACCTGAACCATATATGTAATGGATAAAAAATTAGTAGTAGTTAAACTACTACTAATTTTTTATCCATTACATATATGGTTCAGGTGTTATATGGTGTATAATAGAATCCTTTTATTATTATTATTACGAAAAATGTGCTGCATATAGGCAGAAAGATAAAATATCTAAAGAAAAAGATGAATTAAAATGAATGTTGAAAATTGCTTTTCTCTCTCTTTCTCTCTCTCTCTCTCTCTCTCCCCCTCTCTAGGCCATACATTTATATGCAATAGACTTATTAAGTTCAAATCATCGTGATTATTGCATAGACACTGCTTTATAAAAGTTCAACATAAATATGCTTCCTTCACCCATTACCTTGCGAATGGGATGTCCTATGGAGCCTGTGTTTGTGATTTCAGTCGTAAGACTGGATATACTGCTTTCGGGGAGGGGTTGTGGTATAGTCTTGCAAGAGACACCAAACATCGGTACCACAGTACCAGATGTTATTGTTGTGGTTTTGGGACGGTTGGATGCAATTAATAATCAGAGCTGGAGTCAAGTCCTAAGGAAGCCTCTATCTTCAGTCACCCAACGGGACTGACCCGGAGAGTGTCCCTACGTTTACCTAACATTTTGCTTCCAAGTTATGAAATTGTCCCATTCATGTTACATGATTATATTATATACATTTTTTGATTATATTGGGTACATATAAACCAAAATGCATCCTAAAATAGAACTCAATAAGCTGCTAAAAACATTTTTAATGAGACAAATTAATTAATAATCTGCTAGCTCGTTTGTTTTCTACATATCAGAAATTTCATTGCCCGTTACAAGTATATGGTGTGTACGCATGACGTCATTCTGGGTGCTTTTCGATGCTCTTCTTGAGCAATGAATGACATTGCTAAGCATAGGACAAACGTAGTTTTTGGCTATTTTCTTTGGTAAATTATAGCTATTTTTTGGTCATTATTATTTTTCTTGCACACTTGAGGTACTAGATCAACCTGTTAACAGCATCAATGCTCTCAAAAATATTGCGAAGTATATTTTTTAACTGGCAAAATTTGCCATTTTACTATACCGGCCTATGTTACTTAGTACTCACTTATGACGTCGACTTTAACATGAATGAAACCACCCTATACAAGATTGTTCTGTAAATTGTACTTAAAAATTGAGCTTGACGTGAATTTAATTTTTATTTACAATGTATTTGAGAAATTAGATGCTATCAACAGGTGAGATGGTTCTTACTCAAACTCTGCATGTATGCATGTATATTATGCCTGTTGAGAGTGTCCAAATGACTTCAACTTTATTTGGAAGCCAAAGTCTTAAGGAAGTAAAACCCGTGGTATTTTCTTGAAATAAAGTTTCTTCGATACTTTTTTATTTGTAGAAAAATATTAAAATATAATATTCAGGCAAGAAAAAACGTGAGCAAGGAAATTTTTAAGTTTACGTCATGTTGGATAACTCAATACATGGGCCAATAGAGGAAAATAAGTAAAATAACTAAGTAACTCATTTTCGCAAATTAAAAATAAGCAGCAAAAATAAAGAGTATCGGGCTAGCCAATCACAGACGCATTGGTATAAAACGCGCACTTCCGCTAATCTGTTGTCCTTGTTTCTTTAAAAAACTTTATTATTATTATTATTATCTTTTTTTAATTTTACAAAAAAAATAATAATAATAATAATTAATTTTAGTCATTCTGGCGCTTGTTAAAAATATATATTTAAAAAAATTATACTATATTATATCGCAGCAAATACAAATTGTTGTAGAAATCCTGGACTATAACAAATATATATATATATATATATAATATATATATATATATATATATATATATATATATATATATATATATATATATATATATATATTATAATTAGTTACTGACTATAATGCTATTTACTCATTGTTCCTAACGGATAGAGGGGCATAACTAAGCAGTCATTTTGATCACGTAATAAAAGTTAAAACTATGAATTCTAGGTAAAAAAATATATATATAATGCAAGTCGTGAGTATTAAAAAAAGCTAGTTTTGTGAATTAGTTTTACGATTACAATTTTATAAATTTATCGTATATATAGTTGTTATAGTCGTTAAGTTTTTTTAATCATATTTTCATTTTTAACAAAGGTATTTTTCTATCATATTTCTTATTGTTATGGATTATTATATAGATCATTATTATCATTTAGATGATAGATTATTTAAATAACGATCAGAGAGAGAGAGAGAGAGAGAGAAGTTTAATGCTTTAATCTGGCCGCAACATGGAAGTGCCTAAAAAATTAAAGCTCCTGGTTTGTATGCAACTTGTTTAGCAAATATGCACAACAGGTTGTATAACTTTAAAAATATCAAGGGGTCAATGAAAGTCGTTGTCGGGGAGTACATTAAATTAAATTGTACACACATTGTGATATTTCTATATAATTTTAAAAAAAAATTAATCGCAGAACCTTATTCTGTATAAGGATTAAAACCTCAGACTTAAAAAAATGCAAAATGTCTTTATATTTTGGTTCGAGAACTTTTTTTTTTTTTTTAATTGTGAAGGTTAAGAGTCCGGTGCACTCTGGAAAAAAACACCGTGATCGAAGTCACGTACGTGATCAGTGATTCAAGTGACTGAAGTTCTTACAGAATGTTTCTATGATAGTATTGTATACAAAAATACCAGCGATAGAAGTATTGAGAGAAATAGCTGGCCAAGTTTGGACAATGCATTTCTTATCGCAACATGAATCAAAATAACTCATATTAGGTATAAATGCTGTAGTAAAAGCTTCATATTTTATAAAACTTCCCATCGTTGCTTCTAAACGCAAAGCATCGACAGATAGAATGAACAAATACTATGAATACTGGAGTCAAGTCCTAAGGAAGCCTCTATCTGCAGTCATCAAAGAGACTGATCAGAGTGTCCTTTCGTTTACCAAACATTTTGGTTCCAAATAGGACATTTTGTCCCTTTCTTTCTTTCTTTCTTTCTTTCTTTCTTTCTTTCTTTCTTTCTTTCTTTCTTTCTTTCTTTCTTTCTTTCTTTCTTTCTTTCTTTCTTTCTTTCTTTCTTTCTTTCTTTCTTTCTTTCTTTCTTTCTTTCTTTCTTTCTTTCTTTCTTTCTTTCTTTCTTTCTTTCTTTCTTTCTTTCTTTCTTTCTTTCTTTCTTTCTTTCTTTCTTTCTTTCTTTCTTTCTTTCTTTCTTTCTTTCTTTCTTTCTTTCTTTCTTTCTTTCTTTCTTTCTTTCTTTCTTTCTTTCTTTCTTTCTTTCTTTCTTTCTTTCTTTCTTTCTTTCAACAATTATTTTACATGCTAGAGCAAAACACATAGTTCAGAGGCACAAAACACCAAGCGGCTAAATAAAGATTTTATTGAAACAATTGATACATTTCCATTGCATACGCATTGAGAAAATACATTGGAAATTTGAGTTAAAGTTTTTTATAACTGCTCTTCAAATTTTGAATTGGAATCACAAAATTCATGTCTATAATATATCCTAACATACCTAAATATCAACGTTGATTTGGCCGGAGTCATTAATTTCTAATTTATTTTTCATTTCCAAAATGATAGCTTCGGGTTTGTGACGTCATAGCTCACCTATTTCCGCGCGCGTGCACAAGTGAGCTGTTACGTCATAAACCCGCAGCTGTGATTTTGAGAATGGAAAATAAATTAGAAATCAATAACTCCGGCCAAATCAACGTACTTATATTTAGGTATGTAATTAGAAATGTTTTTGTTCATGGTGTTCTACGCCTATAACAATATGTAAGACAGTTAAAAAGCGATAAGCGACGCCTTTGCTTTAATTAAACATTGTCATTTTATTCTTTTTTTTTTTAATTAAAAAATAATAATAACAAGAAAAAATTTGGTGCTGTGTATTTCACTTTCAGTGAAGTAAAAAAGTTTGCTATTTCCAAAAGTTAGATAATAAATATTAAATCATATGCTTTAAAAACTATGGCACTACTCGAGTATAATGTTTTTAAAAAACAATAATAGTATAATGTATAAAAAAAAAGTAGATAGAATTGTTTCCGTTTTTTTTTTTTTTTTTTATTATTTTTTATTTATTTTTTTATTATTTGTTTTTATTATTTTTCTTTTTATATAAATATTTTTTTTTATGCGAAATATACAAAATACTAAAGTGTAATACTATGAGCAAAACGTCGTTATAATAATAAAAGCCAAGAAGCGAAAAAAAAAAAAAAAAAAAAAAAAAAAAAAAACTTTGAGATATGATCTGGCATTAATCTTTCTCATTTAACCGCCCTCAATGTTCAAAATTATATGTTTAAAAAAAGTTAATTCACTAAAATAATATGAATATTTCTATCTCTACTTATAGTTTCTTCCATGTTTTCAAAAATTAAAATGAAAAAACTTTTGTAAAGGCCTATTATAGCCTATAATATAAAATAGGCCGTATTTTGAAAATTAAAATAATTAACCCTTTTTTTTATATTTTTGACAATAAACGTTTATTGGTTTTAATATTATATTAATTATAATACAATGATATACAAAAAACTTAACTTTGGTGTATACATCAAAGCGACAAAATAATGTTTATTTTATATGAATTATACAAAGATATAAATATTTTGGCACAGGGGTAGTTGTGGTAACCTCTCTAGGTGTACGTAGTGAACAGATTTGGTTTTTATTTATTTAATTGCACCAGAACCTGGGTAATAGTACATAACAGCAGGAGCAGGCAGTTGCCAGCGTGCAGCGCGCATCTCTATCAATTGTAATAAAGTTTTGCGCACTCCTGACTGAGTGGCAGTGAGAAATGCATCTCTAAGTGCAGCCATAAGTGCAGGCATTCTCATCGACATTTCAGAGTCCAAGTCTCGACCAATTGAAGTCAGTACAAAAAATAAACACTCCGTCTGAAACAATCAAAGAAAAAAATCATTACGATGTTGAAAAATTAAAAATAAAATTAAAACTAGAAAGTAGGAGAGAGATTAGAGCATAATGTTGAATTGAAAATTAATACAATGTGAAGGTACTTTAATTTGCAGATTTAAGTAGGACTTCGGATTAAATACTCTATAGTGTAGACGCAAATGCTATAAATATTTTCAAGAGAGAGAGAGGTAGCACTTGTCTATACTAAAACATTTAATCCCAAGTCCCAATTAACTAATATTAAAGATCCTTTGCAGGGACTGGGTCCGGATCCGTATCCTCGATAGATCCGCTAAAAAATAAGAGGATCCGGCATCCCGGATCCTCTTAAAAATAAAAGGATCCGGATCCGGGATCCCAGATCCGTGATAAAATTAGAGGATCCTTGATCCAGGATCCGCGAAAAAAAAAAGGATCCGGGATCCCAGATCCTCAAAAAAAAAAAAAAAAAAAAAAAAAAAAAAAAGACCCCGGCCCTGATACTTTTTGTTTCATTAATTTTCAATAAAACCTGTGCTCAATCTCTCTCCTACTATTTGCCATTATTGATTTTAAAATTGAAACATCTAATATATCAATATCACAAAATTTTTTTTCTTCGTTATATTTTGAAATAATTTTAAAAATTAAAGTGATTTAATAATCAGATCCAATCATACTAATAACTATAATAATAAATTTATACTTATATTTGATTTTTACCATGTTTACATATTAGTAGATTAAGAAACCAAGGATAGAATATTTTCTCTCTTTCACATGCAAGATGTTGCTGTCAGTTATTTATCCAACCTTCTATACACAATGTATCGCTAAAGTAGTAATTAATTTGTTTATACATTTTTACATAATATGATGGTAGGAAAAAGTAAATTAACACAATAAACTCTAGATTTTATGACATCAAAAGGTACCTAGAAAATGGCCTTATTTCACAAAATTGCCTTATTTATGCCCATGAAGTCTGCTGCTGACCCAACTGAGCATTTCACAAAATTGAAAAAGTCATGGAATTGAACTTAAAAAAAAATATATATATTGTATAAATAATGTTTAAATAAAGCTCTCAACTGCAAGTTCTAAAAGAGATTTTTTACTTCATATTTCTAAAATTTGTATGCAGGACCCAATTAAATTGAAAACTATTTATGTAAAGAAAAACACTAAAATACTCTGAATATGTAATCAAATAATTTAAATTAATGCTACGACAAAATAAAGAGTAGTACATACCTCACCCAGAGAGTTGACGGCAGGAGGACGAAGACAAACATGGCATGAATCGTACAGTAGTCCCAGGAGTAACATTTCAGGAGAAATTCCTTGGGGCTTAATTCGTAATTGTAATTGGCGGCGTTTCAGCTAACAAATAAATAAATAACATTAGTACTGCCATTTGATACGTATAAACTGATATTATTCTACATCACTAAAATATGCATTGAAAAAAGCGGACTAATGGTTTTGATATAAATAGAATATTTAAGCAAAAAGTAAAAATATCAAAATTTGTCATAAAAAAAATAGAAAGAAAAAAAGAAAAAAAAAAAAAAAAAAAAAAAAAAAGGAAAAGGAAAAAGAAAAAAGCACATTTGGTACATCCAATTCTGGCAAGATTGTTGTTTTGGCAGCAAAGTTAAAAAGCATAGAAAAAAATGCGTTTTATTCTGAACTAACAGCTATAGATGAATTAAAACTAAAAAAAAAAAAAAATGAATAATTTAAATACAAAAAAAATTTATATTGCCTTTTATAGGCCTATATAATATGTAAACTATAATGTTACAATTTATGGAAAGCGTACAATAATAAATTAAATTAGTGTCCAATTCTTGGACACATAATTTTGTTTTGCTACCTGACAATACATCTCGTTGAGAAAGGTCATGAATGAGACCCAACGTGGACAGCTGGGTGCAGGTGCACCAGGCAACAATACAGCGGGGGCGACATTGTTGCGCAAGTGACGATCTCGCTCTTGATACCACTGGGTACACGTGTTCAGAAGACTCTCAAGAAACGTTTCTTGTTGCTCCTTCTGAAAACAAGGAAATAAAAATAACATTATTTTATTGTCAGTAAAATCATGCTTTTACTATACCTAATAGGTTAATTATAGCACATAAATTTACAAAATTGACAGAAAAAAATAATCTAAAAGCACGAACTTGACCTTAAAAATATGTCTTACTTACAATATTTTCTAACAAATTTAGTGTATAAAATCATTTTTGAATTTCTCGTTTACACAAGTTTTATTATTATTACTTATTTTTAGTTATTTATTTTTATTTGAAGCGAATAACATTATTTTTGACCGTTTTAATATTTAAATTTATGTTCAAAACATAATAATATATTTTTTTTATAATAAGGTATATATTTTGAAATATAAATATGCTAGACCATAATTTCTACAAGTTTGGACGTTACCTCGATGATAGTGATACACAGTTTGGCTGCCGGAGCTGCATATCTCGCACTTTCAGTCACGCGCTGTAGTATTTGCCGTACCAGCGACATCAAACTACGCGCAGTCATTTGGTTTGGATCTGCATACAAACAGAATAATAAAAATTAAAAAGAAAATAATAATATAATACTTAATAAACTTACAAAGTAAGAATTTCTGTTTGCGAAATAATTAAAATATTGCTTGGGTTTGCCATTGATTTTTTTTTCTTTCTTTTAATTATACGAATGTATGTAACTTTGCACGTCTATATGAGGTTCCATATTAATTATAATATCCTTCCTAATACTTTATTTGATAAACAAATTTAACATCTAGAGATGTTAGTACCACAACAGGCACCTTCAAAATAGGGACTATAGGAAGGTATGTATGTAGGTTTGGACAGATAGGTCCATCCATAAGGTCATTTTTAATTATGTTCTAATTAAAAAAAAAAAACTTAATTTTGAATTCTGATATAAAAGCCAACTTTTTTTTTTTTTGTACAAATTATGTTTTATTTTATTTTTAACTTAGAACTTAATTAGAAAGAATAGACCAGAGAAAAACATAAACATTTATATCACAAAACTACAAAACACTTGATGGGATTTACATAAATAACACTAGTTTGTCTCAAAACCCAAAGCCCCGTAGCAGTGATCAGAAAATACGATTTATGCAACCCACACAACATTTTCATACTAATTTTTGCATGTTTCTGACGTCATAAACATGAATTTTCACGCAAATTGCATACTTTACAGTTTTTTCACGCTCCCGCTTGTGGAGCTACATTAGAATTCTGGTAAAAATTGTCATCAGTTTTGAAGATCCCGTTTCGTGTTTATTCATTGAAAAGCACATGTAGTTTTATGTGGTCAATGGCTTTAATTGTCCCAAAAAAATATTAAAAACTTTTAATGAACTTCCTTTTAATAAAATATAGTTAAAAGTAGAAAGGTTTATGTTTGTGACGTGCTCACCAGTGACAGCTTTGCGGATGTTTGTGAGCACCTCCCCAGGGAAGATACCCAGGTCTGGTGCCTCTCTAGCAACTCCGGGCTCTCGACTCGTCACATCCGCCGCACCCATGCTCTTAGAGCGCTGCAATCCAGGTACTGGACCAGGTAATACTCCACCTGACTTATTGTAGTTACGTCCAGGGAGGGTCTGACCTGGACTACACACTGCATAAACACTTTCGTCTTGGAAGTGAACTCGGTTCTGTAACACATTTAAAATAATATTAATAATATTTATATATAATAAGTAACTTTTCGTTATCGTGGGAATGTTTATCATTTAATCCATACAATTTATAATTTTTATAAGTATTTTGTTAGCAATAAAAATGTGTTAAGAGATGTCACCAGCGGAAAAAAAAAAAAAAAGAGCTTGAAACTTAAAACAGGACCTTAAAACAGTAACTTTAATTTAAAATTTGCAAGGCTAAAAAGAAAAAAATTATTAAATACTATATTTTTATTTTTACGCAATGTAGTTTTTAAAATTGTTTTTATGTATAATATATATATTTTAATCCATTGTCCATTTATCGTTTATATATGGTTTCAATCATTATAATAATACAGTGAACGTATTAGAATCTTAGCTGCACCACTCTAAAAAAAAAATTAAGTATCTAATAACACAGATTTACATCAAGAAATTTGAAATTTAATATCGTCGGCAAAAGTTTTATACTTTAGTTGAAACTTAATACGTATAGCGGAATTATATATAACTGAAATGTGTTATGCTAGATCAAATTATTATAATATATTACGATTCATATTAATTAACATCGTAATTCTCCCCACCCTGACCTGACATATTTAAATTGTTTATATATAGTACAAACCTCTTGCTCACAAGTATAAAGATTGCAGTCAAATATTTTGCTTATCTTGCTGTGTATATTGTGTCGATTAGCGTGTTTTGTTGTTATTGTTGTGTCAATATTTGTGTCTATATAGTGAGAGATGACTTCGCGACTTTACAATTAACTGTTATCTCTATACTGCATAACTTTACAACAATTTTATAACACGTTCTTTATAGAATGGTGAGTATTTTTAAGAGCAATAATTTTTATTTGTTTACGAGATTTTTCAAATTAGTCACGCAGTATTCTAGACAATTATATTATAAAGTCATATTTATTTTTAAAAATGCTAGAGGCGGAAAATATAAGGTATACTTTTGAATATGTATATATATATATATATTTAGGTGATATGGAAAGATAAAATTTGTGTCTCTATTTCACCATTGAGGGATGGGAGGGGTCCAAGATTCGTGAGATATTTTTGTAATAATATGCATCATATTTTATAATCATTTCATTTGTGTATTATTATTTAACTATTTTATCAGACATTGGGTATACAGACATTGTAGTTTACAGTAATGATGTTTGTAACCCCTGTTCCCTTGCTCCAAAAAAATGCGCAATTCCATTTAAAAAGCATTTGGGGGTGAGATCGTCATTTTTTTCATGGTTTGAAGCATGAAAATCAGGGTTTATGAACATCATTATTAAAGCCCCAGTAAACCGTAGAAAAAAAAAAATGATTTTTTTTATATAATATCGTAGGGTAGATTGACCTAACTTGAGTGATGGTCATTTGGCCTGCGTGGGGTTCTCCGTAACATCATATTACATAATATGATTAAAATAAGGACGAAGTGAAATAAAATATAAAATAAAGAGCGATGCAATTTTCTATACAATATACACAACAGCATATTCATGATATTATAATTACTTACTTGTCTTGTCAGCAGAAATAAAAAATTGCAAGATTTAAAAAAATAATAATAAACGATGTACGATCGATAAAAATAAATGTAGATGACTGAACAAAGTTTTAATAACCTATAACGTTTTTCTTCAATTTCCATGATGAATGCCACTAAAATAAACATAAGCTCTGTGATTGGTCTTTGAGCCTCAAATATATGTGTCAAATAAAATAACTATGAATATATTATGAGGATTTTCATCAATCAAACGCCATTTCATGTACTATAGCTTGAATAAATCTTTATATTTAATGTTAATAATATATTTTTAACTAAAGAGGACGAATATTTAACGTGTTCTTATATGCAGCACCTACATTATATTCACCTATATAGCCCACAAGTTGAATGATTGATTTCCCTGTCATTATTTTCATTTTTGAATTAAATAAAATATTATATACGTGTCCACTTATTTCATTGCCTTAATTGTGACAATAATCACAATCGAACACCGCATGTATTTAGAGCAGTGTATATTGAAACTCTCCATATATGATATATAGCAACGCATTATGTATTATTAAGTAATAGAGTATGTTGTTGTATCAGTGTTTGTACTGTTTGTGATTAATGCATTGGTGCAGCACACGGCCAAAAATAAATACGTAATAATTAATAATTACGCTATAGCTCAAAATGCAGCATAATAAAACATAATTTATGCTAATTGTATACTGATTTCAGCATAATTACTTATTTTATTCCAAAATAGTAACATAATGTGCTCAACAATACAGTAATTCAATGCAGCATAAATTACGTTTTTTTTTTGTTTTTTTTTTGTCCCGTATGACAACACAATAATTTCAGAGATATTGTTGAAACTCACCGAGCTCATCATGTTTCCAATAGAGAAAGACTGCTGCAAGGGCGATGGTTTACTGGGCGCTGCAGACCCCCGATGTAGATGATTGTTATTGTTATGCTGGTGTTGATGGTGGGTGTGCATGGTGAACTCCTTGGCATGGACGTTCAGTCTAGGGGTGTCGGAGGCTGCGTCCTGCGCTCCTGCTCCGCCAGCCTCTGCCGCGGGCCCCAGGCGGAGGCCTGTCCCCAAGCCCACACAGAAATCAACATCTCCTCTCTAGCGATGGATCGTTGCGTCGTATATTATTATTTTAATTTTATTTAAGGGAATTTAAAACGCAAACAATTTTCCTTTTTTCATAAAATATTTCAAACTTAATGTGGCGTATAATCAGAAAATTAGAAATAAAGTATGTAGTGGGGATTATTTTTAGTGTTTTAGCGAAATGAAAAGATCCATCGGTAGTGTTATATAGTTCACTTAAAGGTCTGATCACAATGATGCGTAAATTCAAATAACTTTCAGTAAGAATCCAAATAACATTGATTGTTGTATCTTCAAGTAATAAGAGTCATGTGAATTTACGCGTCATTGTGAACAGCCCATAAAACACCTCATGTCCTATCCCACACAAGACAGAAATCACAAACTCGACTTTCTTTCTCTCCGCACACCAGACCGGACACTAAACTTTCAGCTCGCCTCCTCACCTCACCTCACGCAGGCATAAGGAATGTGCGAGTGAAGAGCTGAAGGCGTCACGCCTACCTTGCTTCTCCTTATTATTAAACACGACCCAAAACAACTTCATATATCTTTAGCATGTTGATCAACTTATAAATATACAGTTAACTATTTTCCACTTTTTTTTTCCAAATATTTTTAAAACAGCTAAGATAAAAAATTAAAAAAAAAAAGAAGGAAGCAGATTTGTAGTTAAGATTGAATTTCAAAATAATAATCTGAAGAAAATCTAAAATCAATATTTGAATTGATTTCTTGCCGATAATTAACCGAGACACTTACTGGGCGGACGGTAGATTTCAAGGGTGGGTTTTCCTCTATTCGCTGCAGCAACCACCGCGGCGTGATGTTGTTGTTGCGCTAGTACCCCGTTGTTCTTGTTGCGTCTGGAGTGCTGTAAAATAATTTAACATGTAATTAATTAATAATAATACACATTCATCCTTATTCAATATTAAAAAATAGTAATAATAAAAATAAAAAACAAAAACGAACGGGCCAGGTTTAAGTTTGGCAAAATTTTAATAGAATTACAAATCAATAGTATTGATAATTGCTAAAAAATAATAATAAAAATTATACACAGTATAAGGAGCGTGGGTAATGCATATAAAAAAATTGATATATTGTATAAAGGAAAATGAAAGTAAGAAAAAAAAAAAAATTAGTGCTTTGCTATATGCGATTAATATTTTTTTTTCTGAAGTTTTTATAAGTATTTTTAAAGAGCGTTGAATTGATTAATTTATAATTAACAATTAATACTGTATAATCTCGTCACTAATGACTATGTATATAATATATAGTTGAACCCTACACGGACAAAAGTTTACGTAATAGTTATAAACTAACCCATTTTTACCAAAACTTGTTCATTTTTACAACATAGAAATTATAAATAAATAACTATTCATCTTTATTAAAGAATTTTTTTTTTTGAAAGAGCAATTATGTTAGATACTGCTCAATTCATAGCATAATTATGTATGCTGCTTCAATTTGGTAACATTTATATATAATGATCGACATAAATGAAGCACCATAAACGTCTTTTTTTTCCCGTGACATTTAAGGTCAGTGTGATTTTGTTCATCATTAACAGTCATTAAGTTATAGCATTTAATCTCTCTTGTTATAAACCTATAACATATATAATATATATATATATATATATATATATATATATATATATATATATATATATATATATATATATATATATATATACTGTAACTTACGGTCGTAAATTTTTATTATTCACATTTTTTTTCTTTTTTAAGATGACTTCATAAAACAATGCAACTTGCGATTAAAAATCATCAATTGTTTAATTTAACCACAACAACAATGACGAGCGCAAACAATAAGTAAACACACGGGTATTTTATATATTTAAAAGAACCATTATTTATTGAAATGGCAATATCTTTTAAATTTATCAAAAAATTAAAAAAAAAAAAAAAAAAAAAAAAAAACTTCCATTAGTGAAAACTTTATAAAAAAATTATACACTTTGCTCAAACTTTTACGTATAGAATTTAAAACACACGAATTTTATTTACTATAATTAGAGCAAGATGTAAATAAAAACAGTAAGCTAGAGATTTTCTTCATCCCGCGGTGATAACTGACCTAGGTTAAACGTTACGAGCTGCAAAATCCATCTCACCCCCGATCCCGATGACATTGCCACATAATGTGTCTATGAACGCTCACGCAATGGTCAGCTGACCACATAAGACGACACACTGATATATGTGGATCATCATGCCAAGAATGCGAAGTACTCCCCCCTTTCTCCTCTCTCTCTCTCTCTCTCTCATTAATATTACTCAACACGCTCTTCTTGACCCCCTCTCTCCATTTAACGGACATTATAAAAACACTATACTGTATTCCTTCCAGCCATTTAAACATTTAAAGAGCTAAATAAAAGACTTTTTTTTTCTTTTTATAAATAAAATTTCACTTAAATGGGCGTTTATAAATTAAAATTATATATCCTAATTTGGTTTGTTCCATTTTGTTCCAATTTTTTTTTTTACGAAGAAGAAAAAAAAAGTAAATAATTTATTATACGATGAGAAAAAAAAGTTAATTGGTCGAAGAGAAAACAAAATTTCGTGATGAAGAAAAAGTTTGAGTTCTTAGGAAAAGATGATATTCTTACTTAATTAATTTGAGGTATGTTAATGATACATAATTTTGTCCAATGTGTTAATTATTAGGGTTCAACGTACTCTATACGTAGATACTTTTGCATGCTTCGTAATATTTGGTCAATTCCTGGCTACGGTGATGTGACGCCGAAGTCCCCGTGATAGCGGTGATCACCAACACTGCTCACGCACTTCTCACTCGCCTTATGTGGACATCGCGACTTTATAATAAACCTCGCACACGCCTCTTCGTACATTCTACTTAGTTAATATGCTCCAGGCTCATTTCATTACTTTACCTATAACTTTTGTTACGACGGAAATAACAGAGTGGGCTTTGTTGGAGAGAGAGAGAGAGAGAGAGAGAGTAGCAAGTGCGCAAACTAGCAAACAAATAAATTATGCTGTATATTAAAGAAAAAATAAAGTGGAAATTTCACAACTAGTTGCAAGTTTAGGTTGATACGTGAAAAAAAAAAAAAAAATCTACCTATCTTATTTGTAGCAGTAATTTTATTTTGTTAATTTTGTTTTCTAATTTTCGGTGTTTATTAAAATTGCCCTATGCAGAGTGCTAATTTATAATAATATTATGTATATAGTATATAATATAAAACAAAGTTATAAAAATTAATTGTAACCAGATACGCACGACTAAAGTTTTTTTTTTTTTTTTTTTTTTTTTTTTTTGCACGCACGTTGCTTTTGCGTGAGAAATTCGTATTGCCTCTGAAACACGCATGTATCTTTCATTTCATTGAACTTATTTATTCAATTACTTTTTGTTAACAATGTTTAACTTGTATGTGCTAACATTTTAATTAATCTTATATGCAATGACACATATATTAATATGCTACGAGTGTATTAAGCATGTCAAAGTATATCTAATTGTGCATTTTATTTCGTTATTTAAATACAAACAATAGCAGAAAGTAAATTTTTGTCCCTAATCACGTACACACAAGCGTAGAATTTTTCTCCTGCCTTCGTTATAAATTAATTACATTTATTACAGTTAATAATACTAGAGTTGACATCATATAACTCAAAACTTAAGATTAAGTTAAAATTATATTCATCATATGGGTTGGATTGAAGCTTTAAAACATTTTACTAAAGAATTTAAGGTGATGCAAACACTCAACTATTTGATACAGCTAATATTATTTTACATATATATATATTTTTTTTTTTTTACTTGAAGGATTAAATTTAGTGCTGGAAAATTAGAGGTATTTTAAACATGGTACAATACTTTTATTTTTTTATTTTATTTTTAGAACCATTAAAAAAAAAAGAATGATCTACAGTTCGCATATATTCAAGTTTCCATTGTGATTAGAGATAATACTAATTAATAAGTGACAAAACTTGCGTATGATTAGCATTAATTTTATGTTTTTTTTTATTCTATTTTCATGGTTCGAGAAAATTTCTAAAGTTATTCTGACCATTTGATCAACAGTTTTTTAATGTAGTGGCAAAATAAAAATGGCTAAAAATTAATCTTGAGTATATAGTATACGAATAAGTTGATATATTGGAACTTTTATTTTTAAAAAATTTACCATTTATTAAAAAATTAATAATAATAAACAACAACAAGAACTAGGGATTTCCCTTAAGGCTGAGAATATGGTGCTGCATTTAATTAATTGACTACAAGTTATAAAGCAACAAAAAAAAAAAAAAAAAAAAAAAGTCTATAATTTTTATCTTTTTACTTCTTTTATAGTCAAATTACTTAAAATTTCTATCATAGGTAGTGTGTTACCTTCATCTTTCAAAAAAAAACTGAATAATAATGATAATAGAGTCAACATTTTAATTTCAGACACAAGATTCTTTTAAAAACAACCATTAAACAAATTATATAAATAAATAAAAGAAATTTAAAAACTCAGCATGGCAGTTACAAATTATTATTAAAATTTATGTGACTCGGCTTAAAATTGATATAATATAATAATTCGATCAGTTAAACAGGCGTGGTTCATTTCAATGGAGTCTAAACGTGTTTCTTTATAAGTCTCTTCAAAACTAACTGCGTAAATTTGTGAAAAATATATAGATATTTTTTTTAAAGATATAAAATGCAAAATATAATGTAGGTTTTAGGTATAGCTATCACTGTTACTAAGAAATAAATATATCTCGCGCTCCCAGGGTGTCAACGTATTAAATAAAGAGGATTAAGTGAAGTTTATTTTTATGCACTTATTCACGCTGGTTGAAGAAGTGACCAGCAGAGAAACCTGTAAATTGCATTTTTTTTTCTTCTTCTTCTCCTTTGCTTCGTTTTGCGTGCGACCTACCCTACATCAAACTTTTTAGCATTACTTGCAGTTTCTTTCTCTATGGCTTCTGTACTGTCTATAGGCTTATTTCACCCTCTCTACATACTTGACTGCGACAATATTTTTATAAATAGTTTTTCGGTTTATTATATTAATTTTGAAAACCGCACAGTCGTGTATTTTGCAAAATATTAGACTATATATTAATCTCAAATAATGATAATTAATTATAATCTTTTAATGATAAAAGCAATATATTAATAATTGTTTTGAATCAAAGTAAACAGCGTGGTATACCTTTATCAGCGAATTTTGGATACCTTCTCCCTATACTGTTTTGAATTAATAATACGCAATGCTATTTTTCTTATAACCCCCTTTTTTTTCCTCGCATCTTTAAGAACGAAGTCATTGAATAACTAATGAAGTAAGCACACCAAGAAAATAAGTGACATAAGCAGTCATGGAGTAAAAATGGACAGATCACTCATAGTAAATTTTACATGGTGAGTAAATTTTTTGTAATATAATGAATAAATATTATTAAATATGAAATTAATATAAGCAATAATGCCATAAAATATTTGAAAAGGGACCTTTTTTTCTTTCTTTTTCTTTTTTTTTTTTTCTATTTTATTTTTGAACATTTTTTAGAAGTGCATTTTTGCAGTGACCACTACTTAATTATAAAGATAATAAAGTAGACAAATTACCTGGACAAAGCTTCTCTCCCTGGTGAAATCCACTTTGGTGCTACGTTTAAGATCGAGAGCGAGCGCCTTCCTGTTTGCAGTTGGGGTCCCCAGGGCAGCTGCCGCCGAGGTACTCATCTCGTGTGAGGTCACAGGTCAACCCACTATACACTAGACACACCACCTCTTGACTATATACTCCTGGTCGTGGTTGTAGAGGGAAGCTCTTTCCTGCAGTGCATGTGAAGTATACACAACAATTGTCAACTGAATGTGCACCGTGTGTGTAGTACTTACAGTCACACAAACACTGACTGACTCACACTCTAACTTGACTCTCTCTCTCTCTTTCTCTCTCTCTCTCTCTCTCTCTAGCAGTTCCCCTCCTTCCTCTTTTAAACAGACAGTCTCATAAAATATATATATATTTTTTACTATCAATTAGTTATTATCATGTTAAATTAATAATAATACAATAAGAAGGGTTTCCACTTCAGAGTAAATCATTTCCAATAAAATAAAGGTTGTATTTACCCATAGCAAAATGGAGCTTACCGTTGTAGCGATAGCCAATTACATGTGGTGCAAAGGGACAAAACTGCTGCATTGAAGTCGAAAATTTTCAAAAGTTTAAAAAAAAAAAATCCTCGCCGGTAAAGTTCCATTTTATCTATTTGAAATTGTTAAAATTTAATAGAAATATACTGGAACGATTTAAATTTTATAATATTTAAAATTATTTAAAAGAAGAAAAAATAATTTAATCTGAGTTTTTAAATTAAGATTTAAACGTTAAGAAGTCATACATTTTTTTTTCTATACCCAATTGTACAACTGAAGTGTTATAGATTTGTTTTATTATTACAAGGGCTACAACATTATGTAATGAAATACTGTATTGACATTTTTAATGATTCCAGTAACTCAATAACGAAACTATTTATAAATATGGTATGAATTAACTCTGTTCGTTAATATATAGTTGGAGCTTATCGGTTTAGCGCGCGGGGAGACACGGGTCTCCTAATAATAACATTACGCTTATGGGGAAAAACACTTTTTTATTATTATTATTATTTATTATTATTATTTTTATTTTTTTTGCGATTTTTGAGAATCAACTCCACCGATTTCGGAGAACTTTAAATGAGAAATACTAGACATACTTTTACGTGTTTTAAGCCATAGAAATTTTTTAAGAGAATTTTTTAAACCGATAACCTCCATTCTCTTAATTTATGTATATAAGTGCAATATAATTGTCATTGCAACTACTTGCATTACAAGTGTAATTTTATATTGAAAATGTAATAAATTAAAAACTTTGTATTGTCAACAATGCATCGGATGCAAGGATAATAAGATAATAAGTAAATAAATATTACGATTCACAAGCGATTGTGACAAAGTGCGACGTAAAAATGAAAGCTTATTTTCTACCTCATCGTCACGTGTAAATTTGTCTGATTAAACTTAAAGAAACTAATATTAGAACATTAAACTTTTTAAGTCTGTTATAACCTGCTGTGAGCTTGTTGTAAATATATAAGGTTGTTACATGTAGTCACGCAGTTTAAGGAGGATTCACATGATGATTTGCGTATTCACTGGGTGTTACCTCTGATGAATATTTCTTAAAATATAATTGATGCTACCCGGTGACAAAATATTCTTTCATTTTATTATAGCTTATACAAAACGTACAAGAATATCTAGTATCTGCGTATTAAAAAAAAAAATCTAGCCTAGGTGCAGTAATTTTCTGGAAAAAAAAAGTGGTGTTTTGTAATTTGTTAGGATAATTAGATCTCTCTATCCTTTTCCCGCGTCGACTACAGGTTGTATGCATTCATTTTAAAGTCTTCAACGCTATGTTGGATCACTCAATAACATAGTGATAGGAAAATAAATCATTTTTGCCAGTTTAAAAATACTAATAAGCAATATTTTTGAGAGCATTGATGCTGCAAATATGTTGAATTAGTATATCTCGCAAGTATGTGAGAAAAATAATAATAACAAAAAATTAACTGATTTCCCAAAGTTTGCCCTATGCTGAGCAATGTTATTCACTACTCCACCAATAACTACTTACGTTAACTAAATAACTAATAATGGCTAGCTTGCTCCACCAATACGCCACATTACGGAAACAAATTAAGCTCAATTTTTAAAGGTAAAAATTCATACAGAAGAAATGCAATAAACTTCTTTTTTTTTTTTTTCGTCGCGACAGGAAAATTAAGCTATCTTTATAAAAAGTATATTTTTTTTCTATTAAATTGTCACCGCAACAGAAAAATAAGTGTTCAAATTACAAATTTCTCAATAAAAAAAAAATTAATAATAAAATAAAATAAATAAAATTAAAGTTATTTATTTTTCTGTCACAGTAATATCATCATGTGAATAGACCTTTATAGTTGAAAACAGCACATGTACTAAGTACGTTCAGTAGCGTGATATTATATTAAAGTGTAGTCTACACATTAGGTAAGCTCCAAACTAACAAGTGACGTCATCGGAGAACATATACATATTTTGCATCCTGTGATGAGCAGCGAGTATAGCTCTTAATTTGTTCTAATGTACAATTTAATAACGCCCTTCAATAATAATAATATCTGAGACCATTCTTATATATTATATATAATTTCCTTATAGATATTATTAATAGATCAATTATAAAATAATGGAATTGGTATAGCCAGACTAATAAATTATTGCAATAATATATAATGATATGAACAAGCGGGAAACAAATGAACAACGTTTTACATTCATAAAAACATATTTGCAGTAGGATTGGGAGTTATTTATAGCACCTTATATTATATTGGGATGTTTTATGATTCATAAATATTACGTTATTTTTTTGTGCAAAAATAAAATTTCATGCTAAAATTTTTTTTTTTAAAACAAATACTTACCAGAGAAATTTATTTCGTTTAATTTTTTATTTATTCGTTCGTTTCACTGAAAAAAGATATACACAAATATATTTAAATTTTTGATAATGTTTAATAGATTTTTTTGCTTGCAATAAAAGACTTTGAAAATATACTAGTGAGGAAATTTTTGAAATGCAATTTTTTTTTTACATGGTATTTTGACGGTATTTGTATAAATGTTCTCCACTAGATAGTAGAGAGGTTAGAAGCTGAGGCGAGCCATGCACATGTAGGGGAATCTAATTTTAGCGCAAACGTAAATACCACTGCCAAGTATGTTCTCTGTAAGCGACATTAGCTGTGTATATCGTAGTGACAATCTTCAATATTTATTGATACGTACCTCGCAAAGTAAGTGTGAGATCAAAGTGGAGATTCAGGGATATTTCGATTTTAATCTCCTAGAAAGAACGTCCTTCTTCAACTTTTCAACCCGAGCCCCACACCCGCCATATGTAGGCAACCCACACTACCCTATCTATAGGTAGAGCCACTGTACAAGCGAGGAAGAGAGTATAGGAACTTAAACGTGGCGCCAAGTTATACAGTTAGCTCAAAAATATTTCTATTCAAAAATATAAATTAGTGAGAATTATGAACTTAAAAATTAAGCATTGATTTTTAAAGTAAAATTATTGAAGAAAAAAAATTTTTTTTTTTTTTTTGATTGTGATACTAAAATTTTAAAATAATTAATAACTAATAATTAATTTTAAAAGGAAGCAATAGGTTACTGTTACTATATATACATAAACATAATAATAAATTTATTTGCAGCATTTATTGTTGTTTTCATCATATTGTAGATATTATATAATATTGTAATAGGGTAACTAAACTTAGTATTTTCTAGCAGCCATGATTCATCAGTAAATTTTAAATTTAGCTATACACATGATAAAAATACTTTTATTTTATATCATAATATAAAATAAAATAGCAATAAATGAATAAATACACTGCAATAAAGTAAAAAACAAAAAGGATGAAGGGTGATTTAGCAAATCACTTATCGTCAGAAAATTGCAAGCAAAAATTATAACTGGTACATAAAACACTATAATATAATGCATTTAAATTTTTCTATAATGCTCTGATTTTCTCATAAGATATTACATTTGGGGTTCCTCTCCTTTTCTCGCACCGCTTGTGACATTGATTAGCACCCGTTACAGCAGCTCTATTAAATATACCAACAATGCAAATTATTCAACAATTCATTAATTTTGATAAAGCAGTTTTAAGTTTTGAAGCCGTTGTGAGCAGAGCGTTGTTGTTTTTCTTATGTGAGGAGCACAGTAAGCAAGATTATAATAAAATAATCAATTCAATCAAAGATGCCTTTTTACGAACAAAAAGTAATCACTTACGCAACATGCAATCCAATGGAGAAAAGAATTTTAAGTCGCAGACCTCTAAACAAACATGCAGTGATGAGTTTGAAAAAACCAACTTTACGTCGTTTTCTCCGTTCTAACGGTCAGAGATATAAAGCAAGAGATCGGAAAGAACGTCTGGTACATTTGACCGTTTATCTCACAGATAAAAGACCACAAAATTACCCTAATCATCCACATACTGGATCGACTAGACATAAAAAGGTTCCTAAGTTACAGCAAAGTCCACTGGGTTGCAAGAACGTGCCATGCACGTGCACGTTCAATTACATAGACGTGATGCAACACAAAGGTGAAAATAGTAAAGAACCACTTAAGTTTTCTCAGAGTATGTGGAATTCGATTTTCTTACTTTCTCAAGAACCAAAGAAACTACTTGATGAAAGTCTGGTTGGTTACGCTAATTTTACAGCCACGGATTGCAAATATGAGTTAGCAGTCCAGTTGAGAGAGAAGTTAATGCGAGACGAGGCGAGGTTAAAAGACGAATTGTTGGAAAAAGAAAAGAAAGTTCACTACTCGTGTCCAGAATGTCATCAAAATAAGCCAGCTCTGGTGGAACCTTGCAACCACCTCATCTGTAGGGTCTGCCATCCCTTGCAGCAAGTGCACAAATGTCCTATCTGTGATGTAGATGTGACACAAGTCACTGAAGCTTACGAGCACACCCTGGAAGAAATTTACTAATCTCAGTCAACCAAATCTTTTTATTATACAGATTTATTTTTATACTTTAAGAAACTCAGTTTTTTTAACGTGCACGTTGTTATTTCTTGAGCAAATAAATTATTTTATTAAAATAAATATTATATAAATATAAATATATTATTTATAGTGTATTTCGCAGTGTATAACCCCTGTATTTACGCAAATAGCAGTACATAAAATGCCTGATTACCGCAACCAGCAGTACATCAAATTTTTAAAAATTCATTTAATATTATGGAAATAAGATATTTACATTATTAGCAAAAGAACATTTAAAGGATTCAAAATTGCACCCCTAAAATAATTTTCAGCTTCAAAGCATTAATATAACGCGAGATCCGTTTTTTGCAAATTTTGGCAAAGGGGTTGCTTGCAAAAAAAATTTCAACTGTACATTATGAATAAGCAACATTTCTTGACTCTTCGATATTAATTTGAATTTTTTATTGCTTGTTGTTGCATGGGAAAAATAATTTTAATAACACATTTTTGGACAACGTTCGGAAACAGGGTGTTTTAGTTTACTAATTGATGAATTGTGAACGAACTGTTTGCGATAAAAATATGAAATTTATAAAATATATTGTCAGATTTATAAGCCGCACGACAAAAGTAATTTCAAATTTTTTGTGACTTTTTATTTTTGTATTATAACGATTCAAACTTCGAAATCACGGGAATTTCTAATACAAGCTTTTCATTCTACGCGTGCGATTTTTTATTATTATGATATTGTTATAATTTTTAACCATTTCTTTGAATTTGTTATTCAAATATGTTACAAATATATAAGTAAAAGCACAAAAACGTTTTATTGTAGAAGTTAAAAATTGGTAAATATTTACTTTATTTCAAGAAAGCATGCAGTTTCAAAAGCAAATCAATGTGCATGGTGCATGTACTGTATATAAGTTCTTAAAGACAAAATACGTGAGGAAAAGAAAAAAAAAAAAAAAAAAAAAAAAAAACTTGAGGATATAATAATATTGAGCTGTAAATAATATTTAATTTAAGTTATATATGTTTAATTATAGTAGCAAAAATTAACGAGACGTAATATATATTTTTATTATGTGCATATTATTTACTGTAAAAAAAACTACCAATGCTTAAAGTCTATAGAAATAAATAAAATTGCGTTTTTTAGTTTTCGCGCGGTGCAATATATATATTTTTTTAAACATTAAATATTATAATCGGCTTATTTTACGTTTAAAGTTTAAATTAAAAAATATACATTTTTATTTGATCGTCTCATAATTTTGTTAACAAAAAAAAAGAAAAAGAAAAGAAAAGAAAGCAGAACAGTACCTTTTTTCTTTTTGTTTTCCTCTCTCTCTCTCTCTAACAATTCTATAACATCAGACCTGCATTCGAGTCCTTATTTTTTTGTGTATATCGATCGTAAACTTGCATAATTTTGCGCGGCACTCAGGCATAAATGCGATATTCTCAAATGATTTACACATTATATTTTATTAAAACAAACTTCTAGATGTTCATACTTCACTGTCTTTATATATTATACAGAGTTATTGTTCACTTTTATTATTATTTTTAATTCTAATAATTAAAATTCAAAGTGAAGTAATCAGTGCGCGGTGGAGAGAGAGAGAGAGAGAGAGAGAGAGAGAGAGAGAGAGAGAGAGAGAGAGAGAGAGAGAGAGAGAGAGAGAGAGAGAGAGAGAGAGAGAGAGAGAGAGAGAGAGAGAGGAGAGAGAGAGAGAGAGAGAGAGAGAGAGAGAGAGAGAGAGAGAGAGAGAGAGACGGAGAGAGAGAGAGATCTGCATACAGATATCGATTGGAATATTTGGGCAATTTATATAACAATCGTACAAGTAAAAATATCGATATAATGAGATCAGCTGCGATATTGTCTGTGTTCCGGCAAAATTGAAACGATGGACAGAAGCAAATGCACATTTTGCAGAATTTACGACGGGCAAGAGAGTAACAGGGTGTTCTTTCAAGTAAGTTAATCATAGTGAATATTTATGAGCTATAGCGAGTTGCATTTGAAGTAAGGTAACTTAGAAATCATGCCAAATATGCAGCGTCATTTTGCACTGATAAAATTTGCATCGAGATGTCCCAGTCTTATCAGATTTGCTAACTTTTGAGCTCAATATCTTTAGTTTATGAGCTCAAAATAACTATTTTTTGTTGGTTATTACTTAAAGCAAACATAATGACACATTTATTACGTCAATTAACCAGGTTAATTAATTAAAATGAGAAATGGCAAATTGGCAGTGGTCAGCTGCAACATTATGATTTTTTTTTTCTAATGGAGGTTATGGGTAAAGGTACGTGGGAAAAGCGCAGGGGTCACCTAATATCTCATCCATTAGTATTGTGGGACAATGTCTTGAGGGTTTTATGAGAAATATACTGCAAAGAGGATGGGAAAATATAAAAGAAGTACATTTTACGTATTGGGGGGGGGGGGGGGGGGGGGGAAGAGAGGAATATTTATTAAAAAAAAAAAAAAAAATCAACACCAGTAACACTGAAATTTTCAACAGTGGTAACTGGCATAATAAGCTTTAAAATTATGAAGTATGATGACAATAGTCAAAATCAAGATCTGTATATTATATATGACCCCTCTCCTTATATTTGTTATTTATTTTGCTCTATAGGATGAGGAGT
>OX439128.1:50921706-50978973 GCA_949318235.1 Ecdyonurus torrentis | reverse complement strand
TGAGGAGTACGTGGTGTTCTCCGACATCAAGCCCGCAGCTCAACACCACTTGCTGATCGTCACCAAGCAACACATTCCGAATGTTAAAACACTTACACCAGATCAGAAGCATATAGGCGAGTATACAACAATATAAATATAAGTATTTGAACTAGTGACTTGTAACATGACCTTTGTGACATGCTCTGGTAAGTAGGTCATATATTTCTAAGACACAATGGTAATGATGTATGTCCCAGAATATGACCTAGGGACATGACCTCTATAGAGTATGGGTCACCAGTCAAAATAATACCTTACTAGACTGCATGTTTAATTAACTGCATGTTTGTGTGTTGTAGTTGAGCGACTTATGGAGCTGGGAAAGCAAATGCTGCAGGAACAAGGAGCTGACCTGGCAGATGCAAGGTATGCAGATATGATAATCAACACAATAATAGTCTGTCTGATAGCCACCTTTACTATAGAATTTATTGTAGACATGATTGTGATAATATATTTTACCATTATTATTATTATTATTATTTTTTTTTTTTTGAAAAAAACATTAGCTGAATTTAAAAGGTCCAAAAATATTATCAAAAACGTGTGTGTACGCTCCTCCCAAATTAATCTGACTGGCTGCGTTAAATTTTCCCCATATATATTATATAACGTTTGGAGACATGCACGCTAAGGTCAGATTTATTTGGGAGGAGTGTACATTAGAATAATTCTATCAAATATGGGAACCCAGTTGAGCATGGAGAAATATTTTAAACGGAGAGGGTTAGATAATAGACTGAACTCAGACTGAACTCAGAAAGCCAGTTTTTAAATATGACAATCTCCAAATTAACATACCAAGGAAGACAGGAACAATTATCATCCACTTACATTGCTACTGAATGTTTCAAGACTGCTGATACTGTACATAAAATATTGTTTTAATGGTCTTGTTTTCAGATTCGGGTTTCACTGGCCACCATTCCACACAATTTCTCATCTGCACATGCATGCCATTGCTCCCGCAAGTTCCATGGGATTCATGGCTAAGCAGATTTTCAGGGACAACTCCTGGTGGTTTGTGTCGGTAAGAAACTGAATCATTACACAACTGTTATTAATTGTTGCAAGTGTAGTTTTCTATAAGCAAAAAATTGTGATCACTTAACTTGCAGCAATTAAAAAAAATAATAATAATAAGGCTTATTATTATTAATTACAAAAGTTGTACTATCAATTACAATGTTTTGCTTAATATGATGAAATAATTCAATTTTACATGTCTCAATATTATGTTTATTAACTAATAAAGGAACAACTGTTTTGAGGCTGTTTATAAGCGATTTTGCTCACATCCACTTCCATTTCAATGTACTGCGCATGTATAGTAAGTAGAAACCAAAGCAGATGTGACTGAAATCGCTTAAAGTCACCCTCAAAACAGTTGTTCCTTTATTTGTCCATTGATGCTATGTCCACTTGACCTTGAAAAATATTTATTGCTGCAAATGTCCAAAATGTCCTGAAATGGAAAAAATCCAACATTTGGGGTCAATCCGACAATTTTTTTAAAGTTCAAGTGAACATCAACCTGTATAGCGGAACAACTTTGATATGTTTTTTTTTCTACCCTCTCCCTTTATAATTTCACATTAAGTTCACAAAAAATAACTTCTCAATGCATATTCTAACTGATCCATTTTTTTATTACCATGTATTAATTAATATTTATAATTAGATCACTAAAGAGCATGCTCCTTTTCTCCTCAAATGTGACAATGAGCGATACTTTAGGCATGCCCAATTTAAATCGACTGAGGTTTTTTGAGTCGAGTATACTTATGTTTAATCTTTCAAATCTTTTTTATCAATCAACTAACGCAACATCAATGTTTTCATGGTTAGTTTTATATAAGGGTTGTATTCAGATGGCTTGCATCTCAAAATCTAAAAAGAAAACTTCAAAACTTCATGATGCCATTTGAAAGTTACATAGTAACAGCTGCCTATAATAAAATTTTTACAGCTCATGACCATCAGATAAGAGAGAAAATAATTAATGAAATTAGCATGGGCTCTTATGAGACTAAAATTTAAAAAAAAAATCATAATTTAAAATCTAGCATGGTGACCCCCCCCCCCCCCCCCCAAATTTTACATTTTAGAAGATACCTTATTCTAATACATCATTGTAAAAAAAAATTAGATTTTTCTTTCTTTACAACTTTTTAGTCAAATCTCATAGTACCTGATTTCTCGCCTTAATCAATATCACCCATAATTTAATTTTAATGGCTAAAATAATTCATTACTATGGTTTTGTGTTACAGCCTGAGTACGTGATGCAGCGATTGTCAACTTAAATGTTGGTCATCAACAATGCGGAGACAACATGTTTGTTTACCATTTCACCTTTCATCAGTTAAATAATCATTTTATTGTTAAGTTTCTATTTTTTTATATTTTACTCTCTCTCTCTCTCTATATATATATATAATATATATAATATTATGTTATTTAATTCATTAAAAAAAAGCAGGCCTAATATTAGTATAAGAAGAAAAAAAAAAAGAAAAAGAAAATAGGTAATGTTAAATTAAAATCGTTGTGATTTAGTTTTAAAAATTCAAGTTTATTATTTTATTTTTAATATCAAATTTAAAATTGTTAAACTTGTTGTTATAGTTAAACTGCTTTAGTTGTAGTAATAAAAAAGTTGTTCCAAAACGTAACAGATATCTTGTTTCTTTGTTTAAATATCGTTTGTTTTGTTTTAAATATTTTTAAAAAAATATTTATTTTCATACTAATATTAAAATAACAAATTTACCATCAGCTTGATGGGGAAAACAATAAATATAAAATAACACTGGCATTTTCACATAGTATAGGTCAATTAGTAGAGCTTAAATTTAATTATAAGAAAGAAGAAAACAAAATAATAACTCTAGTCATTGACCATAATGTATAGGTCAAACATTAACAATAGCCCATAGGTTTGAATGGCATTTTTTTCCTTATACTGCTTATTTAATCGATTTGATAGTAAAATACATAGGTAGATCAGGAAAAATTGGGGGAGACAGTAATAAGCTTACATTAACAGGGACCCTGTGGTCTAACTCAGGTCTAAAGAAAATTTAAAAGCATGCTAAGTAGACACTTACATATGCTTATAAATTTCCTTTCGACTTGAGTTAGAAATTTTTCTCCACCACGGCGTCTCTGACAGTGTAAGCTCATTACTATCATTTCTCAATTTTTCGAAATCTATTACTATCAAATCTTTTTATTATCAATTACCACACACTCAGTTTTCTTTAATATTTGTTGCTTATTTAATTCCATGTTATAAAAAAATTATGCAGTGAAATCTAGTAGCTCTGACATGAGACAAACACAGCCCTATTGAGATATATAAGATAGACAGTCTGAACAAATAAAGACCACCATACTAATGCACTTTCATGTCAAATGATCGTTTGAAAATGACTATAACAAGATTGGTGGACTACAAATGATTGTGACATGAACTTGATGCATTATTAAAGCATTAAGACTTAACTTTAAGCCAATCAGCACCATAGTTGGAGGTCACATGACCACAAGAAGCAAATCAGCATGCAGTGGTTTGAATTTCACAGAGGGACCTCAAATAGTCCAATGTGTCACAATTTTGAAATGTATAGTAATCTTGTCACTACATAAAATACCATAGCAAAATGCCCAGAAATTGTAATGTGCACAATTACAAAACCCATTAATAATGCCAATTTTCAGACTAAAAACAAAACAAAACTACATTGTTTTCAAAAATATATGTAGAAAAAAGTTATTAGTATAAAAAAGCAGTTTTCTGCTCAAGGTGAATTATAAAAAATTTCAAGACTTAATTTCTAGCCATTTATCTAGTAATTGAAATTTTATTTTGAATTGTTATAAAATTTACGTAAAAAAAAAAAAAAAAAAAAAAACTTCAGAATACAATCGAGTCAAAAGTTCTTAATTTTAAGTTCGTAATTATATAAAAAAGGTTTTATATAGGGTGCGTCCCAAATTCAACCTTGGTCCTACAAAAGTGAGAAGCGCAAGAGGGGAAATCAAGATGGCTACATTGCAGGGCCACAGCAAAATCCTTAGTGTGCTTCGGATGCACACCATACTTGGCCTAGAGACTACATGAACGCTTTCTAGGGGCAGTAGGAGTTTAATGTCTTATTCTAGGGGGTGAATTTGGGATGCAGCCATATAGTCTTTCAATTAAATTGAGCTAAAATAAAGTTATTGGCATCCAAGAAGTTTGTTACTCCATACAATATAAAATACAACTAAAAAATAATTGACATAAAATACTGTAAAACTGCACAGTAAATCATAAAATTGAGGACACATGATATGCTCAAATCTTATATTGGTTTTGCTCGAAAGACATGAGGGTAGCATTGTACTTATCAATCTCGCTGTCTTTCAGTGGACCAGGAGGGTACTCTGCTTTCACCAGCTCCAGTGCAGTTCTGACCAGAGTCACATAGTCGTCAATGTGGACCACCTGGACAAAACAAAACATTACATGGAATTAGATATTAAGAAAAATAATGCATTGCAGTTATTAGGTATGATAAATTTGAAAGAAAAGTATTGTAGTATAGAAACCAGCAAGGGTCTTATCATAGTGAAGAGTGACATAGTTTAGTAAAAAACTTGCTAGCACAAAAAAAAAAAAAAAAAAAAAAAAAAAAAAAAAAAAAAAAAACTAACACATTGGTACTAGCAATACGCTTCAAGAGAAACATTTTTTTTGTCAGTTCTTACAGACTCACACAGTAGCTATACAGTAGATTGTCTCCTATACTGAGAATGTCAGATCAAACGCAAGCCATAATTGCAACTGGGTGAAGGCTGCAGAACTAGAATCCGTCATTTGAAGTAATGTTTCACATATATCTAGTTCTGCAGGCTTCACCCAGTCGCAATTGTAGCGCGCATTGATCTGACATTCTCAGTATAGGAGATAAAACCTACTGTATAATATACTGTGACAGACTCACAGACAGCTTTGGTGCCGAAAGCAATCCGTTTTTTTTCTTCTTCTTCAAATCTCTAAGATTTTAACCAATAAACAATGAAACTTTCTTCACCTCTTTATACTATGATAATTATAAGGCTCTTGCTGGTTTCTCTTATTCTTTTGTTTCAAATTTATCATAATATATTGAATAAGAGCAAATTATAATTGGATATTATAAGGAAAGAGAGTATGGAAACCAACAAGCACCTTCATTGTGGTATAAGTTAATCATAATAAAGTCTATAGCTATAGATGAGGACACAGACACCTACATTATGTTTAAAGAGGTGAGAATAGCATATCACCTCCAATTATTATTTTTATTTTTTTTTGCCTAATTAATTAAATTAATATGGTAAAATATATTTTTATGATGTTTGATGTCTATATATAGACACGAAAAAATATAAAACCCAAACTTACTGGCACATAGTAGATAGTGTCAAGAGGCTCCTCATTTGAGGTATCGGTGTTTATCAGTGATGACAAACTGGGAGACAAAGCTGGTTCTTCACACTCAAGCTTGATGGACTTGGCCTCTTCCAGATTTTTATCACGATAAGGTGAGGCACAAACTCTGAGGGGCAACACACGACGACCTAGCACTTTATACCTACAACATCAAATTTTAATAAAAAGTTTAGAGAATATATCAATATGGCTTTAACACGATGATGTCGACAGATAGGTGAAGATCCTGATGGCACAGTTAACATAAATATTTACACTATGATTAATACATTTCAAGGGTGGCTGCCCTCTCTCATTTTTACTTGTTTAGAGTGCGTACTCTGCTCTTAAGCAACTGAAGAAGCCGTTGCCTTATATGTATTAAATATGTGTTATTTATATGTGTTAACTGTGCTATCAAGATCTTCACCTAGCTACGGATTTCTTTGTGATAAGGCGCTTTTTTGTTAGTTTTCCTATCCTTTATTCCTTTTATAATTATATTCAAACCAATAAGACTATGTATAATGTAATACTGCTAAAATCAGGAGACATCTATAGGACCATTATATCAAAAGGGAGCTATATATGTCCACTTGACTTTCAAATTTGACACTAAAATTTGGATGTCTGCATTTCCGATAATTTGCAGCAAAATAATACATAAATCAAGTTTAAAAGGGCAAGTTTGAAACGGGCAAAAAAAAAAAAAAAAAAAAAAAAAACGCAGTGAAGTATGGGCTATTATGCCCATACTTAATAATGAGACAAAATACGAGATACACATTTTGCTACTTTGTGACAAATAATGAGATAGACATTTCATTTTGCTTACCGTGACAAAAAAACGAGATACACATTGTTTGCAACATCAAGTATGATGGTCCAACTCATTATTTTTTTTAGTTTTTATTGAGCCTTTATTGATTTTTTTTCCCCGTAACTTACTGTAGCTCCAAAGTGAAGACGAGAGCTATGGAACGCCTGTTGATTCCATTAGAACAGCTACTGCGACACATCATGGCAAACATGATGGTCTCCCACTGACATCCTGCTTGAGGACCATTCAGTCGAACTGCGACACTGTGTCGGTGACTGGTAGGGTCTACCTCATACACTGCATTCAGAGCATTAGAGCTCACTACGTGGTCCATGTACTCATAACCTAAAATATAACATTCAGAATACCAAATAAGAATTAAGGGTATGTCTTTTAAACTATTGAGAGAGGCTATTATGTTCATACAAAATAAAACAATAAAAAATGACGTAAAATACTCTTCAGAATATTTCAATGCGTTTATTATTATTATTATTTTTTACAGAGTATCATTATTTTTATTATTATTTTTGGCATAATGTGTGTGTGAACCCTAATAAAACTCATTTGAGTATGATTTTAAGAAAAACTGTCATATAGAGTCTTATTTCAACACATTGAGCAGGGTAGTCTGTTTTAATGTCTATAACCAGTTTAACGTCCACTTGACCTTTACTTTTTCTTTCTCTTTTTTTTTTTTTTTTTTTTTTTTTTTTGTTGCTGCAAATGACTTGAAATAATAATAATAAACTATCCAAAGTTAGGAGTTAATATTACAATTTCTTCTTCTTCTTTTCTTTCCTTCTCCTTCTTTCTCAAGGTTGAGCGCTTAGCTGGACATATATAGAGCCCCCATGATGCTGTTCATTATTGTCATTTATAAGGGGGACGCGGCTGAATATTGTCCAATATTACAAAACCATAATATTATTAGTACAATAGTTAAAACTGTTTATATGATTTACATTATTTTTCTCCATTACAATCATTTTTGAGTTAAAAATTTAATCACGGGGGGAGAAAAAAACAAACAATGCATCATTAAATTTATTAGTGATTGTTACCTTTGTTGATTGGATCCTCCACTGACTGTCTATGATTTGGACATCTCAACACAGGCTTGGTTGCCCAATCAGGGTCAGTGAAGACAGCAACTGCTCGCACATACATGCCATGTTGACTGTTTGGCGACACCCTGAACTGAAGTGGCAAGCTACGACCGTCAGTAATGAACGCCTTGTTCAGAAGCTTGGAATACTGAAATTTTATATTTAATATTCAGATATTGGGTTTGACTTAACCATAGTGTGTGATAGTCATAAGCAGCACAGTAATTAAAGGCCTAGAACACCTTGAACAAAAAAAGTTGTGTAATATATCCTTGATATCAAAGTTGATGTTCAGGTTTGTTAGGATATTGCACAACTTTTTTGTTCAAGGTGCTCTACACCTATAAGGATAGTTTTTAAACCCTATTTTTTATAATTTTCAAAAATTAATCCCAACACAGTTTTTTTTTTTTTTTTTTTTCCAATTATTATTATTTATTTTATATTCAATAATAAAGCTTTAATTTTCAGGGATTGCCAGAGGTTTTCTGGAAATATACTTTCTGAACTGCAAACATGAGGAAAGGAATTCAGAGAGAATTTTAGGGGAAAAAGCCCTGGGCCCTGGGAATAGTTTAGCTATAAGCTTTTCTTTGGGAAAGCTAAAGGAATGCCTGGGTTTTTAGAAATCTATTACTCTTGCTACTGCCAGAAATTTATTAAAGTGATAGGGATACAAACATTATAATGCAAACACGAGGTATGTATAAACACTTTTGAATCTTTTTAAAAAACTTTTTATATATATTAGTCATTAGTCATTATCAATTCATACACATTGATAATATTCCTTTATTGATTATTTTGACTGATTTCTATACCTGCCAATTTTGTCGCTTGCTCTCTGTAGGTTTAATTATTTCCATCTCAAAATTATGAATGCCACCAAATTCTTCTAGGGATGGTAACTCAGAAGTAGCTGGACTTCTGATGATTCGAGGGTTGAAGAACATGAAGTCGGAATCATCTACGTAGTCACTCCTGGAAAATACATTTTAATATATTATGTTTAAAGTATCTCCAGAGAGTGATTTTGCTATATATAGTGAGGAAAATAGTTTGACGTACAGTCAACCGGGGTGAAATTGAAACTCCAATCATCTCCAAGCTTTCACTTTTCCCTATCTCGCTATAGACACAGAGCACGTACTTTGAAAGCAGGTCTGCCATTGGCTTTCAATTTCACCCCGGTTGACTGTACTGATTTCAAATTGAACGCATAATATACAATTATAATAGCCATTATGTTTATTTATGTTTTTTTAATATAATAAAGACGATTATTTATTTTTATTTATTTATTATCCCCCCCCCCCCTTTTCATTTTCTTCTTTTAATATGTCTATAATGCTGCTCGTAAACCTTGTTCTATCTGCTCCTAAAATGACGATCAACTTTGGTTATAATCAAATGGAATGCGCATTTTTTGCTGCAAGAAAACAGGGTTTACGAACAGAATTTATAATTACAACAACAGCAACAACTTTTCTCAAGAATTTAAAAATTGAAATGGGTATAAAATAAAAAAAAATTAAAAAAAAAAAGAAAAAAAGAGTGGATATTAATTTAATTAAGCTTAATTAATTAAGTATGATAGCCAATCACTTAGGCGCGGCGCTATATGAGACATATAATTTCTAAATTATTCACCTTTTTTTGCTAATTATATATATATAATATTTTATATAAAAAATATTTTGTCATAAATGTATATGCCGCATACAAAAATAAATTAATTAACAAAACATTGTTTCATGTTAGAATTTTCCATAAATATTATAGCTGGCATAACTTTTTAGATGAGAAGAATGTTTTAATAATGCAGAAAGTGCTATATTTGACTCGACGTTGGATTCCAATGTAGTCAAATGGGACAAAAATCAAATGGAGCCCGGCGGCGCGACGATTATAACTTTGTGCCGCGACATGTATCGGTGATTTAATTATACTATTTATATGTACGAAAATTAATATTATTGTAAAATATATATCAATTATTAATATACATAGTTGGTAGTTTGGAGATTAATTTTTGTGCACAATATTTTACGTCAAGTAAACAAAAATGGGAAAAAACACTAATTCTTATCGCGTTCATACGGTTCATTATTGCATGGCATGGAGATTTTAGAAGACTATACCGAATGCCGGATTCTTTCATCTCTCTAACTAATTAAAAAAAAAAGTACAATACCATTTTATACTAAACTTACTGTTGGCTCATTTTGAAACGTTATGATGACAAATTTATTCACTACAAACTTGTTGCAGGCACCACTTTCTTTCTCTCCTTTCTTCGCTTCGTTGTTCTGGCGGTTCTGGTCCTGTTCTGGTCGTTTTGGCCATGGATATATAAACAGGATAGGAAGCTATTGTTGAAAAAACGATCCCTTATTGATGTAATTCAAATTTTCGCCGCAAAAATGCAAGAATACAAAATTACGTATAAAAGTGGCGCTGTAGTCTGTGTGTGAATTTTAAAATTCACACACAGACTACAGCGCCACTTACATTTTACATGTTGATTGTTGCGGTGAAAATTTGAACTACATCAACAAGGGTTCGTTTTTAGTATAGGGCAATAACACAGGAGCTCACGAACCTGGTTTTGGCGTTTTGTCAGATTTCGTTCGAAACGCATGCGCAGCACGCAGCCCGATGCTCACTTTTATTTTCACTGAATGAGTGCGGCAAGGCTGATTTTTATCGCAAATTGTATGGCAAAAAATAATATTTTACTTAGATTTCCAGTAAACTCACCATGCAAGAATTGTACAAATAAAAATTTTATAAAAGAACTGTATAGTTTCGATGATCATAACTATCATTTAAAATTGTATGATTGTGTGATCAACTCGCGACAGTGCAGGATCAACTCACCACAAAGTAAGTTTTTTTTAAATACTTTTAGTTTGTTTGGGCCGTCACATAAAAAAATTTCATTATAATTGGGATTAGGCCATATAGGCGAGAACTTCACAATATTATAAATTACGTACTTCCAAAGGGTAGAACCATGGGTAGAACTTTGACTTTTGCAAGTACGTATGTAATATACGACTTTTGGATTTTTATACCAAAGAAATTATGGAAAAAGAGGGGCACTTATTTTGGGCACCCCTGGAACTTATTTTGGCGGAACAAGTACTGCCTATACCTACTATGTACTTCTACGTACCCTTGCGTACTGCAATTAAGTTAAT
The DNA here is from genome assembly GCA_949318235.1 of Ecdyonurus torrentis. Taxonomy (NCBI): domain Eukaryota; kingdom Metazoa; phylum Arthropoda; class Insecta; order Ephemeroptera; family Heptageniidae; genus Ecdyonurus; species Ecdyonurus torrentis. The sequence goes on along the minus strand of OX439128.1, from coordinate 50,968,338 downwards.
TAACTTTTAGCTATCAAATTTAAATTTAACTATGATTTTAACCTGCAATGGATCAAAAAGAGCAAACATTTGTCAAATAATTTTCTTATATGTACAGAATAAATTTTTATAGTGAAAAGAAGAAGAAAATCCAATACTGCGTGATATTGCTAAAATTACAAAAATAAGCACTTTTTTACAAAATTGTTAATCTGTTATATATTATTATACACATTCTAATTGCCTAGAAACATTTGCGAAGTTCTTTCCAAAGTCTGTATAACACAAACAATTAGAGTTCCATCTACAGTATGATACAGTACTTATTTTATTTTGTGGGAGTCTATTTTGCCAAAAGCCATTCTTAATATCTCTTCTTTGAACTCAAACTTGCATCCCGATTTCAGCAACAGTTATTCATATTTAACTACATATCAAGGGCTTCGAGGTTTTTTGGTACTTCTGCAATCTCCGCAGGTTAAATTTTAGTACATTTGCAACTTCCTCCACACCTAATAATCGGTACATCTGTATAGGCTAAGCATATAAAGATGGTTCAAAAGAGGGGAGTGCGGAGAATGCAGATGTATCAAAATTGCACCCACGGAGATTGCAGAAGTGTCACAATGCCAAGTAGCCCTCAATATACTTTTACAAAATAATAATCATACTGCACAGCATTATTGTTATATTATTATTAAATAGCAACATTCATTATTTATGCTATATAGAACATAAATGTAGCATAAATTATGTACAATAATTTCTTTTATTCATGTGTAATTGTTTCATTTCCTTTTCTATAATCTTTTGCATATTATGATAAAATGAAAGAAAAGGATAGGAGAAAACCAGCAAGGGCCTTACCATTAATAGTGAAGAGAGTCCCATAGTTCGGTGAAAATCTTGCTAGCACAGATATAAAAATAACACATTGGAAATATTTCGGCAATCGACTCCAAGAGAGATATGGAGCGATAGGACTGATGAAGGCATATCACGCTCCATATCTCTCTTGGAGTCGATTGCCGAAATATTTCCAATGTGTTAGATATTTTATATCTGTGCTAGCAAGATTTTCACCGAACTATGGGACTCTCTTCACTATGGTAAGGCCCTTGCTGGTTTTCTCCTATCCATTTCTTTCATTTTATCATACCTAACTGCGATGGTTTAATTTCCTTAATATACATATCTTTTGCATATTATGTGTAAAAATTCATTCAAATATAAGTGGATGCATTGATTATGCATTTAAAACATGCATTTTAATAATTGCTCTTTTTAAGTTTAAATATTGGCCCTTTTTTCAAAATCCCATGTGTAAAAAGGGAGAGATGGGCTGCATTTCTAAGTGCAACAAAATGTTTGTTTTTTAATTAACATCAAATTTGCATAAATACTAAATCAGAAATTAGTTGTTCTTCTTCTTATGACAAATTATTTAAAATTATATAATATAAGTGCACATTTCTCATGCAAATTATGGTAGATTTTCTGTAACTTTTTTTGACATCTAGGAAAATGATTTAACAAAAACAACCAACATATATTTTTAAATACAACTAATTATTATAAAGCTCATTTTTTAATACATACAATTCAAGTCATGTAATTAATGCATATTAATTAACAAGTGTAATAACGTAATACTAATTACAAGTTGATAAAAAATGTCTTTTTGTTTAGATATTTAATAAAAATTCAGTCAATAAAAATAAAATATGTATAGTTTAACTTTTGAAAAAGTAAAATTAGAACCTAAATAAAAGTTAGGTAAAATTGTAATAAAATTTGTACAAAAACTTATGGTAAAGAAATTGTTTGCCATGTTTATATTGAGCTTTTTCTAATTGGTGAGTTAATTAAGCTCTATAAAAAATGCATGTTATTTTGATCAAATAATTCACAATGCCAATTACAAAAAGCTCAATGTAAACACAGCATAAGCATGCTGTAGGGTATAAAGATTTAAAATTTATAAATAATGTGATATAAAAATACTGTACAGTTAAAATAATAATAATGAACAAAAATTATGGCATTTGATGCTAATAACTACCATAAATACATGCCTTTTAATTTACATCTATGAAAAATTAATTTAAAAACATTGATGTAAAATTTTATCGTATAGCACCATTATTTTTATTTATTTATTTTTTTGTTAAAAAATATGAATATATTGCACACATACCAAAAGGTACGGTACTATAGTGATGTGACATTGTTTTTTTAACCACAGTGCTGGACTTGGACTGCTAAAAAAAAAAAAATAATAATAATAATAAAGTATCTTTTTGGGAGGGAATCTGGGCCTTAAAGTAGCATAACTGAAGATACCAAAAAGGGGTGTAACTGGCCTAAGTTCAGTCTCAGGGATTGCTGGGCTAGCCTAAAGCCAATTCCAGCCTGCCTGCGTATGATTGTTATAACTAAAATTGTATCATACCATGTTATGTTTAACGTTACATTACTGCAACCTTGGATTTAAGCAGTCCATTTTTTTCTTCTTAACATTGTCACCAGGTGTTGCTACTTATTTCATTACATTAGAGAACCTTAACAGAGAAGAGTCAACCTCATGTGTTAGGCAGACACACAATACATTAGTTTAGAAAGGTCCACTAAAAATACCTAAATTTTCTAACGTTTTAATTGGCTACCAAAATAATAGCTTGAATCTGATTAACTTAGCCAAACATGTAACATCACAGCCCTTCCTGTGATGTATGCTAACCTGATGTATTGTGGGTCTGGCTAAAATATGAGGTTCTCTGTTACAGTTCTCTATATTATATCTTTGCGATGTCAATTAAATGTTATTCCCATAACATTGTTATAACATTGTCCGTAAACTTAACCAAAATGTTACATAACACGATAAAATTGCATCTCTGTAAGGTATTGACTAATAAAGGAACAAATGTTTTGAGGCCGACTCTAAAGGGGCACAGACACTAAAATTTTGGAAGTTGTGCTTAATCCACTACTACTATAACTACTACTATTAAGTACGTACTACTATTTATGAAAATAATTGTAAATTTCATATGGAGCCAGTGCGCCTCATCCTTTTAATTAAAAAATTTAACTGATGTTTGCCATGCCCCCTTATATACTCCGCTTCATGCGTCTTCAGAACTATCTCATGCTATTTGGTCACTTTTGGTGACCAAAATCACATTAACAGTTATTGCCCCTTTATACAAGGCAATACCTGTTTGTCATTTTGACCATAAAATGTGACTGAGTGCTGATTAAAGCTAAAAACTTACATTAATCAAAGTATAAAAGTCAGCTGATCATTGTTTGACCAAACAATTATTGAACTTTAATTTAATATTTAAATTAGTAGGAAGAGTCGCATCAGATTTTAACAACTTGTGAAATTGTTTTTGTACCTAAAAGATTCTAAAAAGCCAGGGTGTATGTGGGCCTTTAAGCGATTTTGTTCACATCCGATTCTGTTTCTAGTTATTACGCATGCCCAGTACCTTGAAACAGAAGCAGATATGACTTAAATCGCTTATAGTCGGCCTCAAAACAGTTATTCCTTCATTAGTTAATATATAAATGTACTATAGTTTGTTAAAAATATATATATTTATTGTATAATTTAGAGCACCATTATAAGGCAATAAAAATTAGCTATTTCACACTGATTGATAATATTAAAAATGCAACAAATAATTCTTACAATATAAACAATTAAAACATTTTAAACTTTAAAAACATTTAAAAAGTGACACTATATTCAAGTTTTCATAGACAAAATTTCGCAACGTAGGTATTTGCTATCTATGCACTTGTACTTTAGTAGTCACAAATATTTAACTCAATTGTCAGCCTCTTGCTTTGCCAAAATAGCATATCCTGTGACGTTGAGTTTAATAGTACCACCAGTGCATACACTGCATGCACAATTGTGATAATGTATTTTACCATTTAAAAACATGCACTCGGTTTGCGATGTTATTCTTATTAGGGGGGGGGGGGTGATTTTTACTATTACAGTACACTTAATTATCAATCACAAATATGGATAGAGTACACACAAAATCTGACTACAGCATTTATGTCTCCGAATCATGTACATATATAGGAAAAATGCAATGGGTCAAATTTTTTTTTTTGGGGGGGGGGGGGGAGACTGTGTTTATGCATTGTGATATAAAATTGATTACTTATGACTTAACTCTAAAGTATTTTTCACATGTAACGTAAAAGTTACATGCGTTGACATGCATCAACAGATAAACAAAGTTGGAACAATGTAAACAAATCGAGCTGTTCACAATGTTTTTGAAAATTGCATACATGTGAACATCTCCATTTTATTACATTGTTCCAACTTAATTGTTTATCCGTTGACTTGCATTGACACACATAAGTTTTACATTACATGTGAACAATTGTTTATTTTCCTAATTCTTGCTAGTATTTTTCTCATAAGAATAACATTGAAAATTCAGCGCAAACATTTAAATGTTAAAAAATAATAATAATAATAATGATTGCACATGCATGTAACCAATTATGAGATCACTAAGTTTTAGTCCTGACCATTATATTGACTAAGGAGTGCTTCATATCTAGAAAGCTCGTTCTGTTTGTCAGTACCTTCTGCATAATCTTTCTCAACCAATTCCTTGGCATACTTTGTTAGCGTCACAAAGTCTTCTGTAGTGTGTACCTGCAGAGAAAATTTACTTTAGAGGAACTGAAATCTCTTGGAGAGGTTATACATATCACCCTGGTTGCGCCAACGCAGCCGTCAGTTGGTCTTTTTACGACAAGGACCGCTAGAGTTAGGATTGGTCTAATTTTTGCGCTAAGCCAATCGGGAGCCAGCGATAGTTGTCGCACCTTTATTGCTCAGTGGACCGATAGACGGCTGCGTTGGTCTAAAGGGAGTACAGGTACTTGTATTTTTGTCCAGTACAACAAAGGGTGTACTTGTAATACATTTTACATGTTAATCATATGGCAGCTGCATGCACAGCCATTAATTTGTCTAATTGCAAGTAATGTTACACTCTTTGCGAAAAAGTGTCCAAAAGCAAGTATGCCTTTCGAGCACAACCAGGGCAGTATATAGGATAGTGACATTGTTCAGTGTGATTTCTTCACATAAGGTTTAGTTTGTCAGGTTTCCCAACTCTTAAGATCATGATACTATATGCCTCGGCTTACAGGGTGAGCCAACTGCATCACTCTTTCATAATATAGTGATTGATCTACACAACTTTCTATTCCAACATATTTTCCTTGCTTTACTCACACCGTAAGAAAGAAGAAAAGGGGGAAAAATATGTCTAAATGTCCTTAAAATTGGCATGTAAACAAGCAATTAAAATTTTATATGTAGTACTCAAAAACTTCTAAAGGATGCAAGAAATTAGTAAGAGTCTTACCATTTTAAGATAAGATATTCAATTGTTCTGTGAAAGAAGGAAAAAAATATTTCAGAGATAATACAAAAAACATATCCCGGTATAGCTCTCAATACTCTTCAGAAGAGTTGTATTTGCATGTTCCTGCCGGTCCTTACAAACTTACATAAGGGGGAGGGGGTGGAGAAAGAATAAGAGAGAGACAGAGAGAGGACTTGCAAAGTCACTCATACACATTTCTCTTTGAGTCTGGTGCTGAAAGCTATATCCATGTCTTCTTTATTAACTCCATGGCAGGGAAAATGTTCACCACAATTTCCAAAGTATAGGACACTCTTCGCTGTAAGGCCTTTGCTAGATCCTTTTTTTTTTTTTTTTTTTTTATATCATTTCTATTGTGTCAAAATGTACCAAGTGAAATTATCACAAGCTTGTCAAACGTTCCATCTACATAGGGTTTACTGTGTCAGATGGAATGTTTGGCGAACACGTGATAATTTTACTAGAAACAATTTACTTTGATAGAGACAATATGTATTACCTAAAATATTAAAATATATATATACCAAACACAACATTTATCCTAGAAAGTCTGCATAGTTATTAATAAGTGGAACAATGAAAGTAACTTACTGGGACAAGGTAATATCCATCAGGTTGTACTGCTTCATCCCCATAATCCTCATTCTGAGCTCGTGGATTTTCCTCCAGTTCTGCTGAGTTGTCGGCTTCCATTCTGTTCTCCTCTGTTGTACAGTCTCTCTTGGGAGCAGCACACACTCTCACGGGCAACACTTGACGTCCCAAAACCTCAAAACTGAAACACATCAATTTGGAACATGTTAAGTTAAGTTCTACAAAAAAGAACAATATTAATAAGCAAACTCAAATAAAAGGAATAGAAGAAACCAGCAAGAGCTTACACTGACAGGAATGCTATGATAGAGAAATTTTTTTAAACTAGGCTGAGTGAAAAGAAATCCATAAGTGTACGTACATTCCCGGACTATATAAACCTAACATCAAAGGGGACGCTGCTTTGTATTGAAAGAGGCTGAAAATTGAGTTGAGTAAAGTGCTGTGTTGTCAGCTCGTTAAACACCTGCAAAACACCTGTACCTTTAATGTTGTATTACTTTTCTAGACCTTTTTTTTTCTTTCTTTTTCATACAGTATTATTATTTTATGTATTTAGGAAAAGGAAACCATCACAGTATGGGCAAACATGTGAAGCTAAAATTTGATACAGAGAAACCAAATGAGAGTTGGCGCTAGGCAGCAGCGTCAACTGAGAATCTCAAATGGAGATTATGTATACATGCATAAACATTCTCATCACCTTGCACGCATAAGCATACATAGGGCCATGCATAACGGCTTGAGACATATATATGGCATGATATATTTTGAAACCTTTATCTCCATTTGAGATTTTCAGTTGACGCTGCTGCCTGGCGCCAACTCTCATTTGGTTTCTCTCTATCAAATTTTAGCTTCACATGTTTGTTATTATTTTAAAAGAAAAAAAGAAAAAGAATAAAGGTTAAGCAAATAAGACAACACAAAGGTGCAGGTGTTTTGCGAGCTGTCAACACAGCACTTAACTCAACTCGATTTTCAGCCTCTTTCAATACAAAGCGGCATCTCCTTTGATGTTAGGTTTATAAAGTCCGGGAGTGTACTAGTGATTCATATTGCTCTGTAGAAAGCGAGCTTCATACAGAGCAATATGAGCTACTAGTACATACTACATTATGCTTATAAATTTCTTTTCGGCCTGGGTTAGAAATTTTTCTCATCCAAGGTGTCTCGGTCAATAAAAGCTCATTAGTCATTCATTACATTACTTTCTCCCATTCCCCAATTTTTCCTATCCTATCTACAGTCTGCGCCAGCTAAGGATGCGACCAATAAGAGAACACCTAAAAACTCTCCATTTAGTTAACATTACCCCACCTCCTAGTGACCTTGACTGCTTGAGCATCTATTGGCTACCCAGGGGGAAACGATAAATTGCCCACATCCTTACGCGATTTCTAGTGTATGTGTTTAACTATATATTTTTTTTACTATCAACCATCGCATAGTAAATTTGTCCTTGATATTTAAAATAAATATGAGGTATGTACAGCTTTGTTGTGTAAAGTATAGTGAGGCTCATTAACAATGATTAGCTGCCTCAAAAAATAAGACACATTCATTGGTTGATCTTGTTTTTTGAGCCGATAAAAGTGAGTTGCATGTTGAACATGGACCTTTTTTTTTTTTTTTTTTTTTTTTTTCTTTCTTTGTTTCTTTTTTTTTTTTTTAAAGTTTTGTTCATTCTTATCAGTTCTTAAGATCTAAACTAAGAAATAACATTGATCCACCATATATATATAAACGTAGCAAACAGGTAATGACATCATGATCAGATGTTTTTAACAAAAGAAAATTTTCGAAGCTGGCTCAGGAGTTTTGTGTAGTTTATAGAACAAACTACAGTATTTTAAAAGTTTGCAAACTTACTCTCTTTCTAAAGTAAAGATAAGAACCAAAGGACGTCTATTAAATCCATTACAGCTGCTCCTACACATCATTGCGAACAAGAAGATCTCTCCTTCAGCTCCAGGCTGAGGTCCTCTCAGATCCACACGTACGCTGTGTCTGTTGCTGACTGGGTCTACTTCATATGTAGCTGTATTGTGGTTGCAGCTTACCACATGGTCTAAGAATTGGTACCCTGTAATCATTGGTCAATATTAACTGCACTCCTGGAAAGAACTAAGAGAATGCATTAAGTAATTGATGTTGTTTATGTCTACTTTGCTTTTTTTTTTTTTTTTTTTTTTTTTTTTTTTTTTTTTTTTTTTTTTAATGGCCTGAAATGGAAAAATCCAAAACTTGGGGTAGATCCAATAAATTTTTAAAAGTGGACATCAGCTATAGCGGAACAACATTGTAATGCATAAACCGTTTTTAACTCCCCCCCCCCCCCATAAATTGACACCTTTTTGGGCATTTGCTTATCAAAATACAATACATATTAAACTAAATATAAATATATGACTTTTAATTATCCTTTTGAGCAAATGCATCATTGTGACTTTGACTGTTATGTCTGTGTAATTTACTTGCTCAATAAATCTATATTATTATTATTATTATTATGAAAAAAAACATCAATGAAAAAATCGGCATTGCGTAAACATAACTTAACTTAACTAAACATAAGTTTAAACTCAATATGATATAGAAAAGGATACAATTACCAGCAAGAGCCTTACCACAGTAGAATTTCTATGGAGAGGTTGAAGTCTCACATGGCACAGATTTTTGTTATAAAAAGTTTCATAATTGAGAGCTTTTGTCATGTATTAATGACATTATTATGTACACAAGACAAACCCCTGTTCAGTGATGTGCTCAATTAAATCTCTTCTTTGATTAATAATGTCATTAATACATGATGCAAGCTCTCAGTTATGAAACTTTTTTATAACAAGAAACTATGCCATGTGAGACTTTGACCTCTCCATAGAACTTCTACTGTGGTAAGACCCTTGCTGGTAATTCTATCCTTTTCTTTATAATATTGATCCTAACTGCGATATTTTTTCCTTAAATTAATTTCATAACTTTAAACTAACATTTAAATTAATAGTTTAACAGTGAAGAAGTCATACAAACTCCGTTTTGTTTGGAGATTAGTGCCGAAAGCTATCCAATATGTGTTAGTCGTTGGCTGTATTTACCTATGTTAACGGAGTCAGTGGTAGACTGCTTGTGAACTGGACATCTCAACACAGGAGATGTCGCAGCATCAGGTGGGTCACTGAACACAGCTACAGCTCGTATGTACAGACCCTGAGGTAGTGGTTGGTTCTGACTGATCTTGAACTGCACGGGTAAAGTACAACCCACTTTAATGAAGGCCTTCCTTAGGCGCAACGAGTACTGAAATTTTAGATAAATATTTTTGAGTTGTTATGCTCTATGTGTTTGTAATATACAATCTTCCACTTAACCAACTCTATTAATCTTTACTGCATGCTTAATTATAAAAGTAAACAGGTATATAAATTAAGTTAACATTTTTTTAGTAAACAATATTATTTTGTACATTTTTAGAGGATGATTGTATTTATTTATACAGTATGTGTTTCTTTGCTCTCTTAAGCAGTACTGTATTCTAAAACAAGTTTAGTAACAATATGTAAGTTTGGATGGTCATTTCTCAAGGATTATATTTTTACATATTAACCTCTTAGCAGGTAGTCACTATAGTATAAAATAAATTTTGAAGCGTTTGCATGGTAAAACTATATAAACATGCAATAGTGGGTGAAGGGTGGTTTGTCTTCCACCATAAACTTAAAGGCATAGAACACCTTGAACAAAAAACATGTCTAGTATCCTAACATACCTAAATATCAACGTTGATTTGGCTGGAGTCATTGATTTCTAATTTATTTTACATTCACAAAATGTCAGCTGCAGGTTTATGACGTCACAGCTTGCCTGTTTCCGCGTGCATGGACTAGAAAGCTGTGACATCATAAATCTGCAGCTGACATTTTGTAAGTGGAAAATAAATTAGAAATCAATGACTCTGGTCAAATTAACTTTGATATTTAGGTATGTTAGGATAATAGACATGTTTTTTGTTCAATGTGTTCTATTCCTTTAAGAAGAGTTGTGAACAGAGGACAACAAATCTTTGTCACCTGGACTGCTAGAGTGTCTCCAGCATATATTGTAATGCAAAGTCAGGGTGCCACACAATAAGAGCTCCCCAGCTACCTGCTGTTTACGTGAACAAAAAGCAAGAGAATCACTTCTTTATTGGTCTCTAAAATCAAGTGTCTTGTTGATGACAAAGATTTCTCCTCTCCTCTTAAGTTTATAGTGGGAGACAACAGACAACCCACCCACCACCTACTATTGCATTTTTATATGATTTTCTCATATAAACGCTGCAAAATTCATTTCATACTAGAGGTGACTTTATGTTGTGTAGAATGAAAAATGAATTTTGATTTCTTGTTATTTATGTACGGTATGTACCTACCTGCCAAGTTTGTCGTTTGCTATCAACCCCAGGCTGTCCGACTGTCATTTGAAAATTATAAATGCCTGGGAAGTTTTCCTTTGATGGCAGTTCTCCTGTAGCTGGGCTAGTTCTCAGTTCTAGGTTGTTCAATGCCGATGGCTCAAGGGCACCCAATAACATGTACGATTCTTGGGTTTCATCTTCAGTGATGAACATGTTATTATCTATCATGCAGTTCGTGCTAAACAAAAATACGACATTTAGGATAAGCGCAATCAAACGTAGTAAAATGTAATCGTTGGCACAGAATAGAATGAAATATGTCTAAATTGTTTATGAAAAGAAGGTCAATACCGGTACATGCATTTTTTTTTCTTTTCTTTTTGAATCATGCATTAGTGCTGTTGAAGTATGAAGCCTACTAACACTATGTTGGTTCTGATAAAAAGTCTATTGCTCATCTGATGATCAAGGGATCTAAAATTTGTTAGCATAGATTGATATCATGGTATCGTCAAAGCTTATTTTGAATGTCATTAAAAATGCATTTGAATCATAGCGATACATATGTGTACGAGCTTATGCCATGTATGAATGCAACCTTTAAAGTTACTGTTATAATTCTTACTATCCTTATATTTTGCGTCTTCATTTCAAGATATGATATAACTTATAAATTTTAATAAAAGTGAAGAACAAGTTACAATTAAATATGATACGAAACTTTGTTTACAAGGTCGGCTTGAACTAAACACATGTGGTGTGGCGTGATTTGTCGGCGATCTTTTTCAAGCACATATTTTACTATTCATTGAAATAGACCGTTTTCAAAGTAGCAAATAATTTAATTAATAATTTACTTACTCATCATACCCCAAGCCTTCCATTCTAATAGAGAAAATCTACATATAAAAGCGAAGAAAACCACAAGAGCTGGTGCCGCCGTTTGCAAACAAACAACAGCTGGCGGAAATGCGCACCGCGCAACTTGTTTTGGCTTTTGGCGGCAAATTGTTTAAGACTTTTTGGACGAAAAACTTCTCTTGCTTTAATTCTGATTATCCATCGCTCTTGACACTATACAAATTAAATGATAACATTTTGCTATTCAAGACTCTTGAATAGCAAAATGTTATCATTTAATTTGTATAGTGTATAGGCCTATATGTTTAAAATTAAATCTAAATTAAATTAAATGATTTAAGTTTGATGAAACTTTTTCATATTAAAAAAAAATACGTATATTATATAATATAATATGAAAGGCACATAAGTCATAATATATTTATAATAATAAAGAAAATGCGCAAAAATATTGTTTTTACTTGAATATATTATATATGGTAACATCTATAGTAGTATTTATTTATTTAGCAACTGGATGCTATTTAGTTTCCTTTGAAGATTTTTAGATTCCTTTATTTTTCTTTTCTTGATAGCTTATTCTATTCTATACTTGATAAGGATATGATTCTTGATGAGTTGATATGTATTAATAACATATTTTATTTATTTATAGTAAATTTATGAATATTAAAGAGTGGCTGCGACGCAAACAATCTGTCATATTTATTATAGTTATTGTTGAACAATTTAATTTTCAAGAAATTTATTTTACTCCAAGCGTCGAATACAACCACGCCTCTATATCTCTCGTCATTCGGATAGAAATCTTTTTCTCTAACTTTGAATTGACCTAAACAAAGTGCGTTGAAACTGAAATTATTATCAAACATGCAAACTTCCAATTTTTCTGATCTATGTGGTTTTTAAACTTTATTATTAATATTTTTATAATAGATGTGTTAATTTTCTTGTACTGTACCCGGTTCATATCGACGGCTACGCGGCTAATGTGATCATCAGAACATCTCGAGCGCACACACAATTTGACTATCAGACTTCCTCGCCGCGCCACACAATCTGACTATCAGACTTTCTTGCGATTCGCACAATCACAATCTGACTATCAGACTTTCTCGCCGTTTTGATGTGAAAAATGAAGTTAAGTGGCAATGAAAAAAAAAAAATTAAACTTCTTTCAAATTTTAAAATTTATGTCATTAAAAACAAATATTATTCGTTACAATAATAATAAATAATTAATATTTCTTGAAATTTGAAAACCTAATTTTTTATACGGATTATATTATAAATGATTACGATATTTTATAAATCAATTACATATTATCTTTAATAATTTTTTTATACCAATTTTTTTTAATCAGATTTGTTTTTTCCTAAAAAAAACTATTTTAATAATGAAATAAAAAAATACAATTTGAATTTAATTATTATTATTTTTTTATTATTAACTTATTATTTAATACTTTGCCAAAATTAATTCTAAATTTACTACTTAAATAAATGCTCTCTAATTGATAAATATTAAATAATTTATGGAATATAGTTTTATACATATACCTACAACGACATTATTAGTTAATAACGTATTATGTTTACGTAAACAAGACCAAAAAACTCCAACTTCTCTTTCAATCAAACAGGGCACAGTCAAAAATATAAATATAAGAGGTAATAGTACAAAGTCTAATATCTCTATTTTATAAGCAAAATAAGAGTTTCATTCAGTTGAGGCCTGTTCATCAGTCAGTGCAGTTCTAGTAAAGCATTTTTTAGCTTATATGAATGTTAATTAATGATATAATAATAAAGAATAAAATCAAAAATACATATTACAAAAATAATTGTGTGACTTTATGTAACTTGTGAACTAATGTAAGTGTTAAAATGTAATATTATTAATTAACTGCTACTATTTACACAAGTTATCAAACAACTTTATTCATGGCCTTCATGGGGTAAGTCATCATAAAACTTTCTGATAGTCACTTTGTGTAAAACGACATAGTCAGTGGGTGGGTGTTAATTTTTGTTAATTAATGAGAATTCTCGATCACACTTTCACACATCACCGTACTAAAACTAATAGGATACTATAATAATCAACATGCAAATTTCTATATTGTGTGCTTCTACAAAGCAGCAAAATCAATGCGTACATTTTTATTGACTCGTATATATTAACATACATTATTATATGCTTAGAGCAACCATATTTGCTTTATATATTAATTCTGATTATATGAAGGGTTTTAATTTTTAATACTATAGTCTTATACTAGACTTATAATTCGCAAGTTTTGATTTGTTTTAAAAGTAATCCGGCTGCGCGTTTTTATTATATTATTATTATTATGAGTTGTTTTCTTTTTTCTTCTGTAACACCAACACCGGAATCCTAATTGATTCAAGGTGAAGGTGAGAATAATCCAGTACCAAAATGATCTATTAGAAACTGCAGGTAATATGTGTATTATTATTATTTTTACATTTCATCTTTAAACATAAAATACGATTTTATTTTAAAAAAAATTGTTGTATTTTATATTATAAATTTTAAATAAAGCGACAACTGTAACTAAATAACTCCTATTTTAAATTTATATTTCAAAGGTTGCAAATGTATAGTATTATCAATTATCATATTGATCATATCATGGTTATAATTTATAATTACAACAATCTTATGAAAAAAGAAAAAAAATCATTATACATCATAAAAAAATTAAAATTTATGCGTATAATTTAAATATAGAAATAGAAATATAATAATAAATAACTCCTACAAGTCTAAAAAATTTCTACAGAAATAATTCAGTCAGAATTCTGACTAATTATTATTATTATTTTTTGAAAACCTCGTTAAATGACAATCGTAACCTCTCAAAAAAAAAAAAAAAAAAAAGTTATAGAAATATCTAATGGGGCTAGACTACTTGGTAAATTCTAGTGTACTTTGGCATTTTCCACGCACATTATATTTGTAGAAAAATAATCTTAACCCAATAAAGAGCTATTATTATTATTAATATTATTATTGCGTATTGCATTAATTGTTGTCAAGAAATTGTGAATTACAAAATATTATTAATATTTCTGAGGTTAACCTGTACTATTTTTAACATACAATACTATCTTCCACAAAAAGGTCATTAGTTTAATTCTTCATAAATAAAAGGTGTATAGAAAACATCATAGATAAATGATTTTTTAAACATTTTATTGTTTTTTTTTCAATACAATTTTTTTTATATATATAAAAATGCGCATGAATATGAAATACCAGCAGCAATAATGAAATTATGAAGCAATTTGGCAGCAAAATAAAATAATGATATAAAATAAAGGAAAGCATAAATGGAAAAAATAAAAATAAAAAAAAGGCAAAACGCTCAAAATGCATGGGACGCAGATAGCAAAGTATAAATAAATGCAGTTTTTTTCTATTGAAGTTTATGAGTCTGTTCTCAAGACAATTAAGAAAAGAAAAAGCCTTTTTTTTAATGAGGATATGTGCAAAAATCAAATTCTCCGTTGAAATCAATTCACATTTGCTTAAATTGTCGTGAAGATCGAGTTTTATTTTATATATTTATTATATGCCCAGATTATTTTCTATTGCTGTTTTTTGAGAAAATTGGGTAAAATAGTTTACCTATTTTTTAAATGTCACCTTCAAAAAATAGTCAAAGCATAATGAAATTTTGTGAGGGCTTCTTTTGCAGCAACAAAATTTCAATTAGAATTAATTTAAAATTATTGGGAGTAAAATTGCTTTGGACCTCATTCTACGTTATGATACTGTATAATAGAATATTGTCTTGATTTAAAAAAACAACACAAAATATGGTAATCGATTTACAATTTATAAAATACACAGAAAAAAATTCTTTCTAATTGCAGGTATATCAATCCTGTAAATAGGTATTCATAGATATTGATAAACTACAAAATAGTATACCTATAATGCAGGTCCAGCATGTACAAAAATGTGTGAATGGTGAATCTCCTAGATCAGATGACGTTTCACCTATAGGGTGTGTGCATTCATGTTAAAGTCAAAACCATGTTGGATAACTCAATAACATGGGTGGCATAGGAAAATAACTCATTTTGCCAGTTTAAAAGCACTATATATGCAATGTTTTTGAGAGAATTGATGCTATAAATATGTTGAATTAGTATCTCAAGTATGTGAGAAAACTATCAATATAACAAAAAATTAACAGATTTTCCAAAGAAAATTGCCTAAAACGAAGTTTGTCCTATGCTCAGCAATGTTATTCACTACTCCAGTATGGCCTCCAAGTGCACTAAATATGACGTCATCCGCATACTATAACTAAAGTTATCAATCAATACCTGTTACAGGTTTATATTTATCTATTGCTGCCAATAGTATTTTTTTTCCGTGTATCGCCAAATTGTTTACGTCGTATATAATTTTTGCACATACTCATTAAACTATATTATTTTTCTTAAACGTTGAATATCTATATAATTTGTACATAAACAGATATTAATGTTAAGAAACAACACACAAAAGAAATTCTATATTAAATACGCATACAGTACATTTCTAACGATGAATATATATCTTTTAGTCTCGTACCGGAAACACTTTCATTTTTTTACTCTAATTCTTTAAAACGTATGTAATTTGCTCACTATATTAACTTCACTATTATGATATAGTTATCTGGCAATTACTATTATTTTTATTTTGATCACTATGAATCAAGAAAAAATATTGTATCCGGTTTGTATGAGACAAAAAGATTCATCGGTATATATATTGGAGTGATATGCATATAAAAAAAAAAAAACTTGCTTCACATGACATAAAAATTACAAATTTCATTCTCTGAACCAAATTCTTGACTAAATATGGGATGCTAGATACGAAGGTACAAAATTTTACAGAACAAATGTGTAGTAAATAATGATATTTAACACATTGAACAGTTTGGTTACATATATATATATATATATATAAATAAGTAATATTATATACGACTTTTAAAATGAATTATTTCAATGTGTCAATAAATTTGTAATCACTGATTTTTTTATGTATGTGATCACTAAAATTATTACAGATTTATAAAATTTTAATTTTAAAAGTTGCATATTCGACTTTTTTTTTTTTTTTTTTTTTTTTTTTTTTTTTTATAACGAATTTATAAGTCTTTTTTATAGTTATATATATTTTTCAAAATCAAACTTATAAAATTTTGTACCTGTTCTTATCCCATAAGTTTGAATGGCTATATATTATATTGATATGATATAAAAATTGATATTAAAAGCCATTTAAAACAATCTCTGATGTAGCAAACATTAATACAGTTTTATTTTCGAAACTAACATTTTTTTTTTTTTTTTTTTTTTTTTTTTGGCTTTACATCAAACAAATAAAAAAAAAAGTATATTATGGTAAATAATTTACAAGCACAAAAAAAAAATACATAAACAATTTTTCTAATCTATATATAAAAGTCATCAAATCACATCGGGTAGAAAATTACAATTAAAAATAATTTGATTTTTAATGTATTTTCTTTTATTTTTTTTAGACAAATATTTTTAAAAAAAGTCTTTTATAATTTTAATGCCTCATTTTTTTTTAAAGAAAATTTATAAACAATTTTAAATATTCGTATATTATTGTCTTATATAGCACCGATCACTATACTTTTATGCCCATTGTTGTTAGTACATCATGCCACTGTGCACTCCTCCTCGCTGGAAGAACACGTTGGGGTTGCTAGAGAGGGTAGGCTCCAAGGTGGTGTACATATTCCCATCATCTGGTTTCACATAAAGACCTGAAAATTATAGAAATATTTTATTTTAATATTATTTTTTAAGCAATTAGATCACTATAATCTGTATTGTTGCAGATTTTAGTTAATTTTTAGAAAAGCTGAATATTGAAATCATTTTTGAAATTTATATTGTTATGAGTCCAGAGTATTTTAAATGGGCTGAAATAATATAAATATTCAATATATTGTGTGTAAAATATACATAATGAGTCTTAAGGCATTTAAAAATATATGATTTTTTCACCATAATCGACAGTAAATAGGATAAATTTTAGTTGTAATTAAAAAAAAAATAATAATAATAAACGGAGTTCTGTTGTAGCATTTAAAATAAAATACAGTAATGCACTAGCAAAAGTGCGTTATATTTATGCTTTCTTAATGCAGCCAACATTTACATATTATAACATCATAAATTATGCTAAATTGTACAATGATTATACTACATAATATACGTTAAGAAGTTCAGCATAATAACAATAACTTATATGATCCAAAATATAGGAAATATTCAATGCAGTGTATAAATTACGTAATTTTTCAATCCATTAATTAATGTAATTATGCGACCTCTGCTTCAATTCTCATGTTGGTGTGATATTTATATACTGTGCTAAAATTTAAATCTTTCATCGTAATAAAAATATTGACGTTTTTTGCAATACGAGTAGAATCTTTTTACTGTTATAAAATTAAATTCATCTCTGCACTTTAAAAAAATGTGTAAACATAATGATCATTATATAAAGATCGCAATAGTGAAAAATCTTCTATTGCAAAGTCATCATTTGTATTTTTATTTATATTATAGTAAAAAAACAGGTGCAAAATAAAACTTACACCAAAAACTACGAGTAGTATTTATTATAATACTCTTACTTTTTGTTGTATTATAATTCAGTTTTATTTTTACCGATATGAGTAGAGAAAAATTGGTGTGAAAACAAGAAGAAGACAAAAAAAAAAAGTGCGCAGTTTGTGACGTCAACAGTTTCTGCACGTTAACGGTAATTTTGCAATTTTATAGTTTTATCAAAGAAAAAAAAAGTTATTTAGTTATAATATATAATTTTGATATTATACAGTTGCAACAATTGTGTATAAAACATAGAAATGCCGTAAACTCCACCATATATTATAAACATTTTTTTTCAATTATATATATTATACTTTTATTTCAGGTTATTAGATAAGCATTAAAGTACTATTACTTTACAAAATTTTAATAGTGTAATGAAAAGTTTTTATTTTCAATAAACGTTACGTTATTATCATTATATCTTTGAAAAATGAGTCAATATATAAAAAAAAGAGGTAGAGCTCATCAAATGTCTTCCTGTAAAAGTGATTAATAAATCTTCGTTCATACCTAACGCAGAGATATTTTATTACTGAGCGTTTATTTTGCGTTAGTATACTCTTTTTAATAAACTTAAAGAGAGAAAAAAATTATTGTTGTTATTATTATTTTTTTTTTGTGAAAATTGTTAAAAATAGAAAGTCCAGTTTTTTGTTTATTATTTTTATACTCGTCTTACAATTTCCGCCAAAATATTATTAAACAGTTTTACTTCATCTCTCTTTCTGCTTGCTTCCCACGTTTGCATTATTATTACTACAAAATTACGTTGTTTTAAACATGCCTCTATGATCGTTAAATATATTACAATTAAGACATGCTTCATACATAATGTTATCTTTCTATAGAGATAAGTCAGATAAGCAACTTTAAAAGCCGAAAGTTAGCAATGCATTTTAATAATTAAATAATTGAAGTATTTTTCATTCATCTGCTTGAAGAATAGCATGCAAATGCACGAGTCACAACTGTATTAATTTGCAATTAGAGTTTTTTTTTTTTTTTTTTTTTTTTTTTTTTTGCAAAGTTAAGAACCTTATTGTATAACAATAAATCGACAAGTTAAATAAAAATAATTTCTTATTTCTGACTGCATATCTGAATTTTACGCAAAATTTTGAGGAAGTAGACCTGTTAGATAAACCTTAGTTCTAATAAAAATTTATAATTCCATGCAAAAAGCATTTAGTCAAATGGTCTTCATTTTTCCGTGTTTCGGAATTCAAAAAACATAAACAGGTTTTACGAACAAATCTAATTTCAATTCCTTTTTCCTTTTATTTTTATTTTTTATGACGTCATATAGAGTCTTGCTTCAACTGTTTCAATTTTATAGGTATATATTAAAAAATAATGAGTGTCTAAAAATTCTGTCAAAATGTCACGTATTAGAATTTAAAAAATATGTAGTCATAATTAGGAAATTATTTTTATATTAACATGTCTATTTACCAACTTAACTACGAGTAATGCAGAAGCACTGAGAAATGAATATAATAATGTATTTTAGTCACTGAAATATATTAATCATTTTAGTAGATAAATCTATGTAATGCAGTTAGTAATATTACATAACGTATAGGTATTTATATATAAATACTGTACCTGGGTATCGCGGAGGGTAGTAGAGGTAAGGGTAGTAGTGCAGAAGTCTAGGGTAGCTCGGTGGAGGCTGCGGATGCATGTGCTGATGAGGAGGACCTACGAGCGCCACTCGGTCTGCAGCCAAACATAAGCCCCCACATGCTTTTGTTTTTTCATTCATGCCATGTGCAATATTTCATTGATATATATATATTTCTAATGTGAAGATTGTACTATCTATACTAAATTTTCATTCAATATCTCATTTCATTCTACTTTTACTATACATGCCAAAGTGCAATAATACTTGATTTTCTTTTCTTTTTCTTTTTTTTTGTTTTCTTTTAACTTATTTTGCATTCTATTAAGTGCGTAGTAATATGTACACAAAGATATTTTCTTGTCGATATAAAATAATAATTTTAATATTGATTTTGTGACGTAATTTAATTGTTATTTATTAAGAAATAAATAGGTACCTTATTAAAGTGCTTTGAATTGCGACATATAAATAGTTTGCAGAATGCTTGATTACAATTTAGGTACTTTATATATTCATGCTTTAAAAATTACTTGATTTTCATAATTTTTAACGACGATAATACTAAAAATTACTTTTTAAATAAGTGTGAAATGTGTATATAGTTTACATTGAGATGCTACAAATTGTATGAGACACAAAAAAGTGCTGAGTGAGTGATTACAAGCGATAGACTTACCTCCCATAAGATGTGACGAATATATGCCACCCCCTCCAGGGGGTGCACCGTGTTTAGTGGGTAACAATGTTGGTGCTGGCGCGGGCTTAAAGTGGAAGAAAGAAGGAGAATATCCGGCCACTGCTGAGGGACTGAGAGAACTGAAACGTTCTTCACCACCGTCCTCTGCATATCGACCATCACGTCCCATGGCAGCTAGTTGTCGTCCTCGGGGTAAAAACATAAGAGAAAAGACGACGAGGCCAGTTGCTAGTAAGCCGAAGCCAACGCACGCGTCCTGAAAAATATTTCTCTCGTCAGACCAATTTAAAAATCAAAATTCTTTATTCATTTCTCTCATCCAACATTCATAATACAATTAAAATGAATTAGCTTTGGTTATTGCCTCAAAATGAGACAATGTAGAAATGATTGTCACTAAAATATTTACAAGCATATATATATATATAAAGAAACTGTATATTCAATTATCACATAACAATTTGTATTTAAATTATGTAATCATTCATGTCATGACTCATACATCAGTGACTCTTGATGAATTAGCTTGTGAGTACCCACCTGATGTCGAGGTGCTAGAGCCAGTCCAGCTAACGACCACCCTAACCAAAGAGGTGCACAACACGCCACGGAGAGCCCAATATACGTCGCTTCACGATAATTCTCACGAATACCACGTGATTTCGCTGCTAAAACTCCCACGAAGCCCATCAAGAACACGACGTAAACAAGAGCAGCTAGTGTTTCCGAATATGGTGTCCCACACAAAGTGGGACCAGAGCTTGATAGAGAATTTAGACCCTGTAATGAAAACATTAGATCAGTTACTTTCAATGGAAGTAATAGATTTGCTGGAGACTTACCTTGACTGGTGTGACGTCACTTGCGGTAATGACGTGGCGACTACTGGGTCCAGGGGTGGGTCGTGGTGTAGTGGGGATGAATGTCTCCTCGCTCCTCAATGTTGGTGGTGAATTTAGAAGCCATTGAGCACCAACTGCCACCTGAACATTTAGAGTAAGTTTTCACAGTGTTCACATACAGAACTTGATCGAGAATTTAATAATAATAATAAGTCAATTATCAAAAATACATGGCTAGGTTTTAAGCAAGGAAAAAATAAGTTTCGTAATTTATACTGTATATATGTCATTATACTAAATTATAAATTATGCTAAACTAGAACAGCAATGCTATAGCATAATAGCTATGCAATGTAACAAAGTTATTATGCCAGTTATAGCATATATATTTATTATGTTGTACTTAAAAAAATTGTGCTGAAAATGAGCTGGGATATTTATTACGTATTTATTTTTGTCCGTAAAACAACGGAAATGTTTCTTTAAAGCGCCTGATATATATGCAACTGTTTGAGTATTAATGCCATGCGGTACAGTATCAATACAGGGGCTTCAACAGGTGCTGCCCTTGCTATATATTAAAATATTTTATATTTTGATGATTGATATTTTTTGTTACATACCTGAATGAGGACTGCAAAGAGCAGTAACAAAGCCTGATAAGGCGCAGGAAGATACACGCCTCCATTAAGACTGATAAGAAAGACACTCTTGACAAGTAAGGCGGAGAACACGATGGCGTAAGCAAGTCCAACCCCCAATCTTGCCACTGCACACGTGGCGGTGCTCGGGGTCGCGGTCTGCAATCCGGCCAGTGTGACACACATGAACACTCCCAGGAGCAGCATCTAAACAACACAGCACGTTGTTAAACATGAGAATTATCAATGAAATGAGGGTTCCTCTATAAAGTATCCAACTTGTTCTTTAAGTGTACTCAAATCTGTGGTAATATATTTTACTATTTCAATCCAGTGCCAGTTTTTCTCATAAGAATAACATTGCAATTTAAGTGCCTGTTTTTGAGTGGTAAAATACATTATCACGCAATCGTGTGTACAGTTACTGTCATCGTCAGACTGGTTAAGAAAGGGCCAGTCAGAGATTGAGTCCTTATAGATGTCATTTTTGGAGGTGGAGCTAAAAAGAGGCGTAACTGACCCCTGAGAGTCCAAAAAGTGGAGTAAATGGGCTGAGACCAGTCAGGGATTTCTGGGCCAGCTTATGGCCAGAACTTGGTTTGGTATAAAATTTTACTCTGCCGCCTTATGGCAGTACAATACAGTATTATTTTATTATATTCATATGGAGATTTAATTTCACGTATTTCTTCATATAGTATTCGTAGAGTAAAACTAAAGACCATATATATATATATATATATATATATATATATATATATATATATATATATATATATATATATAATATAATAGTCTTTAGTAAAACTTTACCTCACTGCCTGTAAAATGTAAACACTTTATAAAAATATATATTTCAGAATTAAATTAAAACCAAATGTACAACAACTTTCAATTCTTTCTCAACTATAAGTACTTCGTTCTGATGATACTTTGATAGTAAAGTAAGCAAATAAATATTTCTGACCACAAAGTTAAACTCGCCACAGTATGCAAATTAAGTTGTTTTATATCTGCTGTGTAAAAAAGCACTCATCCTTATTATTTCATTGAAATGTTTCTCTCTCTCTCTCTCTCTCTCTCTCTCTCTCTCTCTCTCTCTCTCGTTATATTTTCAATTTATGCAGACGAAAGAAAAGAAAGAAAGACCTCAGCACATTTTTTTAAACTTTAATTTGAATTCAACCAAAATGATTTAGTGTATATTTTTCTATTTTATAATCTTTCTATACGGAGAGAGAGAGAGAGAGAGAGAGAGAGAGAGAGAGAGAGAGAGAGAGAGAGAGAGAGAGAGAGAGAGAACAAGGGCTGTCATTAGAAGGTTTATTTATATCGCTGAAATTGAAAACTAGACTCCCTATTTTTATTTTTATTTTTTTTAATGTCGTTTGAAAGTTAATGGATGGTAAAAACTACATAAATAATAAAAAATTTAAGACCCGTGACTATCAGAAACGGGATAATATAAATTATGGATGGGAGTAAAATTTCAAAAATTCGTATAGAAATTTTTGCGTTGTATCCCCCCTCCCCCCTCCCCCAATTGTTTACATACTTGTAGTTACAGTAGAAATTTATCACTGTGGAAGAAAAAAAATCTGAGCTTACAACTTTTAGCCAAATCATTGCATGCAGTATGCCTTATTTTTAGAGGTTTAGAAAAATAATTATTATAAAATTTTATAATATTTAAAACTTTAATATATATAATGTAATTATTATATACGTTACGTATAAATGTGTTAAAAATTATAACACAAAAAGCGGATACTATTTTTTTGTTGCAAGTAAATTTTAATTAGTTAACGTTACAGTCACTTAATTTATAGAAAAAAAAAGTTTTACATGAAAGGAGCATAATACAATTTGTTTGGTTGTATAATTGTTATATAAAAAAAAAAGAAGTTAACTATAGCTCAAGGTTAGGTAATAGATGACGTTGCTTACTTGTCCGAGGAAGAGATGTCTGCGAGACGGAGCTGCTCTCCGTGCTTGGCAAAGCACAAACACCTCAAATGCAGCCACTGTAATGAGGGTGATAGCTGACAATACTAATAAAGGTAGAACCCAGGGTTCTTGTCTTAGTATTGGTGGAGCAGATCCAGCACGTTTTCTTGCTACTGTAGAACTTCTATTTGTACGAGGTGATGATGTCACAAGATATACTTCAGTAGTACTAGTTGTTGTGGTTATTGGTCTGGAAGTTGATGTCTCGTCATCATTGATTGGTATTTCACCTAAATTTGTCACTGTACCAGGTCTTAATCTTCTCTTAGGGAAAACTGTAGGAGGTATTTTAATACCTCTAGCAGTTGGATATTGTCTATTATTAATATTTGAGCTTGTATTAGTAAAACTGGCTAAAGCATTAATATCTTTATATACTGTAGCTGATGAATTGAGATCATCATTATTATTATTATTTTCTCCTTGTCTATGATTGGATGGAAATATACTTGGGGCTCTACTTATGTCTTTAATATCATTGTCTTTAAGTCCACTAACAACTCCACTTAATATTATAACTATTATCAATGAAATACTAGGGGTTCCACCCCCAATAGCGCGAGGCTTATTGGCAACGCGCATTTTTACTGCGTCTTGTCACGACCGCCTTTTCATCTGAAACAAAAATATAGAAACAATCAATTTTATGCACGAACAACATTTTTTTTCTTTTTTTGTAAATGTAAATAGGTATGACATAACCAGATAATTTCTTATATAATTTTTTTTCTTCTTTTCAAGTCTTAAATTTAATGAAGCGTGATTATTTTTTGTGCAATACACTGAAAGAACATAAATCTATAGTGTCTAATATTTGTGAACCCCAAAAAATTGAAAGTACATGATATAACGACTTCTAGCGAACTTTAGATGCGCTAATAATAGTTCTTTATTGGGTTTAAGATGAAATTATACGTAAAAATAAGTAAATTACGAAATTGCCTAACAAATGATGAGAAAAAGCTAAGATAATAAAATGCCTATATACACTATAATACAATATCAGAAAACCCTGCCTCGTCAATAAATTAGCGTAAACATGTATTAAAAAAAATATAAGAATAAATGAATTACAAGGGAAGAGAAGGGGGTTATTGAATAATAAAGGAACAACTGTTTTGAGGCCGACTATAAGCGATTTCACGCACATCCAATTCGGTTTTGACTTACTACGCATGCGCAGTACGTCGAAACGGAAGCGGATGTAAGTTAAATCGCTTATAGTCAGCCTCAAAACAGTTATTCCTTTATTAGTCAATATCCATAACAGGCCCGTTATTAATAATAAAACAACTCTGGAAAAACATGACTTAAGGTAAGAGTCACCCCTTGGACAATCTATAAAGTGATAGCATTACCACGCAAACCAGAGCGCCTTTCTTTAATTATATTAAATTCTTTTCTGTAGTTATTATAGAACTACATTATACGTATACAAAGTAGCGACTGCTTTTGGTATAATGTTTAAACTTTAAGTTTGTAACTTTTATTTCAGTGTAGTTTAAAAACAAATGTGCATAAAATATTGAGAGGTGAAGATAAAAAATACTTTTATAAATAATTGTAGTCTTGTTTTTGTCACACTTTTTAAGGATACAGAGAGAGAGAGAGAGAGAGAGAGAGAGAGAGAGAGAGAGACTGAAAGTGAATGTGCTTATTGTATTACATCACACTATAGACCTCTTTGAAAACACATTATTCTCACAAATGTGAACGTGCGAAACAATTAGATTCGTACTATTTTATAAACATAAAAAACAATTTATTATTATTACTTTTAATAAGTTCTCAATACATATACATATAATTTTTTTTTCATACTACATAAAAATAAGAAGTATATTAGCTACGCTTGTTTATAAAAATATTTATCAATAAATGTTTTATTCATGGACACATATTACATAAAAAAAAGGTATCAATAATATGAAGTAACCGCAGACCACACAGCAAAATATTGTATAAAATTTCATTGATATCAAATAACATCAAGTTTGTGAATGTAATAAAATTTGTATGGGTGTCTTTAGTGTATTTATTTTCTTGTTATTTTTATAACTTATTATTATACTTTTGATAATGGTGTAAATTGTTTTTGTGGTTTTTCTCTTGTACTTTATAATATAAAGAGAGTAAATTGTACAAAGAAATAAAGAGTACAGGATTTCTGACATAAAAAGAAGGAAAAAAAAAATAAATAAACTGTAGCACAAAAAAAATAATAAAGTATTTATGTAGAACATTTTTAAACGGCTCATTTTTGTAGGATTATTTCGTAATTATATTAATTAATATTTATTTATTAAAAATAAATACCAAATAATTATGCTTGCTTATTTTCAGCACTATTTGTTTAATACAGCATAATTGGTGCTATACTGCATAATAATTATGTTACATAGCATAAATATTATGTTGTACAGTATAATTATTTTGTTGTTCTAATTTAGCATAATTTATTCTATAATGACATAAATGCAGCATAAATTATGTAATGTATTCTATCTGTGTTTATTTATTTATTATTTTGATCCAGTCGTTCATTTATTTCATGTTCAATCAGTATAGCTAAATGGGCATAAAAAAATGGAGTATAATATATAGAAGGAGAAAAAAGTGTTCTCCTCTGAAAACCTTGATTGAAAAGGTATAGTCTTCCTTATTACTATGAGATTAAAAAAATATTGGTAAAACAATCTATATGTATAAAGTTTTTAGTTTTTGTATGATAAATCAAAATATACTACATAATGCTCACATCAACGTGATGTATCATATTAATTCCATATTTAGAGTTGTAATGTATATAAAAAAAAAATAGCTGGATCACTATATATGATGTCATATCAATTGAAT
The DNA here is from genome assembly GCA_949318235.1 of Ecdyonurus torrentis. Taxonomy (NCBI): domain Eukaryota; kingdom Metazoa; phylum Arthropoda; class Insecta; order Ephemeroptera; family Heptageniidae; genus Ecdyonurus; species Ecdyonurus torrentis. Next base: position 50,941,710 of record OX439128.1, on the reverse strand, counting down.
ATCAAGGCGGTAGAAAAAAAAAGTTATATGAAACTCATTTGTTACGCAGAGCGTGACCGATGTTATAATAATTGGGTCTATCTCGTTCGGACGACAAAATATATTATAACAAAATTTACTTCGGATAAAAAAAAAATCTCAAAAAAAAATTCATATAATCTTTTAGAACCATAAAATTGTTTTACCCAATTATGATTTAATCAATGTTTTGAAAACATCACAATTTAAGTCTTGTGTGGTATCTGATATGGTATGCAGAAAAAGAGAGAGAGAGATTTTAAACATTTTTTTACGTTTTTTAAGCTATTTCCATTTTTAAATCCCGTTTTATTTTATTAAATAATTATAAATACTAAAAAAAAAAAAAAAAAAAAAATTTGCTCTCAGATTAGAGATAAAGAGTTTATAATATATTACGTGCGTTTAAGAATAAGGTCATTCATTAGGGAGTTTAATATAAAGTTGAATTTGAGCAATAATAATAATAAATGTCACACGGTATACACAGTATTGTTTAACCTTATCTTATCATTCTCTCTCTCTCTCTCTCTCTCTCTCTCTCTCTCTCTCTCTCTCTCTCTCTCTCTCTCTCTCTCTCTCAGTACCAGTTGGTACATGTTGATTAAAAAAAATACATACACAAGTAAATATATAAATAACACTTGCATTATAAAGTGTTTACCATCAGTCATTTTATATTTGTCAATTATATAATAAATGTAGCAAAACAGCAAAACTTAATATGATGACATTAATACTTTTTTGTTTCTAAATAAAAATGAAAGAGTTTGTTGAATAATAATAATAATAATAATAAAAAAAAAAAAAAAAAAACATTGAAGTGTTTCATAAAAGTAAACAAAAGTCAGCAGCTTCAATAGCCATGAAATGTTTGAAGTTATTTACTCAGTTCTGTACTTTTAGATCATTTGCTTTCATTATTTTAACGTTATTGTATACGGTATTGTCCAATTTTAAAAATATTTTTACTTATATATATATATATAAAAATGTTAAAGTATATTATGATATGCTTTATAGTTTATGGTTTTTATTCGCATTAGTTTTATTATATGGAGGCTGACGGTTTTACTGTTAAGATCGCGATATTTTAGATCAGCCAGAGTCAATAGATGACTTTTTGTAATTAATGATCCTCAATTTTTCAATGTTGTCGACTTTTTTTGTGATCATATTGTTTACTCAATGTATTTCTAATGTAAAAAAATGTGGTTTTATTTTGAATGAAGAAATTTCTAATGCAAGTCATCCATTGACTATCATATATTTTCTTTTTTCATCTTCCTATATAAAAAAATGTTTGTATAATATACAGACTCTAAAATATAAAATTTTATTCTATATTGCCGTATATTATGATGTATTTTGCAGTATTGCATGAAATCTATACTATCATAAGGCAATAGATTTTTTAAATCTTAAACTTTGTATTATTTACTGAAATTTACTTAAAAAAACACACTTACTCAATGCAATCATGACCAAACCAGTTGCTAAACGTTGGTGAACACAAATGTGAATCTTATATTATATAAATGATAATTTCAGGTGAAGTATAGCTATGATACGTTCTGTAAAGTCAATTTGTTTCGATGATATCGTGATCACAAATTATCACAATTAATAGCAGTGCTTTTAAAATTGATCATGGCACTTTTTTTTCTTTTTTTTTTTTTTTAAGTAATAATACAGTATATCAATCGTGCAAGTCTTATGATTGATTCAATCAACATTCGGATAATTTGACAAAGAGTTCACTTAAAAATAAATAGTTCTACATGGTCTATACCACACAAGAAGTATAAACCAAACAATTTGTAATTTAATAGAAATGAGTGAGATGAGGTGGATTGGTGAACCGTCCGGAGATACCTCTGACTTTGTGTGAGCCCACTAGACATCACCTTGCACTGTCAAAACTGGACAAAGATTAGAATAGACCTGTTTCTCTTACAGTTCTACCCCTGACGCACTGGCATACGCACTGACATCAAAGTGCGGAGTAATGTTATTCTTATACGAGACAAATTTGCGCTAAATTTAAATGGTAAAATATATTATCACAGTCATGTGTACACGTGAGTACATTCTCAGTTGTTACAAGCTGCTTTTTATAGGATGGTTGCATATAAAAGTTGATGCCATATGTAAGCACTAAATACAATGGGCCTGTATGAGAAAATGACAGATTTTGCAAGTTTATATACTCAACAATAAATTCTTGAGCATTGAAGCTGTTAACAGGTTCAATTCAAGTATGCAAGAAAAAAAAAATAGCTATAATTTTCTATAAAGAAAATAGAAAAAAAAAACGTTTTTCCTATGCTGAGCAATGTTATTTATTGCTCCAGCATGGCGTCGAAGCGCATTCAGTATTACGTCATGTGCCTTACACCCTCCACTGAGAATCGAACTCATGATTTGTAACACAGAACGCACTATAGGTACTAAAAATTCACCAAATTTTGCATATAGGTAAACGAAAATATTTGTGCTCTTGCTATAAAATAAATACAAATTCTTTAACTGTAACAAATAGAATATTTTGATGAACTGTATGTTTAAAATTTTCTCACTATAATAAATTGTTAAGTATAAGTCATTATAAACCTCTAGTTAAGTTAATTATTTTCTTGAACACCTTCTATGGAACTTATGCGTTATATTCTATGCTCTATATAAAAATAAATAATTAAATATAATATAATATTGAAATACTCACGCATCCTATACATATATACATAATGAAAGACACAAGCGTTATATATTATAGAAATAAACTTAAGTATAAATAATTAAAGTATAAAAGAAAAACAATTAAGATTCTCACATATTAAACTGTGATCATTTATATTATATATATAAAAAATTAAAACCTATACATGCGGTTATCTTACGGAACATATTATTATATTATTTTACAGCTTCATTCTAATTAGAGTAATTTTCTTTTTCTTGCAATGAAATTAAAATTATTATTTTTTAAAAGAATTCCGTATTGTAACACCTGTTTTTATATTGCAATATAAAATATGCATAAATCTTAATTAAATCGTATAACTTCTTCTTTTAAAAACAACAAAAGAATTTTTATAAGGTTGTAAATTAGAAGATAATAAACAATAAAATATCTTTATTATTACGGTATTTAGGTAGGTGTTGATTTCTATAAGTCTCGCGGAATATTAATGACTTATTATATACTAGCATGTTATTATAATTTATTATTTTTATTTTTTATATATCTTAAAGCGAAATTTGGGATTTTTATTGTTATTAAAAAGAAAAAGTTTTTTTTTTTTTTTTTTTTTTTTTTTTTAAAGAAATTGACGTTTTTTTATTGTTCTTATTATAATATTTTTTTTTAAAGAATACTGCATGAAGCAGAGTTTTTTTTTTAATTCCAAAACAAAAACTTATGATTTTGATGTGTTCAGCCATACTAACCGTCCTTCTTTTTTTTTTTTTCTAATAGAAGTCTTTGCAAAAAGGGGGGTTTTAGTAAAAAAATAAATATTTGGACCCCAACAATAATAAAATAAAGTGTTAGCAGACGACTTTGTGTTCCTGTCTTGATTTAACATGCTTTCTTATGGAGAAATAAAGCAGCTATAAACTAACAAGTTTGATTTTTTTTCCTCGATGCTGTATCAGAACTAATTAAGCAATACAAATAGTATCAGTATATAGAAGTATATACGTGGTATGCGTGCCTTTTCAGTATCGCATGGGGGGGGGGGGGGTAACTCAAACTATGGCTGCTTCATTCCCCCATAAGAAAGCATTTTAAATCAAGACAGGAACCACCAAGTCGTCTCTGTAGAACTTTAATTGTTACTAGTTTTTTTTTTTTTTTTTTTTTTTTTTTTTTACTTTATGAAGAGTTGTCAAAAATCTCCCATTACATACAATTTGAAGAATAAGAATTTTTTTAACAATACCTATTTAAAGCTTAAAAATTGCCCAATATAAATTAAAATTTTGTGAAAAGTACTCTAGAAATTAAAGATATTTCTTACATTATAAACCTTTTAAAAATGAACAAACAATAGAAAAAAAAGTAGAACTTTTTAAAAAAATACAAATTAAGTAAAGCACTTTATTTTGTTTGAAGTTAAAAACAAGTGATAGAATACTTCCTGTGTAGCACACTTCTGCTTGATTTAATTTTATATTTTAAAAGCTATATTTATAGCAAAAGGTCCAAGTAAAGCAAGGTATAGTTCTGCTCTGGTTAGATGAAGAAACAAAAATGTATACAAAACTATAGTAAGATGATGAGAAACAGGTCAAGATATACCGCGAATGTATACGCATAAACGCCTCACGTAATCTCAAATGATGCAAACAATAGAATATTTATTGTCTAACATTTATAACACGCAACAATAGCTTCTTTTTTTTTTTCATCAGTCTCAATTTATCTCATAGTAAAAAGTGTCACAATTACTTTAATTGTTCATTTTATTATTATTTTTAAAATTACTCTATTTTCTTTTCTTTTTATATTATATATTAAACTGAAAATGTATAATTATAACTTTAAATGTTTCCCTTTCTATAATTACTTTTATACTGATGAACTATATGATAACATTTTACTGCATGCCCTCTCATATAAAGTATGTGTATAGTTTCTGCAATGGTCAGAGAACTTTAATAGAAAGTGAAATAAAACTCACCGCCGCAACTTTTAATTTAATTAAAACAACAATGTTTTCCCTTTTTATTGTTTGTTATAATATATGTTGTGTTTTCACCTCCCTTCTGATTTGGAAAATTGTACTTTTTTTGTGTAGATAATTAGGTCTGAAGTATAATTACTAATTAAAATAATTAATTTTCGTATAGTAATATTTGATTTATAGTTTAATTAAAGTAAATTATTATTAATTATTAAACTATGAAGGTGTTAAAAAAAACATTCTTAAATTTACATTTATTTAATAAATTAAATTAAAAATCGATTAATTCATATAGTTGAGTGTTTATATAGGTAGGAAATGAATATTTCGATGAATAAATATTTAATTTTGAAAGTCACGTTCTAAATACATAAAAAATACAACATGTAGAAGAAACGTTATTATTATTATTATTTTTTAATTAATTGATTATTAAATTAAATTTTATTTAGATAAAATATTACATTGATAACGGTCTTGTAAAGATTTATAGATGATATGATAGGTTTGTATACTCTATTATAATATAGAGTGGTTACATTCATATAATGTCGACGCCATATGTGAGCACTAAATAACATGGGCAAGTATAGGAAAATGACACATTTTGCCAGTTTAAAAATATTCTGCAATATTTTTGAGAGCATTGATGCTAAATTAGGTTTTCACGTATACGAGAAAATAATAACAATTTTTTTTTTTTAATAATTATAATGTTCCAAAGAAAATAGCCATTGTCTGATATGCTGAGCAATGATATTCATTGCTCCAGTATGGCGTCAAAGCATAGTCAGTATGACATCATGCGCATACACCCTATATCAATCGCAATAAGAAAAAATTTGGTTCGAGAGTTTTTTAATAAAAAAATTTATATATATTTTACTACACTTTATATTTTCTTACGACATTATATGATGCACAAATTTAACCTCCAGAAAAAGGAAAAATCCATAGACGCATTTCTCTCACATCTAAAAAAAAAAAAAAAAAAAAAAAAAAAAAAAAAAAAAAAAAAAAATCATGAAAAAAAAAGTAAGAAGAAAGAACAACAATAGAGTTCAATGACATTATCGTTATTATTATTATTTCAATAAGTGCTAACATAATAACAACACATAGAAAAAAATTATATATTTTAACTACCATAAGCTGTTGTAGTCAATAATTAAGTCATATATTAATTAAATATTTAAAAATGGAGTTATTATATATTTTTCAAGGATATTACATAATTATAAACAAAAAGAAGAGAAAAAAAAAAAAAAGAAAAAAAAAAAGATGCTAGTTCGATGAGTAGCGACTTACCTTAAAAGTCATTATATTGAATAGGAAATGGAAATCATCAGAGCTTAGCAAGTAGCATACATAACTACACACGCATACTAAAACAACACAAAATCTTAATGCACTCACAACATTTTTTTATATATTATAAATGCGTGGCTTAAAATAACGGAAAAACTAAAAAAATATTGTCATGTGCCTTTGTATCAAAAAATATTATCACTGTAGTCAAAGAGACATTTCAAATAGTTCTCCTAACATATAGATGTCACGGTTTATGAATATTATTTTATAAACAATTTTTTATTATGTAGTTATACATAACAATACGTATATATAGGAATTAGGTCACATTTTTTTGTGTTTTCAAGATCTTTATTTTTTATAATAATAATAAAAATTTATGTTTAATTTTATTGAATATAATATATCATTGTAATTGTTAATGATACTTATAATTTTTAAAGTAAAGTAATTTATCTAGGGGAAAAAATAATCAAAAATTTTTTTTCATGCGGGTATATTTAAAATAAATTAAAATAATTATTGTATATATAAATCTATTTATTATGTTAATTTTAAATAATAAAAATATATATTTATAAGTACTTTTTAGTTTTGATGTATATTATTATACTTTTTTTTATTTTTTATTTTTTTTAGAAAAATATAATTTATAATTTTAATAAATTTATATTTGTAATTAAAAATTTCATGCATTTAAAGTAAAAAATTTGTTATGGTGAAGAATTTTTAAGTATATTATTATTAAAAATTATAACGTTTTAAATAAAATTGACATATCTTAATAATAATTTTATGCAAAATATAATGAAACTATATAGTAATATAAAGCAAGGTAGCGAAAGCAAATTTCTTACGTATATATTGTACACCCTAACCATAACTAAATCAGAGATTTTTACAACTGGACACACTTCTTTTTCTATAACAATTTTCCCCAGAAAAACACCAAAGTTTAAAGCCATAGACCACATAAAACAACATTAAATTTGCTTTTTAATGACTAAACACGAAAAGGGATCTTCAAAACTGATGACAATTTTTACCAGAATGTTAATGTAGCCCCAAGAGAGAGCGTGAAACAACTGTAAAGTATGCAATTTGCGTGAAAATTCATGTTTATGACGTCAGAAACATGCAAAAATTAGTATGAAAATGTTATGCGGGATGCATAAATTGAATTTTCTGATCACTGCTACGGGGCTACTGTTGGGTTTTGAGACAAACTATATAGAGTTATTTATGTAAGTCCCATCAAGTGTTTTGTGATATAAATGCTTTTGTTTTTCTCTGCCTATTCCTGTAACCTTTAACATAGGTGATCAATGTAATATTGAAGTTAATGCGTGTTTAATTTTATGCCTATAACGTGATTAGAATTCGAGAAAAGGGGGTACTTCCGGTTGAAATAACATCTCATCTTGTTTTGGTAAAAGAATATGAATAACTTTTGTGATTTTATTGTAGCACTAAGATCTAGTTCCGATAAAAAAAAAAAAAGCTTTTTTTTTTCTCACCATTAGAAACGCTTGAAAAAGAGCTAGGAAATAAAAATTTGAATATGACGAATGAAATTCTCAGTCAGTTTGTATTTTTATTTTATACATTATCTATCTCCAAGTTTCATTGACGTTGAAGTGAAATAAGTTAATCTTGAGTGCACAATGAATAATAATTATTTTGTAATATATTGTTTGACAATGCCTTCCTTATATACTTCTATATATATATATATATATAAATATATATATATATATATATATATATATATATATATATATATATATATATATATATATATATATAATAATAATAATAATAATAATAATGATATGCAAGACTTGTTGCACTCAAACCGCAGCTAGTAATGTACTTTAATGTAACAATAGACATGGGCATTGTTGTAGGCAGTTTCATGCTGAATGCGTATACTATACATGATCGATGTAAGTATGTATTATATATATATGTATGCACTTTTCTGCCAATGTTAAGGTTAATAAACTTTCTTTCTCTCTCTCTCTCTCTCTCTCTCTCTCTCTCTCTATCTGCCCTCCCGCTGAGATACTCAACAATTTACTTACAAAGTCAACATAAATTATCATAATTTTTTTTCCTTTCTTCTTCTTCATAAAAATAATTTTAATATAAAATAATATATTTTAATGCAATTGCTTATAAATTATAAACTCTCTCTATATTATATTGTACTACAATACACTTCCTCTTTGAAAAATGTATGTTTAAATTATAAACTTGATTGAGTATTTTTTTTGTTACATCGCACTTGATTGCATTTTCTATTTATGCACAAATAAGATTAATTTTGGTGGATATAGTATCGTTCAACATTATGTTCTTTGTGAAAATCTCTCTCTTGCTTTTTTTTTCTCTCTCTCTCTCTATCTCTCTAATACAGTATAATAAATGAAAGATTGCTAACTCATTAAAAGCTACCTATATGTTGATTTATTTTTGAATGATCAAATTGCCTCTACATATACCAGAGATGTTTTCGTGCCGCTCGCAAAACTATATAGTAACTTTATGCAAAGAAGTCACCGCGATTTAATATATTATTATTTCATTCATATATCAGTAAAAATATATTTCGAATAATAATAATAAATCGTATTATGGTGAACATAGAAATTTCAAAACTTGTCAGCTCAGTTTTCTATAAAAATGTTTCATTAAGAATTATAAATGTATAATACAAATTTCTCTAATATTAGCGAATAAAAATATTTGCTAGTAAAAAGACGTAAGATTGATTTAAAAAAATTGGGGTATCGAAGATAATAAGTTTTGGTGACCATACAGGGACATATTAATGTTGTTCGTAAACCCTGTCCTGTTCTCTTGCACCAAAAAATGCGCATTCCATTAGATTAACCATAGCTGATCGTCATTTTAGGAGCAAAGAACAGGGTTTACGAACAGTATTGTTGCAATATATATAGGGATAGTGATATGATCACTATAGGAGCGGCAAGTACAATAGATGTGTTTAATTTTGGTTTTTAGGTATAGAAATATTTTGTTTCTCACAAAATGTTCCTGTGTTATCAACTTAAAGCTCAGCGCTATCTCGCAATTGACAGATTTTTTCCTTATCTATACTTCCTAGCCTATCTATTATATGTTTTTATGAATTTTTACTCTCAAACAATAATGAAAAAAACAATAATAAATCAATTAATAGTCAAATATCGCAAAGACAAAATTTCCTTATTTTGATGTATTATTGAAAATACGTATCTTATCACAGAATAAAGTTTAATTATAACTATAATGATTTTACGCAAACTGTTTTTAACTTAAACGTCTTATTTATAATTTAACATCAAACTATATTCTTGTTTTTTCCTCTCCTGATATGATTCATAATAGCTCGGTAATATATTTCATTTGCATTGACTGCTCTATTATTAAAATACTATAAAATAATAACAATATAATATAAGATTAAAAGTGAGATCTCTTAATGGTTTTTATATACTTTACGAGTTTATAATCTAATTTACTCAGTTCTATATTATAGTGTACAATTAATGTCAAGTATTATCTCTCGCGATATTGATTTATTTAACCTTAACTTTTCCTCGTTACGTATCAAATATTTCATTATTGAGTCACAATTAACCTTAATTCCAAAGTCAGCGTACAAATATTTCCTATAAAACTTCATATTATATTATACCACGCGTTTATTTGATTTATAAGTCTAACTTTTTTGTTATAAAATTAGTATATAGGGTGACTGCATTCATATAAAAGTCGACTCTATATGTGAGCATACATAAAAAAAATTACACATTTTGCCAGATTACATTAAGTTTTCAAGTATGCAAAAAAAAAAAAAAAAAAAAAAAAAAAAAAAAAAAAAAAAAGCTTTTTTTTTTCAAAGAAAATAGCCACAAACCACGTTTGTTCTGCTGAGCAATTTTATTCATTTCTTCAGTGTGGCATCAAAGCACATTCAGTATGACGTCATGCGCATACACCCTATTAATGTTTTAAATTAAGGAGAAAATATATGAAGATTTTGATCGTGTATTGATATCAATTTTGGTATTGTTTTAAATCTTATTGTGTTGGCTACCATTCCTAAGGAAAGAAAAAAAAATAGTTGCGAATTACGATAAAAACAGTTTAGAGTGAAGTTATCATTGAACCTAATTATCATATGGGTCTATTAAGATTTCAAACCCACGCAATACAAATTTTGCATGTTATTTTATATATATATTTTTTTTTGTTCGAATAGTCCAAATTATACCATTTTGCCAACAGGTTCATTTGCAATTTTTTGATGAGCTGATCGAAATTACTGACTCTTATAACTACAAAATTAGCAATGGGATGCACTATTGCATTGCAATTATCCAACTACAAGGAGAGTGAAAAAATCGAATAAATTCCTAATGTTATATTCTTTAGAATAGAGGAACACTGTTTTGATAGCATTATTGAATACTGCACTGATTGTTAAACAGGAAAGTAAAAAAAAAAAAATGTTTGTATATAAATTAATTATACTGTAGACACGCTTTTACGTGCTTTCAGCTAACAAAAAAATTGTTAAGAAACATTTGTCACCAATAACGCACTATATATAAATCATTGAAATAGCATTTAGGAAATTATTTTTTACAAAAATAAATAATAATGAGTCAATAAATTTAAAGTATACACTCAAATTGCTAATATATACACAATAAAAATATATTTGTTTAAAAAAAAAATAAATGTCTGAAAGAAAATCCAATAAGTATACATTAAGAATAATTTAAATTTTTATATTTCACTGTAAATGTTTTAAAAAAAAATGTATATAAAGTTGAAATATACGTTTGGCATTTCAAGGTATCATTATTTACATTTTGGTTTTTATTCTCAATTTTCGCACTTCGTCTTCACACTTGACGTTTTTTGTGACCACCGCCTTGCTCGCTCGCTCGCTCGACATGTCGACAACCACACCGCAATTTATTATTAAACCTAAAGACACAAGAAGAAGAAGAAGAAGAAAAAAACTTGTGTCTAAAAGAGGTGTTGATTGCAATCAACTAAATTTCTCACGTACACATAAGATGAAGCAAAAAAAAAAGTGTTGAAGTATTTTAAAAATGTAAAGCAATAAAAAGAAAGAGAAATTTGTGTTTTTTTATATTATTATTTAATTGTATTATTTATTTGTTTAATTATTATAAGGATTCTCATACCTAATTCCCATAGAATTACCCTACTTCATATAAAAATAAAATTAACATTTTTTTATATATATTATATGTTTTATACATTTTTAATTAATGTCATGTCAAATGTTTGTTCTAGTTTTTTTTATATATATAAATATAAATAAAATTGCATAAAATTAAAAATATATTTCTCACAGATTCAATTCAATATACATATATTAAGAAGTTTTCCATGTAACTGGATAAGATCTCCCTGCACAACAATTAAAAATATAATTCAAAAATTGAAAAACAACTTGTTTTTTCTTTTTATATGTTTTATTATGATATAATTTTTATGATACTGTGAATAATATATTTTTGTTATAAATTTTATTATATTTTCTCGTGTTGTAGATAACCTTCATAATTATGTATGAAAGTAATGTTAATATCAAACAGCATGATAAACTTAGCAGATTAACTTATTTATACTTATTTACAAGACAAATTACATCTTATTTATATATATATATATATTCTGTACATAAGATTTATAATTAAGATAAAATATTATTTCTCATTAAAGTACTATCTTTTACATGAAACAATTACACTTTATGATATTGCACTTTTAAAGATTGTAATATACTTTAAATTTGTGTGCACTAAAACTTCTTAAAAATTACTTTCCCTATATCATAAACCTTTTTTTTAAGGATTTAATTGGCTTAAAATACGAAAAAGTATGTCTAGTCTTTTTTTTTTTTTTTTTTTTTTTTAATTGACGTAGCAACGTTCTTTTAAAATTAGGGATTCTGTAATTAAAATAAACAGATGAATCATGAGATAGAACTATCATAATGGAACTATTATGTCCTTTAACCCTATTGTAATCTCACAAACTAGGATTAAAAATTGTAAAATAGACAAATTTTGAAATTCTTTTTACATGATTTGTTTAAGGGTGGGAAATTAAGAGTCCCTGTGTGCTTTTCCCGCTCCGCTTATGATTTACTTGCGCACTTAAATAATAAAATCAAATTTTTCTTGCATAGCAAACATTATGGAGTGTTGTACAATATTAAAATGACAACTAATATTATAGAATATATATATATATATATATATATATATATATATATATATATATATATATATATATATATATATATATATATATATACTTCAAAAAATTGTAACAAAAATTTTACTATTCCAATATTTTGCAAACAGTTTGTATATAAGAAAACTCAGCTCAAGTGTCAAATATTGTTATTCAAATTGTTAAAGGCATAAAAATCATAAAACAACATGTTCTTTAACACAAAATGGGATCTACAAAACTGAGGATAATTTTTACAAGAATGTAAATGTGGCCCCATAAGACAGCGTAAAAAAACTGTAATTAATGCAATTTACGTGAATATTTCTGTTTATGACGTCAGAAACAGGCAAAAACTAGCATAAAAATGTTGTGCGGGTTGCATAAATCAAAATTTTCTGATCACTGCTACGGCGCTACATTTGGGTTTTGAGACCAAATAATGTTATTTATGCAAGTCCCATCAAGTGTTTTGTGATGCAAATGTTAATGTTTTCATGTTGTAAAAAATTTTAAGTAAAAAATTATATTATTGTAATGATATATCTCATAAAGAATGGATTGAAGTATAAACAAATTTGATCACAAGTAAATTTGAAACAATGGATATACAAAAAAATGCACACAGGAGGACAAATTTACAGCAATAAGTTCATTTTACATCAATCTATACATAATATGTGAACATATTTAATTTAATTACAAATCACAATTAACTTGTACTATATAGAAATTGATGTAATTTAAAAACAAAAATCATAATCAATCTATAGTTAAATACCCTCATAAATTTAAACAACAGTTTAAGTAATTTCATAAAACTTATTAAAGTAACAAACAGTAAATACAATAAATGTTTTCTGTTATACAATAATTATTATGTGAATAGAAGTAAAAATATATATATATACGGATTTCTGTATTAAACGTATCGTGTAAAACGTCAAAACTATTTTGTAATATATAGTTATTTTTTTGCAGCAATTAGATAAGATAATTACGTACATTCAAATTAAGCTACAATCAGACCGAAAAGTTATGTAAATTATTTATACATTTCTTTTTTTTAAATTAAAGTTTGCTTATATATATTATGAATTTTATTTTTCAAAACATATCACTAAATTATTAAATCGATATGAACTAGTAATTTTTTTGTTACTTATATATTACTATATATATACACGTAATTTCTTTTTAAATATTTCAACATTTATATTTGATACCATTAAAAATTTGGGAATTTTATCGCCCTACTACTCTTTCTATAAACATATTATATAATAATATATTATATATATTATATTATATTTTATATATATATATATATATATATATATATATATTATATATATACACACACACACACACACACACACACACACACACACACACACACACACACACCGCATTATATAAAAAGTTGTCTAAAAATAAAAAGCGAGAAAATTTTATAAAAGAAATAAAAAATATATATAATGATAGCTTAATAATTTTTTATGATTACAATTTTCTTTATCAAAAGGAAAAGCGTGTTCAGGTCAGAGGGATTTTTGCTTGAAGCTATGAAGTGAGATGAGATGAGATGAGAGAGAGAGAGAGAGAGAGAGATGATGCTGGTTTATATATAATGTTTATGACCACTCACTACTGGATAGCAATAAACACTTTGTAAATCGCTTCAGGTGTTTAATAGATACAGTAAATATATATATATGGAAAAAAAAGCGAGAGGTAAAAAGATGCTGAGGTGCTACCGGGCAAGAGCACCAACCTTTCATCTTCTACGTGGAGAACGTGGGGTCATTTGGACCAAAATTATCGTATCACGCAAACTGATTTATATAAATAAAATAATAATACCTTGAATTTTAAAGTAATGGCATAAGTAATAAATGTATAAATAAATAAATAAATAAATAAATAAATAAATAAACGAATTTTAAATATATAAATCAGCAAAGAAACAAATTCCATCGTGAAACAAGAACGCAAAGACATAATGCAGTTAAAAAAATATATCTGTGAGTATTTTTAATCACTTGCACTTTCATGTCAAGGTTCACTACAACATTATATTGTTTATTACAATTAAAGACGAATGAAATAATAAGATTTGTACACAAACACGAAGTTAAAATTAAAATGCTTGTTACATTTTACTTTATACGACTTGAAAAATATAATCAAGATCTTTATATATTTTATGTTCTTTGATTTATATATATATATATATATATATATATAATATATTAATACATTAATTGAACTTTATTTATATATATCAATTAAAATTATACTCATGAATATTTTAATTATTAATTTAATGTAATTTTAAAATTATTTTATCTTTTGTGCATATTAAAATGAAAGTGTTATGTCATTGTATGTACATTATAATATGTGAAATAAAATAAAAATGGCTCTCACTCTTATTTATATTATACAAGAGAGTATACATACAGTATATGTAATTTACATAGTTTGAATAACAGAATCACTTAATTGCTATCTTTATATCTCGTAAAGAAATACATTTGAATATTATGCTAAATGTTTATTTGACCAATTTAAAAAAAAAAATTTAAAATTGCAAATTTAAATAAATTGCCGTTTTAAACGTTATGTGAAAAATCAATAACTCATGAAATATTCACAGATTTTTTTTTTAAATAGTAAATTGGTAAATAAAAATTATTCAAATATTTGGTATAAAAATTACGTAAACATGATTAAAGTATCATCATTATTCACAGATCATAAAACTATAAAGTAAAAAAAAAAAAAATAAAAAAAATAAAAAAATGAATGCATAGGAAGTTTGTAGAATATTTGAATAACAGAGAGAATAAATATTTATACTCCAATAAATTTTCATGGGTACGTGAATTTCAAGTCATTATTTACCGTACAAAACAAATAAATTAGAGAGAGAGAGAGAGAGAGAAAAGCAATCTTATATTTTGTTAAAATTTAGGTGGAATAATTTACGTGTTTCTTTTACGTAGTTTTCGTATAATGTACACAACACAGCAAAGTAAAGAAAGTTTACGTAGAAAAATTTACACTTATTTCGTGTAATTCTTCTTTTAAATGCCACTTTTAGTTTTATCAAGATGACTTTTTAAAGAAAAAAAATATAGCATACTAAAGATGTAAAAATATATACACTTGTTAACCGATGTTTCTTATATAAATTATTATACGTTAAATATTTTGATAATATTTACAAGTACATCAGTACATACATAACTGTATAACGGCAATCTATGTTGCAAATTTTTTATATTATTTTACAAATGTTACAATTATATAATGTATTAAAAACTCAGAAAATAAAAATGTTTTTAACGGTTATTTGCATAGAAATACGAAAAAAATAAAGCACTTTTCACCCGAAGCAATATTTACATTATGTATAGTAAATTAGTATTTTAATGCTATTAATTTGAAGATTTTCCAGTCCAAAATGTATTGCACCATGTAAACAAGCCTCAAGATCGAGTAAAAACAAAAGGCATTTGAAAATTTTAATTAGCTACATGTTTCTAACTATACGTAATACGTACTATACCAACTGCCAAATTAACAACATTAACACTTTATTTGAGTTAAATTAGCAAAAAACATACTTAACAACGTATATTTAGTAATAATTTAATATTATAGTAAAAAAAAATATATATATATAT
This sequence comes from Ecdyonurus torrentis, assembly GCA_949318235.1. Taxonomy (NCBI): domain Eukaryota; kingdom Metazoa; phylum Arthropoda; class Insecta; order Ephemeroptera; family Heptageniidae; genus Ecdyonurus; species Ecdyonurus torrentis. Next base: position 50,925,713 of record OX439128.1, on the reverse strand, counting down.
ATATAACTAGTATAATTATAAAATAAAATTAATTATTTACAGATATAATTAGCATTTAATTATTAAATATTTTATTGTTTAAAATAATTTATTTTTGCTCATTAAATTTTTTTTTGTCTTATTTTTAACGTTTGAAAGAACATTCTGAAATGACAAGTAGTTTTACTTCCTGTGAGAACAACTTGACCCTGTATAGTGAAATTTTAACACAAAATAAAAATAAAATAATTTTTTATCATTAAATATCTTCAAATTTAGAAGATAATTAACAAAACATTTGCAGTGAATAAATAATAATAAAAAATGTAATATAATATTATATGAATTACAGAGCCTATAGTGTTATTCGTAAACCCTGTTTTCTTGCACCAAAAAATGCGCATTACATTTGAATAACCAAAGTTGATCGTCATTTTAGAAGCAGAGAACAGGGTTTATGAACAGCATTAATGGGACCACTTAGAACTATTTTAAATAAACATGCGTAATGTATTTCTTATTAAAAAAAAACGATCATATATACGTTACAACAATACATAAAAATTAAAAAATGTTTATTGCAAGTGGTCCATTACCCCAAAAGTAGCCTTAATGATGTTCGTAAACCCTGTTTTTCGTGCCCCAAACCACAAAAAAATGACGATCACTTAATTCGTTTTAACTGGCATAGCGCATTTTTTGGAGCAAGGGATCAGGGTTTAAGCGCATTTTTTGGAACAAGGGGTCAGGGTTTACGAAGATCATTATTGAAACTTTAAAATCGTATAAAAATTTGAGCAACAATTTAAAAAAGTCTAATTTTTGTTAATTTATCCCTTTGTATATAGAAGAATTTATTTTCAACGATGTTCTTTTATTTCAAATTGCTTACGTATTAGATTATGACGTAAACATATTATTTTAGTCTTCATACGTTAAAATATAAAATTACATAAATAACAAAACAAGATTAATCATTATTATGAAGAAGAAAGAAAAATAGACTTCCTTACAGAGTAAAAAAAAAAAAAAAAGTACATTTAAAACCAATTTTCTAAGCCGAAACTTTATGTACACTGTACACATACGGAGGTATGACAAGTATATATTAAAACAAAAACAAAAAAAAGGCATATTTGGATCCTTGGATTGTGGTATTGTATACAATAAAACATAGCTTAGATCGTTGCACTCCATGTGTGTATATAAATGTGAAGTGCAGGTGCAGAAATACTATATTACGTATATTTGATCATTTCTCACGTAGGTAATTCACGTGTATATAAAGTTGGCATTGGAATATTGCAAAGTTTAAAAAAAATAATAATAAATATTGTATAGAGTAGTTTAAACTTTTAAGCCGTGGATTTTTATACTACTAAAGAATAAGAGAGAAAACATAATCCCGTTACGGAAGAACACTCTCTTTTTTTATATCATCTCTCTCTCTCTCTCTCTCTCTCTCTCTCTCTCTCTCTCTCTCTCTCTCTCTCTCATTTCTTTGATTAAAAAAAATATATATATTATAGCCTACCCCACCTATAGTTTCTTTCATGTAGGTATTATATATTATTATTTAATATTAACCTCCCTTCCTTTACAATTTTTCTATTGTTGATGACTGTAACGTTATAAATCTATTGTTACCAAATTCTATTGTCACTATTAAGAAGAAAAAAATATATAAATTATTAAAGTAAAAGGGCGTAATATTATCACCAAGATGTTTCATAATCTTGTATATATATCAACTTAATCTTGTCTTTTATATGTTTTTTTGGTGCTTATAAGGCCAAATTTCACTTTTTTTTTTCTTTCTAAGGTCAAAATGGACAGGTGTTTTAAAATTAATAATAAACAACACGGATATTATTACGGTATAGAACTTTAAAGTATAAAAAGAATGAGATTTTATATTATATAGAATCTTGATGAATGCAACGCGTTTCTGCCTATATAAATTTCAATAGCAAAAAGGAAATTAGATTACAGAATTTTGTTTTCCATTTCTTTGTATATAATATAAACTAAATAGTTAACCAAATCTTTTGAATTATATATATACTTATATAAATATATTGTCTGAAAATAGGATAAAAGCTACATTTTGTTCTTGAAATGTTCTGTACTATACTCGACTCAAAAAACCTGAGTTACCTACCGTTCGACCTTTTACGGTATCGCCCAGCCGCCCCCCTTCTCCTCAATTGTGACAATGGGCGATACTTTAGTCATGCCCGATTTATATCGACTGAGGTTGTTTGAGTCGAGTATAATATAGTTTCAAAATGATATCGGTAAATTTTGATTTATATACATTTAAAAGTAATCAAAAATATAATTTAAGAAAACTAAAAACTGGTATTGAATCCAGTATAACAGCAATTATTATAGATTTTGATATGACGATTAATTAAAATGAACTTTTTTTATGTGTGTCTATATTAAGACCTTGAAAACATGTACAGTAAAAACATGATTGATTGTGTATACAATATAAGTAAGTACATTATATACAAGAGGGTCCTAGTTTTCAATTACTTGTCACTTTTGTTTCCATACTTGGTTACTAACACAAAAATTATAATTTAATCAATTTGAATATCATCATCTCATATAATATGTATATAATGTCAAAGAGAAATATAGTCATGAAATTTTACTTCAAATATTATGTAGATTTTAATTGATAATATTTCACTCACTCATTATACTATTTAAAAATTATTGTCAAGAAATATGACAAAGATAATAATAATGACAATATTTTATAATATATAGGTTGAAATTATTCACATTATATTACAATTCAAAGAATATTAATGCTTGTGAAGAGTGCAGTATTTATTTATTTATTTATATATTTTTTTTTATTTATTAGCTTTAAAAATACAAAGGTACACTTCTCCCAATACTACTTCGAGAGGATACAGTGTAATTAACTATGTAAAGTCAACTGTGATTGGCTTGTAGGTTTATAACACGCTTTCTGATTGGTTTAGCACACCGGATGCAGCTTTTGTCGGGAAAAAGGTTGCTTTTGCATACGTGTATGTTCACCCTTATTTAAACCCCTTAACCCTCTCACCCTCTCATTTAATTTTTGTAGACTCGGGTGCAGCAGTTTTCTCACAAACACAACAAACAACAACAACAAAAGCACGCATGGTTTTGTAATATTAAAGGATAGCAAATAAGGGGACCCTAAACATCTCTCGCACCAACTATATGATTAGCTAAAGCTTCACCTGTAAGCCTCATTGTGTATGTATCACTATGAAAAAGGGTACATTACTTTAGTTACGAATCCTAACTTATTTAAGATAAGTTATTTTAAGTTATTATGAGTTACTAAAATAATGCATTTTAGCAAATTATTAACAATAGTTATTTTAACTTAAAATAGCTTAAAAAAAAACAACAACTTAAAACAACTAAAATTAACTATTTTTAAAAACTTGCTAAAATGCATTATTTTAGCTACTCATTATAATTTAAAAGTGATTATCTTGAATAAGTTAGTATTCGTAACTAAAGTAATGCACCCTTTTTTAAAGTATTTTTATGAATATTTAATATTTTAGAAAAAGTAGATCTATGATTTTCTTAAGGTCCATAGAAAATGACAGTTACAAACATATCGGAAGCAAAAACCAAACTTTTAAAACGCATGTTAGATATTTCACTTCCCCAAAAGATAAAGTATGTGTAATAATATTTTTAGTACACACGATTGTGATAAAATATTTTTATCATTTAAATTCATCGCGTGTTTTTCTCATAAGTAAAACATAGCAAATTAGGCGTGATTTTTGTGTATAAACGTAATCGTGTGAACGCCAAAGTTGTCTGCTATAGCACTTCGTTATGTCAGCTATGTGTATATAAAAGTTAAGTAATGGTTAAGTATATATGTAATGTTAAAACGAAAATTTTTCCCCCTTTCACTAAACCCATTTTTCTAAGTTGTCTTATTTTATGTTTTAAATCATTTCTGCTAGAATTTTTATATACCCCCCCCCCCCCCC
>OX439128.1:50871706-50916706 GCA_949318235.1 Ecdyonurus torrentis | reverse complement strand
TCCATTCAACATTTATTCTTACGCTCGTCATTTGTTGTCGAATGGTTGCTATAGAAACACATGTATGCAATGATGCAACACTAAAAGTAAACAAACGATGATTTTGACTTCATTTTTTTTTCCTTTGATGAATTAAGGGACTTAGAAATTATTTTCAAATAGAAAGAAAAAAGTTTCAATGTTTCAAATTTTTTAGTGAATTAAAAAAAAAAAAAAAAAACGAATCAGTATTACCGAATTATTTGTATTCAACTAGCCTATTGCAATTCCGTTATAGAAACGAAATTGAAACTTGGAACATTGAAGCTAAATTTTAATTAAAAATGAAATTTCAATTACTACTTCTTCATATTTTGTATAAATTCAATTATACAATATTTATTTACGTTATGAATTGACAAGCATTTCGTGAATTGTCTCTTATAAGAAACAATTAAACTTATATAATACATTTTACATGATTTTACTACATTAAATTCTTGCACGATGAAAGAAAATACAAAAATACAATTTGAATTTGATTTATAGATGACCATCTTAAAAATTAAAGAAATAATTTTTTTTATATAATAAATTATATTATCAACTGAGTTGGTTTCTCCGCTTCCTCTATGTACAGTACATCATATAATTGGTCTATGTATAATTTAGTCGTGTCGACTTGCAAAAAAAAAATATAATAAATAAATAAATATTATCTTTCTCAAAAAAAATAAAAAATAATTTCCCTCTCTTTCTCTTCAAAGTCCACATAGGTTATATAATTTAAAGTAAGATTATAACTGTTATATTTGTATATAATAATAATAGTATCTGTACTGTTTTTCACTGTTATAAAAGTAAATTGGTACTTACCGTGTTGATGTCTCTTGGTATGAAATTGGTCTTTACAACGTGACTCATCATGCTTACTGGCCCTTACTGCAATATATTGTTGATATACTGTACGTCGTATATATTCTCTCTATCTCCACTGTGGCTGCTGCTGTAACAATGTACAGAGGTTACGTACACTTCACCATTGTTATGTGTATATGTTATTATTATTATTAGCTTGGGGACACAAAAGATCGAGAGTGTATGTGGTGATGGTGGTGGTGGTAAAAGTAGTCACCATACCACATTATGTGTACACCAGCAGCAGCAGCGCCAACTTTATAACTATTCGGTGACCGGTTTTATAGTCTTCATGGAATAAATACCTTCAAACAACACTTTATTATTATTATTATTCGCATATAGGTGGTTTTACGTGATGATTTTTTTTTTTTTTTTGCATTGAGATGTGTTTAAAACAAATAAAATTGCTCTAATATCTATTTTTTTTTTTTTACAGATGAGATAAATCTGTTTATTATGGTGAATTTTAGTTTTTTTCCCTGGTAGAATAGAAAAAAAAAGTGACAAAATTTTCACTTGCGTAAATAATAATAATTTTGTTCAGAAAGATATAAAACCAATTTATCAATAAGAAGTTTGATAGATCAAAATACTTTTTTTATTATTATTTATAGTGGCAGTTAAACTTTATATACATTTACAGTCACCATGTGAATTCACCTTAACACTTATTTTTTGTATATATATATATATATTTTTTTTATCTTGTTCATACTGTATTACAATCAAGAAAAAAATAATTGAAATTCTCCAATTGAAATGTGTTAAACAAATATGTATTTGCAGCACTATTTTTTTGTCGATTTTTTTTTTATTTATATAATAAAGACTTTTGATTTCTAAGAAAAGTAAAATTTGTGAAATTCTTGTTTAAAATATACAACGATCGAGTATTCAATAAAACTTTGCAACTTTTTTTTTTAAATAATTGTAAACCTTATAACCTTATATAACTTTTTTATTCCTTTGTATGTCTATATATATATATATATATATATATATATATATATATATATATATATATATATATATATATATATATATATATATATATATATATATATATATATATATATATATACACACACACACACACTTGGTATATGAAACAAACAAAAATTTAAAAGATGAAAGAACAAAAGAACAATAATTTTTAGGTATTTGATTACTTTTTAAAGATTATAAAATATTTTGCATTATTTATCAAATTTCACTGCGTGGAAGAGTATATAATTTTAGTATATTATAGAAAAAAAAAAGTTCACATTTTTCAAGACAAAATCTTAAATGAATTTTTATTTTTGAATTGTTATTATATATAAACAGCATGACCATATCAATAAAACTTTAATTTTCTATTTTCAATACACTGAAAAAATAATTTTTCCATAATTATAGCATTTTCCCAACATAATATTTTGTAGTTGGATGTCTACTGCTTTACTGTTTTGTAAAATATAGAGTAATATCATTGCAGCAGATTTTTTTTTTTTTTTTTTTTTTTTTTTTTTAGTGTTGAAAAGTAACTTTGCAGTATAGCATAATACTGAGAATACAAAGTAGTAGAGGCTAATATTTTCAAATTTGGTATTCACTACAAGTGCATGGGTACTACACGGAAAGAATAAAATACGCATAATTTACTGCATTTATGTCATTATTGCATAAATGATGCTAAATTAGAATAATATAACTATTTATATGCTTTAAAGCATAAAATTTATGTTATGTAACATAGTAAACATACTACATACTTTATTATGCAGGATACCATGAATTATACTGTATTGAACAAATTGTGTTGAAAATTAATTACTATAATAATTACAACTTTTGTCCGTGTGACTATAACAGTGAAAAGAAAAGGGTACATATCAGGACCATTTAGAAGGTGCCTAGTACAGAACATTATACACTAATGTTTACGAGGATCAAGTATGAATATTTTGTGCTCATCATACATCGACACTAGCCTCTACACTATTAAGTGAAAATACACTCAAATTTTGACGTATATTTTCTTTCATAAAAAATTGAATTCTATTGGCATATGGAAATAACTTTTAAATGTAGTTTTGCGTCAACTGAAATCTCCATCTGATCGCATTGTATGACCATAAGCCAATAGAATTCATGTTTTTTATAAAAGAGACTGTACAATCAAAGTATTTCGTATAGGACAGTGTACTCTCTTAAAGGCATAGAAAACATGAAACAACATGTTCCTTAACACAAAATGGGATCTACAAAACTGAGGATAAGTTTTACCAGAATGTAAATGTGGCCCCACAAGAGAGCGTAAAAAACTGTAAAGCATGCAATTTGTGTAAATATTTCTGTTTATGACATCAGAAACAGGCAAAAAAATGTTGTGCGGGTTGCATAAATCAAAATTTTCTGATCACTGCTACGGCGCTACAGTTGGATTTTGAGACCAATTAATGTTATTTACGTAAGTCCCATCTTGTGTTTTGTGTTATAAATACTTATGTTTTCATGTTGACTTTAAACATTTGTGCGTTGTGAGTATACATTTCTTTTCTGAGTGTAGCTGAGAAAACACAGTTAACTCTTCTTCTTTACGTGTATATTATACAAGTTGTATAATAATATGTATATACTGTACGTACGTTATTATTACACCGTGAATCAGATTTTTTTGTTCTTATATATATAAGAATACAGTCACTGCAGTATAAATAATAATAATGATTCTTATGTATAGGGATAACCCTCTAAAATTACTCTTCTCTTATAGTATAAGGATATAGTAAAGTCTTTTATCTTGGTAAATGTTGACTTAACAATACACTGCTTTTTTGTACGAAGATACACGGATCATTGGCTGCTTAAATCGAAATCAATCAACTTAAGTTTTTTTTTTTTATATATAATAAAAGTTTAAAACGTAACTATTGATTTCACTCTTTATCGACGGAAGCTCCGGTTTAACACATTGTCTTTTTTATAAGACCACCTCTGTGCATATAATATATATATATATATATATATATATATATATATATATATAAACACTGATACATTGAAGTGTATATAAATTTTTGATACGTGTCATCCAAATTGAAGTTGTCGAGCGGAACCAAGTAGGGGAAAATTAATTGTTTGCAACAATGTAACTACAATAACCAAAAAAAAAATTCGTGATGTCAATTTTTTTAACGGCATAAATCTTCACACATTATATTACAAAGATTCACTCTAATTACTTAGCAAACAATGTTGGCACGCTAAATAGATTTTTTTTTTAAGTATAAAATTTGAGTATATCAATTGTTACGTATAAAATAATATATTACAAAAAAAAAAATTACGTATATACTCGTAAAATGTTTATGTTAAAAAAAAATTTGACTATGATTGTATACTAAATTTCTTAAGTTTGCTTCGTGTAATAAAGTTATAAAAGATAATTGAAGTTAAGAAAAATGGTCACGCATATATTCTTTGTTATTTTTAAATGTTAATAATAATTTAAAACAATAACAAATTTTAAGGCTAATGAATAATAATATGAAAAGTAAAATAAAAAATTAATACCATAAGTGAAATTAAAAGAAAAAAAAAGTGTATGATGGTTTTGGAAGGTGCTGAAACATAAACTCAACGTTTGTGTTGTCGAATGACAATAGAATTGTTATAAAACTGCTATATTAAAATGTTTTGTCATTTAAATTTGATTTTTCATGCGTAAAAATAAATAGATGTACAGTACAAAAACGTATAATAGTTTTGAAATCATGCAAAATTAAGTTGGCAAAACATAAGATAAAAAAAAAATCGTCTAAACAATGCCCTCGCTCCCAAGACTTTTTTTCTTGCATGCAGTTGATGCAGTGTTTATATACTTGAATTGGTTTTATTTGCCAATTAAAAAAAACAAACATGCATTGCAAGTTGCCTATTTTACAGGATTTTTAGTTACCCTAACATCTCTATTATATCTCCAGTATCAGTAAATATATTTCCAATGTACGTATAAATATAATATCGTAACAAATAAATATAACAAACGCTTGTTTCTCTTATTGAGGTTTTGTTTTACATTGTACGCAGAGAAAAGAATTTGAGATCGTAAATTTGTTGCAAGGACAACAAGTCTAAGCAAAGTAAAAAAAAAAAAGGTGCCAATTTTATGTTAATGTATTAAAGTCTCAAATAACACTCAATAAAATTACATGTTTTATAGTTTTTCTATATATCTATGTGTGATATTATACTGTTCAATATATACGTTCATGTAGTAATTTTTATTATTATTATTATTATATATATGTAACACACACATTCTCCCTCGCACACGGAAGAGAACAAATTGCAAGTTCTCCTTGTTTTAGTGACGTCACAATAGTATTACCAAATATGGATATTGGATGAAAGGAGACTTCAACCCATTGTTTCCAAGTGTCCCTTTGTCAAATTCTATATATTATTTTTTTTCTTTTTCTTCCAGTTGTATAGACGAGCTGATCGAGTTTTTAATAATAATATATTAAAAAAAAAAAAAAAAAGTATAAGTTAGCAAGACTAAAACTACCTGTCTCACCTTGCTTACTGGTTAAAAAACTTGCCAAAAACTATTTCAAACTCGACGACACAAAAAAATAACAATAAATAATATATATATATATATATATATATATATATATATATATAAAAGAAGTATATAGTGTATAGAATGCTATTACTGGATGTAGATTGGATTGAAGTTACATATTCTATAGCCAAACTCCCTTTAGGCATCGATTGGCATCACTTTCGCTATATATCAAAAACATTTTGCACGTGTTTTAATATTAAATAATATAAAAAATAATAATAATATATTATACAAGAAAGAAAAAAAGAATACATTATAAATATACGCAGAGTAGATAAATATATTATACATAAAAAAAAAAAGTTGTAGAATTTAATTAAAATGGTTTTAAAATCAAACAATGAAAAAAATAATAATAAGGAGAATTTTTTTTTGTCGATTAAGGAATTAATAAAGTAATAAATATCGTTTTTTTTTTTTATTCTATATATTTTTTATTAATTATTCTTGCGTGATGATGACTAATAAATCTTAAGAATAACGAATATTTGATTAGAGTCCCATTATAGTTAGTGCATTTAGATATTAGAGTATAATGTTGGAATGCAGTTCTTGTTGATACATATTATTATTACTGTGATTACTTGGAGAGAGAGTAAGAGTAAGAGTAAGAGTAAGAGAGAGAGAGAGAGAGAGAGAGAGAGAGAGAGAGAGAGAGAGAGAGAGAGAGAGACCCCTGTGCATGGTAGTAGCATGTTGCCCAAGGGGCAGAGAATACTCGAGGGAGGTGGGAGGGGAGGGGGGAAGAGGGCTGCTGACCTCAGTACCGCGACACGCTAAATATGAATCAAACTCCAATCAAGACTACAGAATGTATATTTTATATACATATATAAAATAATAATATCTAATTTCTTTAGGCATTAACTTTTACCTTTATTTTAATTTACATAAAATACTATATAAGAGATTATATTATGCAAATTTTTACATCATAATGTAATCGCTTAACACGCACATACAGTAGTCATTTCATATTTTAACATTTTTTTTTTTCTTATCTTGATTTATATTATATAATTTATAAAGACTATTTTCATCTCCGCTTCTTTATTAATTATAATTATTATATTAAATTGTACTCAAAATCTTTATAAATTAAGGGAAATGGTTACATGTTTCATAATATATTTAGATTTTGGTCGTTTATTAGATCAAATTTAATGTAATTTTAAAGTTTAATGTGTCAGATACCACTTATAAGAATTCCAGGGTGGTTCACCAGTAAAGACGTGGAAAAATTGTTAAAATTATAATTGAACTTTATGGACTGTGGTGCAGTGGTATGCGTGCTGTTTTGACGTGTAAGTTCACTTCTCCTTGGGTACATGCGACTTCTTCACAGGTTGTGGTATATGCACTGAATGCGCTCTCATGTTCTCCGCACGTTGATGCCCGTGCATTATGCCAGTGTGTCACACAGGTATAGGGTGTACCGCATGACGTCATTCTGAATGCTTTTCGAGGCGCTTCTTGAGCAATGAATAACATTGCTAAGCATAGGACAAACGTAGTTTTTGGCTATTTTCTTGGAAGAATTAGCTATCTTTTCGTTATTATTTTATTGCATGTACTTGAAAAAGTAATTCAACCTGTTAAAAGCATCAATGCTCTCAAAAATATTGCGAAGTATTTTATAACTGGCAAAATGAGTTATTTTCCCATACTAGCCCATGCTATTTAGCGCTCACTTATGGCATCTACTTTAACATGAATAAAACCACCCTATTTAGAACGGTAGGAGAGATATTTAGGATTGTGTATGGTCTATTCATGTCTCCGGCCAGGCCTCATGGCAGTGGTGGTAGTGGCCTACGCCAAGTCAGAGTATATCAGGATAGTTCACCAATCCACCTAATCTCATTTATTTCTATTAAATCACACGTTTTTGGGTATAGTCTGTTGTGTGGTATGTAAATTATTTAAAGTTTCAACTCGCCATAATTCAAAATATTGTAATGTGACACTATATAATTTTTAAATATCTATATATTTTCCTATAGACCCCTTTCACATCCTTGCGCTTTGTCGCCATGTTTGTGGTGCCTAATGTATTGTCCAGCATAGGGGAAACATCATTTCTCCTAATTTTTCACTTAATAAGCGTTTATTTTAACTGGACGAATTTTTCTCATGTTCTTCGAGCTTATTAGAAGCTAGAAATAAGTCTTTGATTGAGGTTTGAAGCTTCTTTTGCTATTAAAAAAATAAAAATGACGTTTTTCCTATGCTGACCTATGTATTCATAACCAGCAAAATGGCGGCTCTTAAATATGAGTGCAACCGGTCTATAGAGAACCAAATTACTAAATAAAAAATTACTTAATTTATCCTGCATTTGTTTAACATATAGCATAAATGTTGCTTTTTTAGAATAGCATAAGTAATTATCCTGTATGTATATGAAAATTGTAGCACTGTGCAGCATAATCACTATTATACAATATATTAATTTTGTTGTTATAAATAAATTGTTACTAAAATTAGCATAATTATTATGATTTATTTTCATCCATACACGTTATCAAAAAATCAGGTTCAAGTTCTGATCACTTTTTAGATCAGCTGATCGCGATTACTGACCTTAAATTACATTAAAAATTCCACAAGTAGTCAGATCTGACTCTATAAGAATTTAAATATTTTCTTTCATTGTTTAAAAGGTCACGATTGCTATTGAAATGCATGTTATTTGAGTGAGGTTTTTTATAACAATAAAAAATAATGAAAATGAAAATGAGTTCTATATACCACACAACAGGATAAACTCACAACAACGTGTGATTTAATAGAAATGAATGGGATGATGTAGGTGGATTATTGAACCTTCGCAAGATGTGCTTCTGACTTAACGTGGGCCACCTTGCTCTGCCAAGACTGGCCGGAGACATCAATATTCCCGTACTTATTTAACATATGCCCACTCGTTTTCTATTGTAATAGGTAGGACCTTATCTGAGTTTAACAGATAACCGGAAGTTAAACCAGTGGTGGCGTTTAAAGTATAGGAGTAAAGACCTAAACATCCCTCCTTTCATTTTACCTTTGACACACTGAATCCGTGTACACTGGCATACACATGGACATCAACGTGAGGAGAACACCAGACCGTATTCAGTGCATAAATCATACCATAACCTCTAAAAAAAGCCGCATAATATACATGATAATATTGTTTGTAAGTTCTGTTCTCTTGCTCCGAAAAATGCGCAATTCCATTTAAAAAGCATTAGGTGATCGTCTTTTTTTTTTTTTTTTATTTATTTGGGGCACGAAAAACAGGGTTTACGAACATCATTACTGAGAATCGAACTCGTGATCTGTCGAACCATCAAGCCAGCACGCATATACCACCGTAACTATAGGTAAAGTAAGAGTACTGTACTGTACTATCTAGGTACTTTAAGTGACCCTTGTAAAGTTCAATATTTGATACATATAGCTGTATACATGATCGATATAATGAGTATAGAAGAAAGGATCAAGAGAGAAAAGAGAAATAAAAAGGAAGTGTCTTCTATATAAAAGTAACGTTAAGTGAATGGTAATTAACGAGGTGTTATATAACTGCACTAAATTTCGCACGATTGCCCGCTGCTCACAGTTACCAATATATATACAATGATGCAGTTGAATGTATGATAATTAACAGCACACCCACAACGTCAAAAGTCAATCATGCATTTAATATCAAATTAATCACCACAGTTTTATACTCGTCAGTGTTTTTTTTTTGTTGAATTTTATATTTCTGAAAAAATAAATTTATATATATATATATACTGTATATATATATAAACCACGACCAATTAGGTGTTTAAAAAAAAGTGAAAACTTGGTGCTTTAAAGAGCGGCACAAGACTCCTTTAATTTAAAACATTTTTGTGGTTTCGAGTTTCTTTTAACTCTTTTAAACTAAAAAAATAAAATAATATTAATAACACACACACAAAAAAAGTGATTTTTTAAAAATAATTTATCTACACATTCATAGTAGCGCTGAAAAAGATTATATCGTATTTACGTATTAATACAAAAGTTCTTGAACTAAAGTAAGATGCAATTAATTTTTTATTCATAATTTGAGTGCAATTTTTTCACTATACAAAGATCTGTATATTATAAAAAAAAAAAAAAATGCTATTCTTTCATAACGTTACAAAAGATGTAAAATAATAATAATAAATCCTACAGCTTTTTATTTTTTATTACAACAGTTTTTATAATAACATGAATTTTCAAAAAATTATAAAAAAATTGACACATTAAAATATTGATATGTCAAATATAGTACATGATATGTATAAATAATCCTCTATTATATTGCAGTATCTCACTGATAGTTTGCTGAGTCGGCTCTTGTTTGTGTGACTTGGCTATATAGCTCGGGTGGGGCTGCATATTATATATATATATATATATACTGCACTCAGTCGGATACAATGCAACGTTTACCTGCATGCCGATGCACTGCCCCCAACCCCACCTCCCCCAGCTCTCAATAACTTTATAATAGCATGAAATTGATTCTTTAGAGATGGCTCATTGCCAACAAAAGATATAATAAGTACAAGTGAGGACAAAATTTGCGATACTTATTCTCTCTCTCTCTCTCTCTCGTTTTGAATTCAAAGAAAATATATACGTCTTTAAACAAATAAAATACTATCATACTCTGTTATTGAAATTATTGTAACACATTTAATTGATACCAATAATGATCTTAGACAATATTATGCTTCCATTTTTACTGACGAAAAAAAAGAAGAAGTTATTGTATATGTGAAGTACTCTCCAATTAGTACCTATAAATTAAAAAAAAAAAAAAAATGGAGAGAATAAGAAACCGCTAACTATGAATTTAACGCTTATTAGAATCATTTACTATAAGTTTCTACAGCAAGAAATAAATTTGAAAATAACTAGTCCCTAATATCAATTGAGTTAGTAATTACTAATAGAGAAAAAAATCAAAGTTAAAAAAAAAATCGATAAAAAAAAGAGAACAAAAAGCAGAAAATATTGGGGAATAAGAAATAGGAAATAGCTCAAACTTTAAGCAGAACGAGTCACAATATCTGACTTTTTTTTATCATTATTTTTAATTAATTTTCTCACACACTGTCAGCTATTCCATTCTAAAAACTTCCAAATCTATCATGTATCTCTGTGTGTATTTCTATATCAAATATTTTTATTTGTTAATTAATGCAAAGTTGATTTTTTTTTCATACAGAATATGTTTTAAGGCTACAGAATAATAAAACACTTGACTCAAAGATGAGACCACAGCCAATAACAAATCAATAAAATTATTTTATATATATACATTGCAATCAATAAAAAATATATATTCATTGATATAAGAAAGAAGTTGAGACCACAATATGACTTCCAGCGACTGGGAGTCAGGTAGGCAGGGTTACTTTACATTGCAGTATATATGTATTATGTATATATATATATATATATATATATATATATATATATATATATATATATATATATATATACATACATACATACATACATAATACTGTTTGTGGTTTGCAAGAGCAATCAATATTGAAACATATTTGTATCATTACATATATATATATATATATATATATATATATATATATATATATATATATATATATATATATATATATATATATATATATATATATATAATATTGTTTTTGTATATATAATAATATACTGATATGCTCTGAAAACATCACGTATACATGTAAATGTAATTGAATTTTAGTTAATACATATATATATATATATATATATATATATATATATATGTATATATTGTATCGATATAAAATTTCAAAATAACATAAATTAGTTGCATACATTTATTTAACTTACATATACATATGTATTTGATTGCATTTTTATATCCATGTTGCACGTATATATAAATTGAAACTTAAATAATATTTTACTTTTCTTTATTTCTACTCTCTCTCTCTCTCTCTCTCTTTCTCCCCGTTTTCACGAATTTATGTTGTAACAACGTATACGAAATTGAACATAAATTCAATTATACGTTAACAAGGAATATGTGTGTCTGAAAATAAGAGAGAGAGAGAGAGAGAGAGAGAGAGAGAGAGAAGGAAAAAAAGGAGGAAAAAATATGAACATCATGAGTCGTATATTTAATTAGCAAATAATAATAATAATAAAATCACGATAAAAATTCCCATATGTAAAAAAAAAAAAAATAATAATAATAAAGAAGATTTTGTCATATAAAATACATATAGGTGCGGTTTAATAATTTATTTGTTTCCGTTGTTTATTGCATTTTTATTTCAAGTTTGAGAGAACAAAAGAAACACATATATATACATGCAATTCATAAATAAAATAAGTGTCGTAAGTTATAAGTGCATGTGTCTGTCATACGTGTAATATTTTATTTTTATTTACTTTTTTTTTACATATTGAATATATGAGTAAAGTGAAGGTTAAGTCACTTATTATTATTATTATTACAATTGCGCCTCAAAGCAATTTTTTTAATCATTTCCTGTTCTATTACTAATGCTACATAAAATATGTTTTTATTATTTAAAAAATAAATAAATAATAAAATTTATTTGACATTTATTTATTTAAATTATGATTATTTTCTATTTAATGCTGATTCAGTTTCACTTTTCTATATATAACAAAATAATGCGTAGGTAGGTATTTACTATTTAATAGTAAAGTATAACTATAGTAATAAAATAATATACATATTTATATTCTATAATTCATTCATTTTTAAATAAATACAACATCGTTTTGTATAACTAGATGTAATCATTACGTAGCTATGAAAGTTTTTAACTCATTAATAAAGTGCGTTATATAAAACTTTCTTTATTACGCATTTTTTTACATTGCATTTTTTTTAAGTGAGAGATTTTAACGCTGGGTTTTTACCAAAGAGAGAGATGTATGCTTGCAAAAATTATCAAAATATTTTCATTTTTTTAAATACATAATTAGAACTTATAAGCAAATCACTTTTTAAATAATTTTTTTCTTTAGCAGTTAAATTAAAGTCAATAAATTATAAATGTTTATTTTAAGGGGTTAATTTTGTATTTAATTAAATGTGTGTTTGCGACAATGAAAATAAACTTAAAAAGTATTGAAAATTATAGATTTATTGATGTTCGAATCGTGATTGTTTGCGATATTATCGCTTAAATTCTCAACATCTCTGCTTTTGTATATAAGTGTAAAGAGGTCCAGCAAAGTCAAGGTTTTGTTGTAAGCACTCACATTATCATTATACCCCGCCATGTACGTAAGTACGTATATACTATTTTTATATATATACGTATAATACCCTTCTCTTTCTCTTGTCTATACTAACGACATCCGATTATTCTTAAATAACATTTCAGTTTTTAATGCATTGTTGTTGAAAAGTGGACGATTGTTATTCGACGATTATCTAATCTTAATCTTTTTTATTTTTATTTTTTAATCTCAATGCGTTGAAAAATTTATGTGAATTTAGAAAATCTCTCTCTCTCTCTCTCTCTCTCTCTCTCTCTCTCTCTCTCTCCTGAACACACACACACACACACACACACACACACACACACACACACACACACACACACACACACACACACACACACACACACACACACACACACACACACACACACACACACACACACACACACACACACACATACTGTTTATTCTGTCTGTCTCTCAAGTTCTCGAATATGGGGACCCAGTAGGACATAAAGGAAGAAAAAAAATCAAATCGGATATTTCTTGTACAAAAGTACTCTACACGTGTTTTGGTTATATTTTTTCTTCTTCTTTTTTATAATTAAAGACATTTATTTTTATTCAAGATACGTAAAAGAGGAAGGGTTTTCATTCGATCCTCATTGTATTGTTTTAAGATTTTTATCATCAAGCATATTAGCTTTTGGTTTTTGTATAGTATACATACTTTGTGGCTGGAAAATAGAGAGAGAGAGAGAGAGAGAGAGAGAGAGAGAGAGAGAGAGAGAGAGAGAGAGAGAGAAGGGAATTTGAGCTTGGGGGAGACTGGCAGGGAGCAAGCAAGAGAAGAAGTATTAACTTACCACAGCGGAACCTTGGCAAAGTATGGTTTGATTGTAAAGTAGTTATAGTACTGTCGACTTTGACGCAAGGAAATTACACTTTATTTGAACGTGAAGACGTGAACATGAACTCTGCTTGAAAGGATTTTTGTTTGAGATAAAGAATTAAGTTCATTGTCAGAGTTCACTGAATTTAAAAGAGAAACTTATTTAATTTTTATACAATTTAATTTAAACATTGATGATTTTTTATATAATGAAAGTTGGAGTGGTTGAAAATCTACATGAAAGGATTATAAAACGTCTCCTTTTTCTAGAATCATGTGAATATCAAATGCAAGGGTAAATTGCAAGAGCGCTAGACTGAGAATTGAATCTTTGAATATTTTTTGCAATTGATAACACGATTGGATAGTTCATTTAAATTAGACCATTGGAGTACATATTTGAAGATATCGGCTACAATATCTGATAGCTGCCATATTTTTCGACTATATTCGATATTTGAATTTATATTAACTCTGAAGAGGAAGAGTCAAAGTCATAGAAATCTGCTGATAGAGATTAAACTATAAATTAGATTTAGACTAGCTGAAGCTCAATTTTATTTTTTTTTTCTACCTAGTGATAATTTGAACCACGAGTAACCAAAACTTGTAAAAACTTCTGCAGTGTCGCCTATGTATAAAGTATTGAACTTAAGGGTGTTTGGAATGTTAGGTCAATAAGCCAACAAATTGAACAATGTTTTTCATTTTTATTTTAACAGTGACCTCTCTACCTTGAAATTTTAGTCTGGGTCAGCTGAGACACTTAATTTTTGAACAGTACCAAAAAAAGACTATTATACAATTTTTTAGAAAAGATTGGAACTTTAACCTCCTTAAGATTAAAAAAAAATTACAATGGAAGTTTACTAAGAGAGAACGAGACGTAAAATTTAACTGTGTGATCTCAACTTTAATAACTTATAAATAATAATAACTTATTTAAGATAATAAATTTTAAGTTATTATGAGTATAGCTAAAATAATGCATTTTAGCAAATTATTAAAAATAGCTAATTTAAGTTGTTTGAAGTTGTTTTAAGTTTATTTGAGCTATTTTAACTTAAAATAGCTATTGCTAATAACTTGCTAAAATGCATTATTTTAGCTGCTCATAATAACTTAAAAGTGATTATTTTAAATAAGTTAGTATTCGTAACTAAAGTAATGCACCAATTTTAGAGTGAGCAAAAGTAGACGTCCAACTACAAAATATTATGCTGTAGAAGTAGTAAAGTTGTAGCTGCATTTTTATTTTCTTTTCTAACTTCTTAAAAAATATATATATAAACAGTTTTAGTGTTATTTGAATTTTTCTGTTATACTGATTAAATAATTTGAATTTGAGTTATACCATATTCTTCATCACAAATAAATAATAATTTCATTTTCATTTTTAATAATTTTAAATGAATATTATTTTCCCACACATTGCAAGCAGCAGAACACATTGCAATAAATTAACTTTCAATTGTTATACCGTATGTAATAATAATAATAATAATATTGCATGGTGCAAATGTGTTCTAAATGAGAATTTACATGCTGGCTCAAGATTAATAATTGGAATCACTTTTGTTTTCATGTGAGTATATAATAACATTCACACGCATGCATGCAGACTTAAATATAAGAACAATAAATTGTAATTTCATTTTCACAAATATCAAATCATGCATATAAATATAATTATACTTTATATTATGCTTCCTTATTTAATATTATATTATTTTTAAGTACAGAAAGAAAAAAAAATATATCCCTTGAAGCAAAAATTATTCTTTTCCTATGTATTATTAACAAATATAATGCAGTAAGTGATGTATATTATAAATTGTTATTTATATTTATAAAAAAAAACATTGCAATTTTCTTATGAGAATATTTATTTATTTATGATTTTCATCTTTACTAATTATGAAGAACAATACATAATTTTTTTTTACACTTTTTTTCTGCGTTACTGTTTTTTTATGTGGTTAAGAAGCTGCGAAACAATTAAAATTATTGTTTTATTTTTCAAAATAATAAATAATTATTTGTACTTTTTTTTTTTTTTTTTTTTTTTGAAATTTTAATTATGTAATACTTTTTTTAATTCAATTTAGATGTAATCATTAGAGGATTGACACCTTGCTTCAGAATTTTTTTTATTGCTACAAAATTCTTTATAAAATTAATTTCTGTGTTAAAAGTGTATGTATATCATATAAAAAGAACTTTTATCACTAGTTTTACAATATTTCTATAATGCTTCGTAGCGGTGAACATTCTTAGTATTTTTTTTTATTAGCTTAAAAGATATCAAAGTTTATCATATTGTTTTAATTTCTCAGTCCTAAACCGCAGTAGTTTTCTCAAAAATTGCTTAAAACATGATCCCACAGTATATACTAAAGGATAGGGAATTTGGGATCCCCCGCCGTTTTTCAGCGCACTTTTGATTTGTTATTATTTATGTCACAGCTCGTAACAAGCAATTCTCTTAATTCTGTTTGCAAAATATTAAACTGTAGATCGCAAGGAAAATCAGGAAGTTTGTAAGAATGCTTCATACTTTTGGTCAAATTTCATGGAGAATAGTTTTTTTTTTTTTTTTTTTTTTTGAAATACTAATTAAACTCTTATTAATCCTAAAATTTTAACACGTTTGTTAACTATTTTCAAGCTTATTTCTAAGAGTATATTTGTTTTTCCTATGTATATAAATATAATTATTGTTTCTCGACAATTAAACATCTAAATCATAAAACACCTGCACGAATAAATAAAATAATTCGATTCACAGTAAAAAAAAAGTTATTCAATTTCTTAGATATACACTACCTTAATATATAAATCATAAAATTCTATTAAAAAAATATGATGATAATATATTATAATATATATTTTTTTTTTTCAGTTCAAAGAATTATCGATTTCTAATACGTCTCCTAACATAAAAGATGATTGGAATTTGAACTCAAATGACATTTACTTGTTTATGTTTTATTGCATCGTTTTCTTTTTCTAACACTTATATATTATTTCTTAATATTATTATAAGTTACATTATATTACAAGACACGAATGTTCTAAGAAACACACACACATACAGATTGTTTTGAGGCTTATATAATTACTTCAACTAAGACAAATAATCGGAGGGTACTGACTTCTCTATACATGTGAAGTATAGGAAGGAGAGAGAGAGAGAGAGAGAGAGAGAGAGAGAGAGAGAGAGAGAGAGAACAAAAAATTACTTCTTTTTTTTAACATATTTTATTTTGACGAGTGTAAAAATAGTATCATTAAAATATTGATCATATATTCGATATAATTAGGATTGTTTTTCACCGTGTGTATAATATACATTATCTCAATTAAGTATCTATGTAGCATAAATTGACTCAGTATATGAAAAGTTTTTGAAAAATGTTTCCATTCTGAGAACATAATAATTAAAAATATAGTTTTTTTTTTCTTCTTCTTCTTTTTATATGATTAATGTATTAAAGGTTAACGATTCAAAACATGATATATTTGTACAATACATGTACTGTACATCATACTATGTATAGAATAATGCTGTCCAAAAAATCCGTTATCCGAATTTGTATCCGAATTATGATCTGCATTAAATCATTTTTAAATTAGTGAAAAAAAGTACGGATGTGATTTGAGCTGATTTTTGCAGCTTACCTCCCAAATTGTTTGATTCAGATAAGCTTTCATCTTTAAACCGTATTAGAAAAAAATCTGGATTTTCAAAGCACTTACTAAAACATAAAATTTTCTTTTATTGCCTTATGGGAATACCATGCATTCATATAGAGACTTAATTAACTTAAACTTCCATATAGCACTTCCACAGGGTAATAACAGAGAAATTTATATCAAGTGTACGTACAGACACTGTGATGAAATTTTTTACTCTATATTACCTTATTTCAATACCCTGCATTGACGCATGTATATGAAGATTTCAACTGATCAATGTACCATATAAAAACCATAAGACAAAGGAGAAAAAATTATTTCACATACGTAATAATTATGATAGATCAATGCTATACAGCACTAATTTATACTATTTTGTTAAGTGATTATACTACATAACATAATAGTTAAGGTATTAGCATAATTACAAAATAGCAACATTTATGCTAGGAATTATTCAATACAACATTAATTACGTAATTTATTTTTTTATGTGCAGTAGGTAGGTACAGTATGTATGTAAAAAAAAAAAATCAAAAAAAATAAATCAAAAATGAAAAATTATTTTTAATTTTAAGGTTAATTAAATCAAGACGTAATATATGATTCTATATTATTGTATTACTATGTATAGCAATGGTAAGTATATTGCATTGTTGCAGTACATACAGTAGTATATAAATTATTACCGCAACACCACCCTACCTACATTGAATGTAACTAACTATACATTACATTATTATAATGAATACATCACTCAAACAAGATAACTAAAATAATAAAAAGCATAATTATTTTTATATTTATAGCAAAGAAAAAAAAAAGTATAATATTAACTTGTCATTTTAAAAAACAATTATGAAGAAGATTGATTTTCATGTTATTAAACGTAATCAAAACAACTTTATTATTTAATTTATATGAATAATATACAGTATACAACTTCATAATGCATTCATATTATATATATATATATATATATATATATATATATATATATATATATATATATATATATATATATATATATATATTCATGTGTGTGTGTAATAGGTGCTTACGAAATTGAAAAGTATAATAAAATAATCAAGTACATTGATACTGTACGTACATTTTTAAAAAATTATAATTATTTTTTAGTCTACACATAAAATGAATGTTTTTTTATATAATAAATTTTAACTTAATTATAAGCAATAAAAATTTAATTTCCTGAATGTATTTTATTATTAGCAATTTATACTAAAAAAAAGTTTATTAAATTATGTTAAGGTTTGCAGTGGGGGGGGGGGAGAGTCATCGTATGATTGACAGAATATAAAATCAATTTCTTTGAACAATATAATATTATATATAAAAAGTTATATATTAAAAAAATATATTTTTGTTATGTTAATAAAAATCTAAGGAAGAATAAACTTCAAAAGTAAGTGAAGAAGGTGGAGAATTGAAGTTTTTTTTTTTCTAGTTAATTTAAAAATATGGATCGATATATATATAAAAAAAAAATCTGATTTGACCTTCGTTTTTGTATAATATAGCAAGTGTCTGATGTACAGTATGTAAAAAAAGAAAATGTATACGTATTGTGGGGAGACTAGCGAGAAGTATAGTATTTAGCTACGGACCAGCGAACGACTTTAAACTTTGAGGAGAGTGCGTTGTCGTATACATACACACACAGACGTTGTCTCGCAAAACTAGCAAGCGAGCGAGTGGCGACTCAAGACTGCGACACACGTTATGCAAATTTAGTCCTTTTTTTTTTACCGGAGCGTCCGTCTGTCTGTGTATCTGTCTAGTTTTGGTCTTCTCTCTCTCTCTCTTAGACATGCCGCCTCTCTCTCTCTCTCTCTCTTTCTCATCCACTACACATCACATAGACTTTTTGACTGATCTTCTATATAAAAAAGAAACTACTGTATATAAAATTGTCTGACATTAGGTAATTTAAACACTTGTTAAGTAGTTTTTATTTTCACACTTGAGTGTATTTTATCTATGTCATAGTTTTTTTTTTTACGTACACGTGTGTAAGAACTTCTTGGTCCTTGAGACCCTCATATATATATATATATATATATATATATATATATATATATATATATATATATACACACACACACACACACACACATCTCTACATATTTTATTACGTTGTTAATGGCTAGTTTTAAGTTGATATGTTATGTTTTAGCTTAATTTTACATAAAACTTTTCGTAAAATTAATGTTACAAGAAAAAAAGTTAAAAATGCGTAAAAGTGTGTTTAGTAACTATACAATTTTCATCTACCGGCCTCACTACATGTGAGTTTTTATTTTTATAAATTTTCGATATTTCTTAATAATCGTTTATTGAACCAAAAACTGCCATTTGAAATGAGCGATTTCTGTAGGCGATAATGCAAACAAAATTTTTCTTGACTTTAGTGTAGTAGATTTGTTAAAAAACAAAATGAAAAAGGCTGAAATTATTAATTTAATACTGCTCAACGATAGATAATTTAATAGTCTCATTCATTTTCCCGCGTCAAATATGATTGGTTATCGTAGTTTCAATCGGTTCTCATAAACATTTTAAGTAATATTATATATATATATATATATATATATATATATATATATATATATATATAATATTATATTATATTATATATCTGCAACCCGCAGGACAAAATAAAACATAATTTGTCTACTTAAAATTCTAAGTATCATGTAATATAATTATGTTATGTAATAATAATTATATATTATAATATCTTATAATATATAAAGGTGCTTAGAGGTAAGTTTCAAAATAAATTATGCTAGAATGACGTGGCCGATATATGATAGGACTTAGCTATATATATATTCATTGTATTATAACATATAACCCATGCAAGGCAACAATTTAATGAGCGTACGTACTTTTTGTCGCGTCATTACTGTCAAGTACATACATTACATTACATGAGCTATAGGACTTGAATTACCTATCATCACATGTTATATACGTACCAAATTATTATGAAAAAAAAAAAGTAATGTAATAACATGTTTCCTGCAGTCTATCTGCTATGCTTGCAGCTTTAAATAAACACGAGAGAGAGAGAGAAAAAAAAATCGATATTTTTCAAAAATAAGGTACATAAAATAATTTGACTATAAATTGTAAAGGCATTTTTTTTTTAAAGAAAATATATTATAGTTCGGCGCTCTAAATATAAGAGGAATTTTCATGTAAATTTTTCAATTATGTAGTTTTTAAAATTCTACTTACATAAAATTCTCATTCTAATGTCAGTTATTTTATTTCACTCCCTTATATTTGTTATTCATTAAGGATACTGATATTTTTATCAATACCATTAATTGCCGCCATTAACTTTGATAATTGGCATTAAAAAAAAAAAGGATGAAGGTTTAGCTTGTTATTTTCACAGATACGAAGCATCTTATTATACAATCCTTATGTATATCAATTAAAAATATTTAAAAATACAATAATTTCAGTAAGGACTTATAAATTTTAAATAATGGAATTACGGAGAAATTCAACTATGAAATATTTAATTTCAAAATTTATATAAAAATATGTTAAAGTTATCTTTTTTTTTTCTTCTTCTTAATAATTATTATGCATATTTTATCTCTGTACATAATAATTCACAGACTGAAAAAGTTGTTTAAAAACACTTTTGATGTTAATAATGTATATTTTATTATTTTCAAAAAAATGCAGTTAATAAATTTTAAAGGTATAATATCTGATTACATACATACACGATGCATTTCTTGTAAAAAAAAAAATATAAAATAAAAAATATATAAAAAAAAAAGTTTCCTTACTTTTGTGCAGAATAAAATTAAAAAATGTAAATACCATAATTTTGACAGTGATACACAACTACAGAGTATAAAATATTGCATCATGAAAAAAACTTGACTTATTCAGAAATATAAAAAAAAAGAAATGTATAAAACTTATTACCCGACAACTTCGCAGTATATCACCATGCAGTACAGGGTAGTGTATGTATGTATGTATGATAAAATAAAATGTCCACTATAGTGAACTAAATCACACACATAAAACATCATCTTGTCTGAATATTATATAAGATACACCCACTTCTATATTATGTACACTGAATAAATATGAAATATTCATTTCTTGATGGCCATACACTAAAAAAAAAATCATGGCAGGTATATTAATCCTGATGTAAATTATTATGAAGTAAAATATCAGATTGGAATAGGTGTTGATATACTTTAACAATACCTGTAATCTAGGTAAAATATACTACAATGTATATCTCACCTATTGATTAGGTGAGATTTTACCTGCATTCGGTGACATTTTATAGTATATCAATACCTGTTTCAGGTTAATTGCAATATCCAGGATTCATATAACTGACATTAATAGTAATTGTGTTCCTTCAACGTTAAAATAAGATGTGACATAAATTTTACTATGTTACCTTATGGGAATGTATTATTACTATTTACATGGTGCTCTATACGTTAATTAATGTTTACATATTATAAATACATGGTCGTGCTATAAGGTAGGAGAGTAAAATTTTACATCACATTGTTTATACAGTCTATTGGGGCTTATGGCCATACAATGCTATCAGATGGAGATTTCAGTTGACGCAAAACTCTATTTAAATACATGTTATTTCCATATATGCCAATAGAATTCAATTTTTTTTATGAAAGAAAGTGTACATGAGTTCATGTTAAAATTGTACAGTCAATAAATTTAAAATCTTAATTTGTTACCTTTTGCACAAAATTAACATGTTTCTGTTTGAATTATCTCCATTTACAGTATATAGAATTAAAAGTGTTGTGTTTAAACATTATTGTTCAATATCTGAGATAGAAATTGATATTCTATTACTATAGAAATATCATCTATAATTATTGGTATATTAAGTCAATTAACTTTTTTTTTATTGAAATAAATATTTTCATGTTAACAGTTGTACTGTGTATATTATTCAATGCATCTTATATCGTATGCATATAAGAAAACTGCATGTATTATGTTTTTATATCAAAGGTGTGTCTTTTTTTACTTATCAAGAGAGAGAGAGAGAGAGAGAGAGAGAGAAGAAAAGTTGCCGCACAAGCATAGCCGTCACAAAATCCTAATTAATTGCCGACCAATAACATCTGTGCTACGTCAAACGTGTCATTGCGAACAATTAATGACACTCCAGATAAAACAATCATTTTCAATATTATTATTTTTAAATGTTTATAAAGTTAATTATTTTTATATAACAATTAGAGGTTCTAAGAAAATATTATACTTATTGTATTATATAGTTCTGATTGTTTATTTTCTTATTGTATATTTAATTAAAAGGAATGTTTTTTTTTCAGGTTTTTATTTTTTTTTTATTGTAATTATGAAAAGGAATATTTTTGTACATCCTATAGTGAATGATAAACGTAACACTTGTTATTTATAAGTATTGGTAGACGCTTGTTGTCTTAAAATTAAAAATTATTAAAAAATATTACAATACCCCTCTATCCCCACAAAAAAAAAGTGTAGTTAAAGTATTAAAGCCCTTGTCAACTTATACCTTTTTATTATATAGAATACTAGATTGACAATTACCATATCGTATTATCCATGAATTAGACACCAACACGTTGATTTTGTATTTATTTTCATTTATTTTTATTGTTATATCACGTATCTGACGTCACAATGTACAGATGGGGCCGTGATAGGGGTAAAGAACTTGAGGGAAAGGCTTAAATTTATCACGTGACCAAACAGTGACTGTGATTGGCGGTGGTACATTGTGACGTCAGATACGTGATATAACAGTCAAAATGAAAATAAATACAAAATCAACAACGTGGTGGTGTATATATCATCGATAATAAGGTATGGTAATTATCAATCTAAAATTCTAAATGATAAAAAAGTAAGTTGACAAGGGCTTTAACTGAAAAAAAAAAAAAGAAAAAAAAAGCATATTTCAAAAAAGTTTTTTTTTTCTTTTCTTCTTTTTCTTCTTTTTAATGATAAGACCTAATTAATATTTGTTGCAGAGTGCTAAATATTTTGCAAGTTACGTTCAATGAACTGGCGATATTTAACATTAAAACAATCTTCTTTTTTTATTTTAAAAGCAAACAATATAATTGTTTAAACACGAAAACAATTTTTAAATTATATAAAAATTCGCTAAACATTTTTTTTTTATGTAGTAATAATAATAATAGAAAACTATTTTTACAACACTTGTATATTATAAGAACATCAATTAAATTTTATTTCAAACCACGTTTTGCAATTAAAATAAAAAAAAATATTTCAATTTATGTAGCGGATTTAAAGAAACAATTTTAAAGTCACCATTTTTTTCTTCTTCTTCTTTTTATTGAAGTTAAAAATTCCTGCTCTGTTTGTCTTTCTAATTGATAATTGATTTAATGAGAAAAATGATTATTTATTAATATATCTGTCAGGAGTCTATATATAATTAGTTTATATAATCCCATAAGGCATCATATAATATAGATTTTAAAAACTAAACACATTCCTCATAAAGATTTTATGAGGTTTTAGGAACACGAAATCTGTAATAGAAATTACGTATAATGATGCAACTATTAAAATCATGGTCAGATGGGAATTATTTATTTATAATATTACTCTCCTGTTACAGTAAAAAGCATTATTGCAGTTATTGTTGCATTACACACATAAGAACTACTGAGCTAATGAACTTTATTTATTATAAAAATTTATTTATTTTTAAAGTCAAAATTAACCTTCAAAGAAAATTTCTTCGTTATTTTTTTTCTTTAAGATAAATAAATAAGTAAAAAAGTTAAAACTTGAAATATTTACAAATAACATGAATTCTAAATTTTCAAATATTTCACATAAAATTTTATTTTTCTAAGCTACAGTTGCCTGTATACTCATACTGTACTTTTTTTTTAAATAACGTAGAATTTCAACCAGACGAAATTGACCAGTAAGGAATTTTTTTTAAACTTAAAATTAGCATTGCAATTTTTTTTTTAGCTTGAGCGGTTATTTTGTCTGTCCCATGGGACGTGTTTGAAAACGTGCAGTACGTCGAGGAGACTGACCTCTACTTGCAGCTCTAGGGGTCGTGCTTAGGGTCAAGTGCATGACGGAAACAGGAGACTTCAAGAGAAAAAGAAGGAGAGAAAAGAAATATCAACGATCGATGAGAACCATCTACTTTTGTCCTTATATACTATATATATACATTATACATACATACCATGTTATTTAAATATTATAAGTCATTAAATAAGTTAAACCCTACAGGCAAGTAAGGATATATAATAATCAATCCCGAAGAAGCTTTCAACCGTAAGAAATAACAATAAAGTTTTTTTTTTTTTTTTTTTTTTTTTTTACTTGATTACCTTTTTTTATCTGTTCTCTAAAAAAAACATGCTTGTTAATCGATTATCTAAACATATATTTATTTATTTTTAAAATAAAGAAGAAGAAGAAGAAAAAAAATTGTAGTAGCTAACATAATATAGAATGTTTTATCGCATCAATCTTTTTCACGCTTTTTTCTATTATAATAAAAAGTATTTCTACTCGTGTTTCTATATTTACGTGTTTTTTTGAAACTTATATTTATCCAAATAAAATAAACTATAATATATATAAACTCATCATTAAAATTTTTATTTAAAATAAATAAATAAAATAATTGTTTTTATATAAAAAACAATTCAACAGTAAAAACAAAAAAATATGGGCGAGGTTTTTATAGCCCTGACAATTATCTGGCCCACGCTTACATCTAACCCACTTAAATAGTATATAAATATAATTGTGTTAAAAAAAAGGGTTTAATTTTTTTAATTATATGACTATAATAATATTATTAATAATCATTAAAGTGACAGTAGTTTCTTATTATAAATAATAATTACTATATTATTGTTTTGATCAAAATTTAATTTAACGCTAAAACTATATCCCGTAAATTCTCATCAACATGATCATCAAAAGTGTTTTGTATTTAAAAGATTAATTTGTTTTCATTATCTTCTCTCTCTCTCTCTCTCTCTCTCTCTCTCTCTCTCTCTCTCTCTCTCTCTCTCTCTCTCTCTCTCTCTCTCTCTCTCTCTCTCTCTCTCTCTCTCTCTCTCTCTCTCTCTCTCTCTCTCTCTCTCTCTCATAATCTCACAAGCTCTATACACGCATCAAACTATAGAAATAAATTACAAGAAGGTATAGATGATAATAATAAAAAATGAGAGCATAACGTTGTTTTATACTATACTATATCTAATTATTATCAATTATAATATCAACCATTATACTAATTACTGCTGCATTATACTCTCTTGCTATACATATATACGATATAATTTATAATTGATGTTGCCAATGTTATTTGCCTCTTGTCCACAAGAAGTGTAAGAGAGAGAGAGAGAGATAGAGAGAGAGAGAGAGAGAGAGAGAGAGAGAGAGAGAGAGAGAGAGAGAGAGAGAGAGAGAGAGAGAGAGAGAAAAGTGAACGCCTTGTATACTGTACAGTACATATATATAATAAGACGCGTCCGAAGTTACGAAGAAATAAAATAAAAATGTACAGCAGACAAACAGCCAGACACACCCCCTCACACACACGACAAGTAAACACTTACTAGCTCTCTCTTACTCTCTCTCTCTCTCTCTCTCTCTCTCTCTCTCTCTCTCTCTCTCTCTCTCTCTCTCTCTCTCTCTCTCTCTCTCTCTCTCTCTCTCTCTCTCTCACTCTCTGAGCCAAGTTAATGTATTCTAAAAGACACATACAAGATTATATAATTTCAAACAATTATTTTTTTTTGTCTACTTGTATATGAAATTGTAATATATATATATATATATATATAAATTATATAATTGATGATATATGAAATTCTTTCTTTTCGTCACGTTCATATAGAAGACCATATTCATCTAAGATTTTTTATATATATTTTTTTTATTATAATATATAAGACACCGCGCGTGGAAGAAATATTTTAATATTTTTTTTACAAAGTATTGAATAACTTTCAATTAATCATCATTTCTACTGACAGAGAAAAATACGTATACTAATGAAAAAAAGAAGAAAAAAAAAATGAAACGATTATTCGATTGAAAATAATATAGACTTGGGGAGATAGATTTTAAAAAGAAAAAAAAGTTTCACTTAACACTCCTCAAACATGTTATCTCGATAAATATAGGGAATCATTTGGTTGTAAGAAAAATGACCAATTTTCATTACGAAAAACAATAAACACGTATTGGGGGGAGGGAAAGAGAGAGAGAGAGAAAAAAAAGTAAATCGATTATTTGTGCACGTAATGCTTAATTTCAGCGTTAAGTTTTGTTCAAATCTTTCTTGGTTTTTTATAAGTAGAGAGAGAGAGAGAGAGAGAGAGAGAGAGAGAGAGAGAGAGAGAGAGAGAGAGAGAGAGAGAGAGAGAGAGAGAGAGAGAGAGAGAGAGAGAGAAAAGCACGTTTTGTGTGAAAAAAAATATAACACTAAAAATCTCAAATAACGAAACGATGTTAAAAGAACTCGCAAATTTGTTTAAAAAATAAAAATTAATAACTTGTTAAGTTTTCAAATGTAAATAAACTAACAGGAATTATAATTTTAATTAAAAAAAGAATTTCTTAATGATTATTTTGATGATTCTAAATGATAAATTTTAATTCCTTCTTTAAATTCTTTAAAATGTTTCAAGAGTAAAAGTTAAAAAAAAAAAAAAAAATCTCAAAATTTATGAGATGAGATTAGATTAATTTAAATATAAAATGATGCTGATGAACTATGGTAATTTATTTGAGTAAATCAGGCGCAAAATATATTTTATATTTCTTCAAGGTGGTCCACTAAAAAAAAAAAAAATTCTAAATTATTATTTTTAATTAAAAAAAATATACATTTAATTTAAATTGAAAAGATGAATCTTCCACAAAATGTGAATCATTGGGGAAAAAAAATGCAAGTGTTAACATTTTCAGTAAGAGTGAGAAAAACTTCATTTTATTATATTTAGATAAAAGCATTTAGTTATATATTTTATATTAATCGTAAAAACCACGTAATAAGAATATATAGTGTGAAAAAAAAGAAGGTATTATACCGCACTGAAGCGTTGAAAATTATTCAATTATATCACACTACAACTTCTCTTTACAACTCATCTCTTTAAAGGAATTAAAATTGAATTTCTTGATTTTATCAAAATATATTTTTAACTACATTTATATTTATGCAATGTCATCAGTTATATTTTATTATTTCAACAAGAAACATATTTTCTGCTATAATTCTCTTATACCTTATGGTATATTTTTCTTTATTATATATAATATAATCCTGCGCACAATCGAGAAAAAGTGTGAGAAAAATATTCACATTTACAAGAGTTTTGTTGTTAATAATTGATGTATCTTTTGAATATAAATCTTAAGATGAATAAATTTCAATAATACAAACGTGTTAACTTGAAGTATGTTTACTTGTATCAAGAAATGATACAAAACAAGTGAATGTCACGCACTTGCACTTGACGTTACACGGAGAGAACATTGACGTTGCAATCTTGTAACTGAAATATGGAACCAAAGTAGATGAAGCTGAATTATGTTTCGTTATGTTGTTTGGTTTTAAAATTGACTATAATAATATAGACTTTATATATTTGGTTGTAGATGCGAGCTATAGTAAAAGTCCACATCACCACAAACTACAATACTTGAAATGGAAATTGGAAATAGGTAATTAGTAAAAGGTTAATTGGCTATAAAGGATATTTAGTAAAAAGGGTAATTTTAAAAGGGTATTTCATAACGAGGTATTTAGTTTAGGGTAATTGGTAATATATTGGTTGAAGGTTAATTGGTAACGGGATAGTTGGTAACAGGGTAATCGGTTATAGGATAATTGGTAGGGTTATTATAAGTAAAATAGTCATTGGAAAAAGGGTATTTGGTAAAAAGGAAAAAGGGTAATTCGTAACAAGGTAATTAATTGGTAATAAGTAACAGGTGTAATTGGTAATATGGTGATTGGAGTGAAGAACTTGAACTTTTTAGGTATTTACAAGATTTACACGTTTCGCTAGTATATTATTGTTGTTGTCTACATTGTAGACATATTTCGTCAGCCAATGTGGACACATTTTTTTCTTTTCTTTTTTTCTTTTCTTTTCTTTTTTCTTTTCTTTTCTTTTTTTTTTTTTTTTTTTTTTTTTTGCTTAGCTTAGCTTAAAGATTATAGAATTATATTATGTCACTATAGTATAAACTATTTCGTTACGTTAAGGTAACTCAGAGCTAATATATTGAACCATTTTTTTCTTATCATATGAGATCGAACCAATTGCAAGGCTTGTATGAATATGATTGATACTATTGCACATCTTTTTTCAACTGATCAATTTTAAAACCACTGTGATTGAATGTGATAACTTTAGGCTTCATATTATCGAAATAAATTGACTTTTCAAAAAATTAACTCTTTTTAAAATAGTAATTACAGGTGAACATTCACCGGAAGTTGGTATTATAAATTTTACACCTGCACTTTTGAAATAATAAAGAACTTAATTAATTCGTTATGAGGGCTTGACAACCTTATTATAAAATAGCCTTGACCTTCTAATTATATACAATTGTACACAAAAGTAGTAAAAATAATACTGCCATTACCGGAAATAAAAGTTTTTCTTATGCAGTCAGCTGTAAGTGGGCGTTCACTTTCTCGTCAGTCTGTACAAAGTTTTATTGCATTGTCTTATATGGCAATACCATATGTTTATATGGAGCACTGCGATACACCGAAAAAAATTACAATATTATACTAATTGCAGGTTTATATAAATCATTCATCACTGTTAACCTGGAACAGGTGTGCATAGATGTAATGCAATAATACATGGCAGGTAAAAAAAATCTGTTTCTCACCTAGATTAGGTGACATTTAGGGCTTAAAGTAAGCCGGAGCTATCCGGAGCTGAGCTCCGGTAAAAAGTTGAAAATTTAACATTGCGCTTATGGAAGCTCCGTAGCTATCTTGAGTTTTTCTAGCATTGATATATAGCTCCGGTAAAAAAAAAAAAAAAAAAAAAAAAAAAAATCTGACATTGTATGGTATATCAATACTTGTTTCAAGTTAATATTTACCTATTAATTGCAAATTACAGGATTCATATACCTGTTTTGATAGTTTTGTTTTTTCAGTAAATTTCCATATGAATCCATTTTTTAAGGGGGTAGGGGACCGACTGTTTTTTGGCAAACTAGGACGGTTGCAAATAATAATAAATAACACAAAGTAAAGAAGAAATGTTACTTAAAAATTTAGTTATGTCAAATATGTGAAAACACGATCAAATATTTAAGTTATTGTACTTTAAAGATAACATGTAAATGTGGAAATTCAAATTTGAGCGGGAAATTTTAGTCAAATTAGGAACTTATTTACAATTAAAAATATTATTAAAAAAAATTTTGGTATAAAAAAATATATTTTAAATCTACTTAATTTCATTTGAAAATTATAGTGTTTACTTTGTTTTATTGGAATTAAATCATGTACAAAAAATTATTGAGAAAATATAGTTGTTCTTTTAGCGATTTCCGGTCCAAGTCGGTCCCCCACCGCCTTAAGTCAATATATAGACAAATTTAATATAATGGTGCCTGTACCTACGCTAAAAAAAATTTAATTGCATATCGAATACAATTTTTATGTATCATATACATATTTTATGAGGTATAAAATATGTATATGATACACAAGACTGCATTCCATGTTTTTTTTTATAGTGTAGACACAATTATGTATATTGACACTAGATATACGTTTTCTTAGTGTACATTGCATTACATTTGTAATCTCTAAAGTAAATCTGGAGCAATAGTCTGGCTTACTGCAAACTTGACCATAGCACTTCACTCAACACAACAGTGACAAAGGGGAATTTTGTTGTTGTATTTTTTTATCTCTCACCAGAGACAATTTTAATGTAAGACGAAAGAGAGAATAATTTACTTTATATAATGTGAACTTCATGAATTACATCAAGCAGGAATGAGAAATAACATGAATGTACATTACATTACAACTTTTATTATATGACAATTTTTTGATCCTGTCTAAAATATAATGAATTTTATTGTACAAGAAAGAGTGAATTTTTAGTTGTATCATTATTTTTTTTTGTCATGTTATACATTAAAAATTTATTGTGGAATAAATGCAGAAATATATTGCAGATTGCCACGAAATAATTATATTTTACATTTTTATATCTTATGAAACGTAATTAGACTGTATAATGAATAGATAGATAAATAAATAAATAAATAAATAAATAAATAAATAAATAAATAAATAAATAAATAAATAAATAAAAAATAAATAAATAAATAAATAAATAAATAAATAAATAAATAAATAAATAAAATTCATGTATAAAAATGCAACATAAAAAAAAAGAAGAGAAAAACAAAGCATCACTACTATACCAACAAACAGTATGACATAAAAAATTCCACACAATGCAACAATAATAATATGTAAAATAAAAAGTGACAGTAAAATTTTTTGCTATGTTGATAAGAAATAATAATAATAAAAAGTTATAATAATAAAAAAAACATGCATACATTTTCTCAACCTACGTTTTTATCAAAAATAATAAACTTTTCATTTCTTTAGATTTTTTTTTTTTTTTTTTTTTTTTTTTTACAATGGATTAAAGTGAAGAAGAAAGGATATTTATATTTTGTTATTATCTTATCTGTGTGCAACAACTTGGTATATATAATGCAGTAGTCTCGTATAAAGTCATGCTTCTATACACCATATTGTACATTTGTATAGCCACGTAACACACAAAAATATCATATTTAACAATCTCTTCGCTTTCCTTACTATATTATACTTTTTTTTTTTTTTTTTTTTTTTTTTCACTTTCTCTGCCCATACATATAACTTCAAATGTGATAATAATCAATTTTATAAGCAAGCCACATCTCTATATTATATACTTAAAGTCTTTTCTTCTTGTCAATTTATTTTATATGCAATCTAAAATGTCGTTGGTTTTATATATATATATATATATATATATATATATATATATATATATATATATATATATATATATATATATATATATATATATATATATATATATATATATATATATATATATATTATATATATATATATATATATATATATATATATATGCGTGATCATATCGTATATTTTATATTATTTTCAATATGTATTGAGAAAATATACGTTTTGTATTTTATTTATTTGTTAAGATTTGCGGGTGATATTTAAATAAATATGCAGTTCATTGTAACTCAATGTTAATGACCTATTCTTACTATTTTTTTCTCGTTTTCACTTTTAAAGTTGAAGTTCAAGAACGTTGTTAGCGTAAGATGAAAGTTTTATTCATCTATAAAATTAAAGATATTGGACCTACTGTTTTTATTTTGTATAATATAAGGATCGATTGAAGGCACATAATAAACATTTGGAGTCTTGTGCCGAAAGCTATCTGGATAATAATATTATCTCTGTCTGTGCTATATGGTAAGATATTTCAATGTCATTAAATGGTAAGACCAGTGCTGGTTTACTAGCATCGCTGTTTAATTTATCATACGCGTAACCAGAATTTTCTTCTTCTTCTTCTTCTTCTTAATTAATAAATACTCAAACAAGTTCAATTGCTTATCTGCATACACGTGAAAATAATTTTTTTTATGTTCAATTAAATTTTTAATAGAATCAATCTAGAAATATTAAAAAAAAAAAAATCCATAAAGTTATTAAAAGTTATTGGAAAAATTCCATATGGAATACGACTTATAATATAGAAGTTATTTTAAATAACTTCTATATTATATACATGTATTTTATTGAAAGTGTTCCAATGAAAAAAGTGAATCTAATCATTATAAGTATATAACAAAGAATTTTATTTTCTTACGTAAGTCGTAAATAAATGACTTTCTGAAAATTAATTTTGTCATTGTATGCAAATTTATGACTATAAAATACTTTTTAATGTGATCACTTAAGTTTTGTATAAATAATGAAAATATTTCTAATGCAAGTCGTCAATATAGAGAGAGAGAGAGAGAGAGAGAGAGAGAGAGAGAGAGAGAGAGAGAGAGAGAGAGAGAGAGAGAGAGAGAGAGAGAAATTATTTCGTCTCCAGTTACTAAAGGTAATATAAAGTTCAAGTACGTACAATTTATCACCAAGTAACTTTATATGATGCACTTTGTCTTATACATTTTTTTCATATTATTATTGGCTGGAATACAACAATATAAAATAATGAATTCATACACAATCCAAGAAACATGAAAGTAATTAATCAAAGAAGTGTCCCTATACCAAGTATACAAGTAATATAAATTTTGTAATATAAAAGACAATTTAACGGCTTGCAATTAATTTATAGATCTTCTTATATAATAGCTTATAATTTTCATAAATGTAAAAAAAAAAAAAAAAAAAAAAAATGCAGTCAGACAAAATGTGCAACCATAATTTTAAAATTACACGCGTAAAATATAAATTGCGTAATTTATACATGTCAATATAGCATAAATTATACTAAATTAGAACAACATAAATAATTATGCTCTACAATATATAATATTTATGCTTTATAATATATAGTTACTATTATGCAAGTATAGCATAGATTATTCTGCATTGAAGAAATTGTGCTGAAAATATGCTATATAGCATAATAATTACGTAATTATTTTTGTCCATGTAAGAATACGGAAATCTCCCATCTTGATACCGATTTAATACGGGAAGTATATAAAAATGAAGAGTCAGACTTGGGGTGGAGGAGTGGGGTATAAAACATACTCTATATAAAATGTACATGATATAAATAATTTTTTTATATAAAGAAAAAAAAAAAGCACTTTCAATTTTAAATTCAAAACAATTTTATAATATATTTTTATATATGTTATATTATGCTGATGGCACATACTTATTTTTTAATAAAGATTTCGCTTACTCATAGTCGATATTAATATAATTTATATCAAGAGACGACGTGAGAGAGGGTTGAAGGACGGACATTTCCTGTTCTAGAAGCAAGCAAGCACCAGACTTAATGTATATATATCAGAAAATATAACTTACGTGAATTAAAATTGTAATAATTTTTATTATTATTTAAAAAGAATGTGAGGATATACGTCATTAATACACACCACGTTGTTCACACTTGATATACTTTTAATTTTAATGTTACTTTGAGTAATGCCGTTTGTTTATTACCAGAGTCTGTATAAATTGTCTAATTATATCTAAAGTAATTCATATTAGAAATAAAAAAGACCTTGAAATCATAATATCCCTCTTCATTAAATTTTAATATATATAAAAAAAATATCGTTTCATATTTATTTCTTTTATACAATTTGCTATATATAAGAAAAATGTTTTAACTTAAGATAGATTTTATATTTTATATTCTTCAACCCCCTCCTGTTGTCATGAAAATTTATTATTTCGTGCACAAATGCACAAAACTGCATGAAGTATAAACTGTAACTTTAAATCGTGCAAAATTTAGTTGGGGAAACCTATAAAGTATAGCTTTTGCAATGGATAGGCAGGCGTATACTTTCATTGCAACAAAAATGAAAATACGGCAGTTTACGTTTTAAAATCGTATACATCCCTTCTAGAAATTACTTTCGATTAAATATATGTGTATATATATATATATATATATATATATATATATATATATATATATATATATATATATATTATATATATAATAGATTTTGCAAATTACAATATTTAATTTTAAAAAAAATCTGCATGTTATTATTAAAAACAATTTCTTGAAAACTAATCTCAATTACAAATCTAACTTACGTATAGTCGACTATAATTAAACATTAAATAAAAACCCCAAAAGCTACTTAAGAATAAAACGACAACTTTTTTTTTCTTCGTATAGACGTTCTTTACATTAAAGCATCAACATTTTTTTTTTTTTTTTTTTTTTTTTGCTAAGCGAAGATTGAACAACAATTGGCCTTCAAATCCCTGCGTGGTCATCACCCAACAATAAGTTATAATTACATCTCGTCATTACACTTTATTGTATAAATTAACAATTTTTTAATCATATTATAAATTGTTATTTAATTTTTTTTTATAAAGTAAAAAATAAAAATAAAAATAAAAGAATAGAAACATTTAAACTTGTATATTAAAAAATTAAATGGTACAATTTTTTTGAAAAATATACATACGGAAAACAAAAATTTGACAAACAATTCAGTTACATAGATGTAACTCTTCAGTACAAACCAATAACTTGGTTGAAAAAAATTCTAAACAATAACTCGTTAGTATAAACGTAATTTCTTCAGCGGTAAATAGTTAGCTCTTAAAAAACTTTGTATATATATCTAACAAATTTACTATATATAAAAAAAGTCTAAATAGTAACTTTTTAGTTACTTTTTTCCGTGTATATTTATTATTTTTTTATCGTTTTGTATTTTACTGTTTTAAAAAGTTACAACTGTTACATAAAATGATGATCAATTTAATAATAATGGATATTAGTGGAGTAATAGAAAAATATAGTTTTATATAGATAGATATTAAAGATATATAGCGGAAATATTATTGATTATTGATTAACTTTAATATTTTTGCGTTAAAAATTAAATTATCAGATAAATGCCATTGAACTTTAACAATTTTTATCACTTTTTTTTTTAAAGGAAGAAGATTTTTGTTCAATTTCAAACTGATGTTATATTATAGTGGTAAAGTTGGTTATACATGATATTCACAAGTTTTTTTTTCTTTTTTTAAATAAAAGTTTTAACAAACTCTGATGCCATCAGATTATTATAGGTTTTTTCAACGTTTGACTTGATCTCCCTCAGGATAAGAAGAGAGAATCCACTTGTAAATATTGGAATTTATTACAATCAGCTCTTCTCTTTTCTCTCTTTTACAGAGAGGGAAATCACAGAGTGTAAAATTACATTTTCTAGAGGTCTTCGCACTTTTTTTATATCATATTGTCAAAAAAAAAAAAAAAAAAAAAAAAAAAAAAAAAAAAAAAAAAAAAAAGACATACGAGACTACGCATTGTTGGACTTGTAAACAATTAAAACTTTTTAACACAATTTATTGCTTTATAATATTGCCATAATAATTATTAATTATACATTTTTTTATAGGGCAAGGTAGAAGACCTTTCAATTTCACTGTTATTGTAAGTGCACGTAATAATATTTGTAGTAAAAATTAAAAAAAAAGTTGTAATTACAAAATTCATAATAATAATATATTAGTAACAATAGTTAATTATAAATGTCCCTGAGTTTACATAAAAGAAAATTCCTAATTGTTTTTCTATTTTTGCAAAGTTTAAACCTGGAATTCTTATATTATACATACTCAAAAAACAAATGTTTAGATAGTGCTTTGATTGTACGTCAAAACTCGAGTGTATTTTTACTAAATATTCATGCAAGTATAATTAGTATACAAAAAACACATAGGTTCTCCGTAGAGTATAATACTCTCTATCACATTTCACTAGTAGACAGTACCCATGCACTATTGGTAGTGAGTAAACATTAGAGTATACTCTGTACCACATTTCACTAGTAGACAGTACCCATGTACTATTGGTAGTAAGTATACATTAGAGTATACTCTCTATACCACATTTCACCAGTAGACAGTACCCATGTACTATTGGTAGTGAGTAAACATTAGAGTATACTCTCGCCCACATTTCATTAGTAGACAGTACCCATGTACTATTGGTTGTGAGTAAACATTAGAGGATACTCTCTACCACATTTCACTAGTAGACAGTACCCATGTACTATTGGTAATGAGTAAACATTAGAGGATACTCTCTACCACATTTCACTAGTAGACAATACCCATGTACTATTGGTAGTGGGTAAACATTAGAGTATGCTCTGTACCACTATTGGTAGTAAATAAACATTCACTGGTAGCGAGTAATTATTATTATTTTCAATTTCATCTCTCTAGAATCGAGTTTTGGATAGTTTTATGTGTATTATATCCTCAGTGCATTATAATTTGATGTATAAGCATGAAAGTTTAGAGACAAATAAAACCATGAAATATTTAGTGAATATCAGCTTTAAACTACTATAACCGCTCTATATGCATTCTCACAGTGTGATGATGAAAATTGACATCAAATTTGAGTTAATAAGTTACGTATCATAACTATATGGTAGAGCTTTAAAGTAGAACATATTATCAAACGCATACGTAAAAAAAAAAAAAAAAAAAATCATTGAACTATTATATTATATCCATTAAGGTATATAAAAATACGTATATATATAAAATATAATAATTAATAAATGCATGCTTGGTGATTTTGTAGCAGACGCAATATCATTACAATTAACTGAATTAACAAAAGAAATTTGAAAAACTATGATTCTATATCCTTGATATTATGCTACTTTTGCAGGCATTAAAGTCTCTCATTAAAAAAAACACAATTTATTGGCACAATTGATATATTGTATATCTTTAAAAAAATTCTGTAATATAATTTTTAAAGTTTAACTCTTGAAAAAAAAAAATCAGTAGTCACAACAGTAAAAATAATAATGCAATTTATCAATTGTATAAAAAATATATTTAAAATAGTAACCTTAAAAAAAAAAGAGTGAACATCAAGTTTATATTTGAAAATATGTCGTTTAAATTTGTTCTTTCATGGCCAAACATTTTTATTATTATTATTAATATATTATTCGTCAGTGTATCAAGATTATATATATATATATATTTTTTTTTAGAACACCACTAATTTTCAAAACCTGTTTATGTATTGAATATTCAGTACTAGTAAATATAATCGAAATGTATGAAGTCAAATTAAAAAAAATAAATTGTTAAAAAAAAATATATATATGTTAAAAGAAAATTTTAAATAATTTTTATTTTTTTAATTAAATTCTTAATAATAAAAGTAGCAATTTTTATTAATAATATAATAAATAAAATTTGTGAACCACTTACCTAATAATACTTAACGATTCACTGTTTTAAATAAACTTATATGTGTGTTGGTATATTTTTCTTCTACTATGTACATAGTATTGTCAAAGCACCATCCACTAACTTATAATTAAGTCCACAATTAAAACTGTGTAGTGCTGTATTGCTTGGTTGATGGAGTGAAGACAATGTTATAGAGACACGAGAGTATAGAGTTTAGTACACACACGAGATACAAATGAGAAGCACCGGTGATAGTACAGGTGCGCTTGCTTAGACGGTCGCGCGCCAAATGATCTTCTCAATCCTTATAGTGAGTATACGAGTGAGTAAAAATTACTGCGCAACTTAATCTGCGCATCATACCGGCGCAACTCTATAGAGAAGTAATTTTAACGTCGGCACTCACGGCCAACAAGATTGATTTAAATAATAATATAACTAATCAATATCATATGTATATATATATATATATATATATATATATATATATATATATATATATATATATATATATATATATATATATATATATATATATATAATGAGACAAAAATATTTTATTGATTAATATATCGTAATTATATTTTTGAATATAATAATAATAATAATAAAATTTAATTAGTAATTCAAAATAATGTTATTGAAGAGATGTTACGCGACGAGTTATGTTATAAAATATAATTGTAAGTCTTAATAAAAAAAAATGTTCATAATAAATTTTTATTTAAAATTTTATAACATGGAGAGACATTTTTATTAAAAAAAAAAAATAAATTCATTCAGTTTGTTTTATTTATCTTTGTTTTGTTTTTATTGTATCTTATTTTAGGACCCTTAGCCTTCAGATAAGGGAGAATAATTGTTAAAATTAATATGGGGTTTAATGGGAGTGTAAATAAAAATTTTGTACGTTGACTTCGTAATTATATTTAAAATATTTGAAAGTGTCTCATTTGTATCACAAGGGAAAAGAATCTATCTTAGCAACTTTTTTTTTTTTTTTTTTTTTTTAAATTTTGCATACATTATTATATGAATTCCAATCAAAGCATAGTCTTACTAGTTTGGTTCATAATATTTTTATATACATGCGTCATAATAATTTAGAATTTTATATGAAATGCTTTATAATTCAATATTTGAAACTACTCGCAAGTTCAATTTTCAAATAAAGAAAAATATAAAATGGTAATAAAAACACTAATTGATAATTATTTTATGAATTATTAAAAAATGATTTTTTCATATTAATTTTGATATATCATTTTTATTTTACTTGAAGTCGAATCACCGTAAAGTTTCTCATTTTCCAGCAGTATAGAACACATTACATGCACTGCTAAAATATAAGAATGATTATGTATTGTTCGCTTTGGATGTAATAATAACTTTTTAAAAAAAAACATAAAAAAATAGAGCGAAAAATGGTACACATGCAGTAAGTAAAATTGACAGTGCGGAGTGGACTGTATAACTTTGTTTATATATAAATAAATGAGATTAAAACTAACAGATTTAGTTAAAAAAGAAGATGATTGTTATTTTGATGTATTAATTAAATGTTTTATATAAAATAACAATAACGATGATGACAATTACAGCCATTTATTATTTTTCTTAGTAGAACACTTTTACAAAAGTTAAATGAGAGAGAAAAAAAGACACAAATTACTAATTCAAAGAAAGAAACAAAATAGATTAACTGAGAGAGATTTTTTTTCTTCTTCTTCTTTTTTATTATAAAAAAGGAGAAATTATTTAAATTATTTCACATAATTAGAATAAATTTATCGTATAACCTAAATAAAAAAATAAGAATGATAAGAATAAAAAAAATTATTTCATAATAATAATACACATACAGTATTCAAAAAAAAACTAATATAAATAAACAATTAAAGAAACATAAATGACATAA
Source organism: Ecdyonurus torrentis (assembly GCA_949318235.1). Classification (NCBI taxonomy): domain Eukaryota; kingdom Metazoa; phylum Arthropoda; class Insecta; order Ephemeroptera; family Heptageniidae; genus Ecdyonurus; species Ecdyonurus torrentis. The sequence continues at coordinate 50,877,315 of OX439128.1, read as the reverse complement.
ACCGACAATGTATAATTAAAAAAAAAAAAAAACGTAAAACACTTTAAAGTATGTTTATTTCTGATTTCAATTTTTTCCGAAATCGTTGCAATAGTTTCCTTAAAAAAATGTATTTCTCCCCAAAAGCTTACTGTTAAATTAGAGATCCCTCACCTACGCCTCTGATTGGTGCTACGTCACCACCGATAAGAAGTATTAAACAAACAAATAATACATAATAAGTACATTTTAAAATGTAACTTTAATATTATGATATATTTTTTCCTGATAAAACTAATTATATTAAATGTTAGTATTTTGCTAATGATATAAGTTAATTAATTCTATTATAATTATGCCAACACATACCACAAGACAACATATTATAACTTTATATAGGGTCCACTTACTTGGGTGAGAACTTTCTCATGGCTCTATAATATTATATAGAGGAATAAATAAATAAATAGATGATATACGTACACGTGTTAGAAGAAAAATGTTTACGGTTCTTTGTGCATTGTCACACTACAGTACACAACTACATATTATGCTACAAGAAATATAAAAACAAAGTCGCTTACGTGAAATATTCGTAAAGACAATAAAAATTACTCAAGCATAAATTTAAAAAAAAATAATAAATATAAAATTTTTATTTTTATTAAATTTCTGATTGATTTAATATAATAAAAATGAAATGAAATTGGATCTACTTAGGTTTTATTTATTATTTTTAGTTCATTTAATTATAAAGAATGTTTATTATAATAATAATATATTTATAGAGAGTGAGAAATATAAGATTTAATTTCAAAATTATTATTTTCTATATTATTGTTTTATAAAAATTAGAATGAAAATTAATTTTATAAAGAAACATTTTCCTATCATTTTGAAATCAATAGCTATTCAACCGAATAAGCTACTTAAAAAGTTTTTGTTATAATTATTTAATTTTCCATACGCAAAAAAAAAAAAAAAAAAAAAAAAAAAAAAAAAAAAAAAACTTTTTAGGGAAACTAACTGGACCAAAAATCAGCTTTTCTCATACGGCACTCGAAAAAAGGGTGCATTACTTCAGTTACGAATCCTAAACTTATTTGAGATAAACACTTTTGAGTTATTGAAGGCAGCTAAAATAATGAATTTTAGTAAATTATTAACAATAGCTAATTTAACTTAAAATAGCCGAAAATAACTGAAAACAACTCAAAATAGCTATTTTTAATATCTTGCTATTATGCATTATTTTAGCTGCTCATAATAACTCATAAAATGTTTATCTCAAACAAGTTAGGATTCGTAATTGAAGTAATGCACCGTTTTATGCCCTTTTGTAATTTACTTATTTAATACAAACTTTCAGTTTTAGAGAAATTCTTATAAAATGACATTAATTTGGAAAATAAAACAACATTACAGTTTTCTTTTATTTCGTAAGGACTGATAAAGTCACACACAAACTGCTTTTCTTGGAGTCTTGTGTGCCGAATGCTCTCCATAATTTGTTGCATAATATTGTCAAGGTGTGGTGCATACCGTGTAGTCTAAACATTACCAGTGACAATATTTTAAAAATCTAAAATATGCAATAAAAATATATTTGACTCAAATATTTGAATGCATAAAAAATAAACATTAATTTCAACTTATATGTTTTATATTCAGCAGGAGAAGAAGTGATAAAACGTGAAACTTTTTTCAAAAAGTCCTCAATAAATAAAAAAATATTTTATTTCTTTATATAAGTCAACCAAAAACAGGCTAGCTTGCATATTATGGTGATATACACATATATTACAAAGTATTTAATTCAGTACATGTAATAAATTTTAAAATTTATTGACATGCACTTACATAAACTATACTTAATTACAATTTATGATCACCACTTCTATATAGTGTCTTGATTAAGTTACAAGAACCATTAAAAATTTTAATGCACATAATATATATTGCATAATATTATATTGCTCTGGAAATAAAATAATTTTTAGAAACATTATTTCTTACCATCTGATTTTCCATATAAAAAAAATTAATGTTACTAATTCCAGAAAAATTAACCCACACTGGAAAAAATAAATTACGAAATAAATTAATTCATATTAAATTAACATCATATGTATAGGGTGTATGCGCATTCATTTATAAAAGTCAAGGCTATGTTGGATCACTCAATAACATGGGCTGCATTAGAAAATGACTTATTTGGGTAGTTTAAAATTACTAAGCAATATTTTGGGAGCATTGATGTTGTTATTAGGTTGAATTAGTATCGCAAGTATATGTGATAAAAATGATAATTAACAAAAAGTTATTCAATTTCACAAAGAAAATAGCCAAAAACGAAGTTTGTCTTATGCTGAACAATGTTGTTCATTGATCCACTATGGCGTAGAAGCGCATTCAGTATGACGTCATGCGGATACACCCTATATATGTAGCATAAACATTGTGGGATTTACTAACTGATCATAATATATATTGACGTACAATATAATAAAATATTTTATGCTATAAAATATATGCAGTATATATATATACTACAAAGTCAAAATAACATAACTGATGTTATGAATAAGTTATGCTGTAGTTAAGAATAGATTTTTTTTTTTGTCCTTCAAGAAAATTTAGAGTAAAAAAAATCACTTTGCTTATTATTACACTTGTTAAAAAAACTCCCATAAAGTAATACTTTTTTTTTTAAAAGACTTTAAACAATGATCCATTGTATATTAGTTTTCATTGAAAGCAAAGCTTTATATAATCTAATAAATTTAGAACACATATTTTCATTTAATTAATCTATTGTTTTGATTATGACACTATAAATAGCAATTAGATTGACAATATGAAATTTTTAATTGTTTTCATAGCATTCACTTACTTTTTTTTCTTATATAAATATCAACAATGAATTTTATTAAAACTTACGAGTAAAATAATTCCATTTTTCTACATTTTAATTACCCACTTTTACATCATGTAACTGTAATTTCATCTACTTAACAAAAAAATATGTATATATATATTATAAAATCAGTCAAGTATCTCACCCCACCCACCCACCCACACTTTGTTATTATATATGAAGTTATGTCAAAGCAACTCATAATTACAATGTATGTTAGTAGTATTATAGAAGTATGACACTTTAAAAAAAAATCACACTAAAGATAGAAATCATCCTGTATTTTTTTTACTGCCTTACTTAATACATAAATAACATGAGAGAGAGAGAGAGAGAGAGAGAGAGAGAGAGGAGCATAGAATTACACCTGCTATAACGAGGACATACTTATATTAATAATCATAATAATATTCAAATAAACATTTACCTTTATAATCTGTAATTTTAAATACCTGTCGTCTTTTCTTATATACATTATATAAAGAAGTTATATAAGAGAGGATATTTAAAAAGAAAAATATATTTTAATATATTATAATATTATATATATATATATATTTCTATATATATATATATATATATATATATATATATATATATATATATATATATATATATATATATATATATATATATATATAATATTTTATTTGATATTTTTGTCCTTGACTGCACACGATATGCATTAAAAAAGTAATAAAAATAAAATACCACCAAAGCTGCTTCATAACTTTGGTGATATGTAAAAAATTTCTCTTTTTCATTCAATCCTTATAATAATTTTATATACAGTCAAGTTGATCATTGAGTGAGATTTTAGTTACGCCCCTTTTTTGAATAGTAAAAACATGATATGAGAGAAATAGATTAAAATTTGATATTAATTTAATTATAGTTATTTGTGTATCGCATCTTGACGTAGAAAGTGTTTAATTGAATGATAAAGCTAATTTTATTTAATAATTTGTTTATTATTGTTTAGGGTCGTTTAGAGAGGGGTCAGTATTATTTGTCAACTGACCTTTATAACTTTTTTTTATCCCTCAAAATCTAGATTGGTCTGACAAGCTTAGCGTTGGGAATTTGGGGTGGCTCAGCAACCCTAAACTCGCAGTTGTAGCGGCACCTTCTATCTATTTTTTTAATTAGACACTGAACATTCGATTTAAACCTGTTATTGTTGATTGATTGATCTTTTTTATTTGTTTATTATTATTTTTTTTTTTTACTTATATTTATATATTTATTCAATCAGGTTTTCTTAAAGCCATAGACCTTATAAAACAACATGTGCTTTTTAATGAATAAACACGAAATGGGATCTTCAAAACTGATGACAATTTTTACCTGAATGTTAATGTAGCCCCATGAGGGAGCGTGAAAAAACTGTAAAGCATGCAATTTGCGAGAAAATTCATATTTATGACGTCAGAAACATGCAAATATTCGTATGAAAATGTTGTGCGGGTTGCATAAATTGAATTTTCTAATCACTGCTACGGGGCTACTGTTGGGTTTTGAGACAAACTAATGTTATTTATGTAAATCTCATCAAGTGTTTTGTGATAAATGCTTATGTTTTTCTCTGGTCTATTCCTTTAAGCAGTTTTTTTTTTATATAGAATATCCTAACAAAATGGAATTATTTGTTTATTTTGTAAAACCTACATTGCGTGTCCATGCAACGTTCTCTCGTGATCCCCGCTGTATAGACAAATAAAATAAATAAACGATTGAACATTGCTATGCACGAAGAAAGGACATGAAAACCCGCTGCTCTTGGAGCTTAAGTGTAAAAATAAAATGTTTGAATTGAACACACTCAGACAATCGTAAAGTAGACTCACTTAGAATCAACTGTCATTTTAAATATCCACATTACGTCAAGTATGAAAATAAAATACATTCAACTCTCTTACACACATATATAATGTAAACTCAGTGTTTTTACATACACATAAATAAGTATCCGACACTTTTATTGGAGTTTCTTTTATTATGTCAAAACCTTTTTTTTTTATTTATTCTACTAAATATGGAGAGAGAAAAGAATCAATTGAAGCTTGATTAAATAATAAAAATGATATGACAGCCAAAATTTCTGTTAAAAATTGTTAAGTTCAAATTGAGCGTTATTCCATACTCTGCATTGTATGGCTATACTTTGATAAAAATAGTTAACATTTTAATTTGCTTTAAATGATTCAAAGTATGTCTATTCAAATACTTTTGGCCTCAAAGTAGTGGTTCTCTCTTTCCCCTCCCCAAATTAACAGCATGCGGGTTCTGCTAGGAAATTAGGGGTCTCTCGATTTTTTTTTCTTGCTCCTCTTAGCCCTACTTTGATGTGACTATTATTTTTTTCTAGAAAATGATACTCCCGTTAATAATAATTATAAATTATGCAATATTTCAACATTTCTAATCAAAGAGTGATCACAAATTCCTGATATTTTTGGTATTACAATATCGTTGCAAATAGTTCCAAAAACACAAGTTATTTATTGTTAATTGGGACGACCATATATATATTGGTTTACATCTAAATAATATAGTAAATGTCTGTCTGTATCTTTAATTTTTTTTTAGTATAATCTCATCTGGAATGAGGAAGGTGAATTGAATTTTTTTTCTTGAGTTTATGATATTTTTTGAAAGATCTTTAAAAAATTTTGAGGTGCTATTTTTTCTTAGGACGATTGGAGCATGTGAA